>SZWC01000733.1:240541-274926 GCA_023375785.1 Penium margaritaceum
ATCTCTCTCTCTCTCTCTCTCTCTCTCTCTCTCTCTCTCTCTCTCTCTCTCTCTCACACACACACACACACACACACACACACACACACACACACACACACACACACATACACACACACACATTAGCAACATTACCTGTGGAAACCTTCTTCTGGAAGGTACATTGACAACATAGTTCTCGACGCACGACACAATCCTCCAGAGGAAACCATCGTGAACTCCGGCACTGAGTCACCGTAAACCGAAAGGATCGCTGAGGATGCACCTACCACACTTACATTGGTTGCAAGGCGTCTGAACACAGAGGAGATAGTTAGACGTGTGAAATAGATGTGACAACCCACAACAGTGTAAACTTCACAAAACAAATCACAAAGTTTTTGAGTGAAACGGTATGCGCTCACTACCACATTGATGTCGCATCTCCACACTTCCGAATAATTCCATTTATCACATTCTTTCATAAACATCGTGCAAGAGTAATCACTCTGCACACTGAAAAGTTTCACTCCCCACACGCTTGTCTGTTTGTACACAACACCAAATCAATACGACCTACACATAATGCTCATAATAGTCGCTGACTCCCGGTCCGCACTATGGGGAGTATTGATTTGGATTAGAGACCAAAGTCAAATTTATCCAAAGACGATATCCGATAAATGTGTTCGTATGAGTTGATTCATCTTGTACTATGACCAATGACAGTAGAAAACAGTTAAATCGACAGATTCAATGTTGTCATGGGTGCATGTGAATTCTCCAATGTCAAAGTGCATATTCTGCTCCATCGTTTGTCAGTTTGATGGTCCAACGTGATTAACATTGTCAACATCTGGATGGAGACTATAGATGACCGACGTACTCGGCGCACTGTAATTGGTCCGGTAATTGTGGATTAGGGTATCCAAGGCCAGACATTGAAGGTGATTGTTTGTCAAATTAGCAAGTCGTTGTCGATGTGTTACCTTATTCATTTCGTGGAAAATCAAAACATTAATCTGTCCATGTTCAGCACTTTAAAATCAACTAGCAAAGCTCTCCGCACACCAAGTCCTCTCCTTTGAACGCTTTGGTTGTACGCTACTACACAGTCTAAAACATGCATCTAGCTCTACAGCCTTTCCATTGCACATAGTTTAACACTGTGTATCATTGTACGGACCACCGTTTCTGGGAAGATCCCATTCAGCAGAATACAAGGTTGCATGAAGCGAAAACATGGTAGACAAGTCATTTGTTATAAAATGTCCAGAATTCATCTGACGATCTGTTCCAAACCATTGCTTAAAATATTATGTTCCACGTGCATTATGTCACTAGACCCCTCGGAAATGAATATGAATGAGCAATGGTTTGTTGTATTTTTCATTTTGCAAACACCATTTCACACGACCAGTGGCCGATGTTGTTCTCCATCAATATGATCTGAGGTTTCCCACCATGAACAGCACCACCAATTTGTATGTTTTAATGTTCATTAACACAAATCTTTGGTAGTTATCGGAAGTCAACCTCACTTAAAGTGCACCAATTGGCCACAAACAGTGCGTTTTGTGAACACGCCAATCCGACCACGGAGTCGTACACGACTTGCTACTTTTACTAGGCAGTACATCAAATCATTTTTGGGCAGCAACGGGAGTTGCTCCGGACAGCAATGTTTATTCGTCCTAGGATCCAGAAGACCCCCCGTCACCATAACAGGGAACCGGAGGACGCACAATCTAGATGAGCCGACCGGCCGGAGGACTCCAGACAGCCGATACCCAGTCGTCGGGGACTCCAGCCAACTTGCGTCTGGAGTCCCTCACAGCCAAGTCCTGGGTTACGCCAAAACCGCGGCTGTCTTTCATATGATGTCGCTCTTCCAAGATTGCAGTAGAGGTTGTCAAACTAGGGTAAGGTGCTACTGAAACGCCGCTAGCACATCCATCGCAACAGGAGACGTCTATTATCCTTACTACGCGATCTTAGACACCAGTTTTGGCACACACAAAAAATCAGCGGCAACCACACCGGCAATCAACAGCAGCCACACCAGCAATTAGCGGGACGAGCAGTAGAAATTAGCAGCAACCGCGTTGGCACTCTGCGGGAACCATTGCGTAAAGCATAGCTGTAACCACAGTGGCAATCATAGAAGCATACATCAACAACCATAGCGGCAATCCGTGGCAATCAGCAGCAACCACGTCTGCAATCAGCAGCAACCACGTCTGCAATCAGCGGCAACCGCCACGTAAACCACAACGGCAACCATAGATGCAATCAGCAGCAACCAGAACAGCAATCAGCGGCAACCACAGTGGCATTGAGCAGAAACCACAATGGAAATCACAGCAGTAACCACAACAGCAACTACAGCGGCAATCAGTGGCAACCACTGCGGCAATCATCAGAAATCACAACAGCAATCACCAGCACTTACAGCGGCAATCAGCGGCAACACAATGGCAACCACATTGGTAATCAGCGGAAACCACAGCGGTAATCATTGACAAGCACAGTGACAGTCGACGACAATTGCAGCGGCAATCAGCGTGAAGCACAGCGGCAATCAGTGGCAACCACAGCAGCAATCATCGGCATCAACGTCAGCAACCATGGCAGCAATTAGCGGCAAACACTGCTGCCATCATCGGCAACCACAGCAGCGACAACTGCGGAAATCAGTGGCAACTCCAGCGGCAACCACAGTGGCAACCACAGTGGCAATCAGTGTCAACCACTGCGGCAATTTGCAAACAATCACAGCAATCGCCTGCAACGACAGCGTCAATCAGCAAGATGGGTAAATCAAATGTGGAGTCTGGCGATGGAAACAATTGCCTTGGAAAAGGTACTGTAACAACCATCAAATCCGGTTGTTGAATTTTCATTTCTTTTGACCATGTACCTGATTTTTCTTAATTTCACAAGCCATCCATACACTTATCATATGATTCACTGTAGCTTTCAGGTGTACCTCCGCCTCAACATCTTTGGAGGGTTGTATGACATCTCCTTCGAAGTCTTCAACTAGACATCCTTCTGAGGAAGACCATGCTTGAACTACACTTGAAAACCATTTCATGTCTATACAACAGACTGATTTCAATCACTCCTCACTTTTCAAATTCAACCGACCACTTTCAAGAACAAACAACTATCTCAAGTACATCCGCTCATCTTCAAATCCTATTGAATGATTTCAAGTGGAAGTTACTTTGGCGAACATACCACTATGTGATGGAAAAAAATGATCTACAGCTAATTGACCGCAATGACTCCAAACGCCAACTATGCTTCCACACAACATTTCATTGAGTAAGTACACAATTCACTTGATACAAGGACCACTACTTTCAACATGACCCTATTGAAGAATTTGAAGACCCAACCTATCTTTGGAGGCACAATCCATGCACATATACATCCCATCTGTGAACCACTTTTGTCCTTGACATCCATTGGCATGGATGGCATCATGTTCCAATAACCTGCATAGTTTCCCTAGTATGTGGTGTTGGGGTACATTGGGAATCCTGACTTGCCATAGCCACCCCACGGTTCCGGAAGGGATTCCTTTGAAGAACCAACCTCGTCATCGTAGTTAGAGTGTGTGACGGTTCAGTCCACACTAGATGCATTGCATTGTTCAAGCGCCAATGGGCGTTGACGTCTTTCATCGTCTAGGCATGCAGGATATGTCGTGGTCAATTTGGAGTGTCGTTGTGACTAGCTACATAGAGTAAAGTGAGTCTGGTTTGTGATACGCATTTATTGATCACTCCCACTTGCACATCATTGCAAACCACACCAACACAATCTCATCTATTGACAATGAAAACATCATTGCCTACTTCCGATATGACCCTATTGAAAAACTTGAAGACCCAACCTATCTTTGGTGACACAATTCATGCACACATGCATCCCATCTGTGAACCAATTTTGTCATTGACATCTATAGCCATGGATGGTGTCATGTCCGAGTGACCTGGATAGAGTCCCTAGAATGTGGTGTTGGGGTACATTGGGAATACTGACTGGCCATAGCCACCCCAAAGTTCTGAAATGGACCCCTTTGAAGAACCAACCACGTCATCGCGGTTCGAGTGGGTGTCGGTTCAGTCCATACTAGATGCATTGCATTGTTCAAGCACCGATGGTCGTTGACGTCTTTCGTCATCTAGGTATGCAGGATGCGTCGTGGTCAGCTTGGACTGTCGTTGTGTCTAGCCACGTAGATTAAAGTGATTATGGTTTGTGATATGCATTTATCAATCACTCCCACTTTCACATCATTGCAAACCACACTAACACAATCTCATCTATTGACACTGACAGCATCATTACCTACCTTTGACATGACCCTATTGACAAATTTGAAGACCCAACCTATCTTTGGTGACACAATTCATGCATACATGCATCACATCTGTGAACCACCTTTGTCGTTGACATCCATAGCCATGGATGGCATCATGTTCCAGTGACGTGTGTAGAGTCCCTAACATGTGGTGTTGGGGTATATTGGGAATCGTGACTGGCCATAGACACCCCGCAGTTCTGGGAGGGACCCCTTTGAAGTACCAACCATGTCATCGTGGTTCGAGTGGGTGTCAGTTCAGTCCACACAAGATGCAATGCATTGTTCAAGCACGGAAGTCCGTTGACGTCTTTCTTCGTCTAGGCATGCAGATTACGTCATAGTCAGTTTGGTGTGTTGTTGTGTCTAGCTACGTAGAGTGAAGTGAGTCTATTTTTTGGTACACATTTATCAATCACTCTCACTTGCACATCATTGCAAACCACACCAACATGATCTCATCTATTGACAATGACAACATCATTACCTACTTCCGACATGACCCTGTTGACAAATTTGAAGACCCAACCTATCTTTGGGGACACAATTCATGCACACATGTATCCCATCTGTGAACCACGTTTGTCATTGACATCCATAGCCATGGATGTCGTCATGTTCCGTTGACCTGTATAGAGTCCCTAGCATGTGGTGTTGGGGTACATTGGGAATCCTGACTGGCCATAGCCACCCCATGGTTCCGGAAGGGACCCCTCTGAAGAACCAATCACGTCATCGTGGTTTGAGTGGGTGTCGGTTCAGTCTACACTAGATACATTGCATTGTTCAAGCACCGATGACCGTTGACGTCTTTTGTCGTCTAGGCATGTAGGATACGCCACGGTCAGTTTGGTGTGTCTTTGTGTCTAGCTATGTAGAGTAAAGTGAGCCTAGTTTGTGATACGCATTTATCAATCACTCGCACTTGCACATCATTTCATACAATTCCTGCCAGTTGCATCTATTGATAATTCCAACATGACCATCAACGTTTGCCACGATGCAACAGAATGATTTCTATACCAGACATACGTCACATTTGAACGCTTTCTTCACACACATTCGACAACAACACAACTTCATTCATAGTAGGTAAGCAAGGTAAGGAGGTGATTTTTGTCTTTCAATGCTCGTTACCAGACATCATGATGCTTAAAAGCATCAAGTTAACAACCCAGATTGGTTGTTTCATGGCATAATAGACAAGGCCACAGGACTCGAGGGAATGTATGAGCATGTACATATGTATGGTGACATGGACAAAAACACTCATGGACACGCTTTTGACATAACAAGCACAATGAAACTTTTAGAGATCTATATGTAGTTGTATGTATGCCTTATGATGTAGGCATAACAACTGTCATCTGCATTTTGGCATTATAGTCATGACCCAATAGGATGTAATCTAACCAGACTAGGTTCACTATGCGTATTGGCATTAAAAGCAAATCAGGCATGTTGAGCATATAGACACACTGATATCACTACGTTTCATGCATCTTGGCATTATAGTCATGACTCAATATGACGTAATCTAACCATACCAGAATTGTTATGCATATAGGAGTTATAGGCATATAAGACATATTAAGAATTTCGAAACACTACAGAACTATGTTACATGCATATTGGCATTGTATGAATAGAAAAGCAAAGTTTGATATAGAAAAAAGGCACACCATGGACATTTTGCCATAGTACAAATGATAGACACATTAAGTATATACGAATGTTCATGTACCTGTGTTTTTTTCACCTCGCCACAGTAAGAACATATTTCTGTAGTAAAGATCTGTCAATTTTAATATACAAGAGTGTACACAAACACATGAACTCCCTGTCTGCCTACAAAGATCATTCACCAAGTAAACAAGCGTGAGAAACCACATGCCACCAAGAAGTTAAAAGACAAAAACAGACACTAATTGTACAATCTTGCACACAATGCACTAGACTATGAATTTATGCATGTATTGAAACTTTCCCAAATGAATCTTCACACATTCCTCCCGTGCTCCTCATTTGTCAACTTTCCCAATGTAAACATAAACAGGTGCCCATTTTGTGAGTTCATACGCACCTATTCATGCCATTGTAATACCTTTCAGTGAAGAAGAAAATCCCTTCAAAGTCCCTTATTTATTACAAAAATAAATGACAAATCCTTATGTTTCAACAAGCTATCTTTATGCATGCTTTCATAAACTTATGAATAGCATAATATACTGAGCAGGTCTCCATAACCAATTCCACAAACAGTCTATTGTTGTGAACGTGATTCATGAATTTCTCCTCTTAATTCAATCTTAATACAGCCTCGTTTCTCTTAATTTCCGGGATGACATCCTTGACTTTCTTGTTTGTCTATGCGCGGAACGAGCGAGCCTCAAGAAGATAGAAGCAATTTTAGAAAAATGTGAGAACGATAAGGTTACTATGTAACCCAACGAGATTCGGGTGTTGCACGCAATGCGTGCATAGGGTTACATAGTAACTCAGGAAATAAACATACATTTGTGTATCGTGGGACAACCTGATCAACTTTATTTATCTTTTAACACGAAAGGAAATGATTCCACGATTTTGGCCAATTATGGAGGTTAACAGTGGCATTCCCTAGTAATGTTGGCCAATCATACAGGTTTTCCATGCACGAGTTTTACCAAGAAATATGTTGAAGTTGTGCTAATTTGTAGCTTCGATATATCTTTACGCGACGGTACAAAATCGTCGCATGCGAGGCACGCTGGACGCTTTTGTGCCCAGTTGTATGCCGGTTGCTCGTCCTCTCTCTCACTCACCCCCTCCCCTCGTCCATCTCGCCTTCACCGGTGAGGGGGAGCGGGGGTGAGGGCAAGGGTGCGGGGCCACTAGCCTCGCTCGGGAGGCCTGGTAGCCCCTTGGCCACTAATCAAGCCCACAGCTCGATCGGCGGCTGGGGCTGGCCGGCGGGTGACCAGCCGGTCACCTGACCAGCAGTCGGCTTCCAGCTGGCCGGTGGCCAACGCGTGGCTGGCCACTAGCTAGCCCTCACTGGCGAAGGCTAGCCACCAGCCAGCCCTTGTTAGTTGCGAGGGCGGGGATGGCGGAACCGTCCCTCCCGCTACATTCCTCCCCACTTATTATGAACGATCCCGGTTCATGAACACTAAGTGAGAGTGCGCGATAGTGAGTCATCAAAATTTTGAAAGAAAACTATTAGCTTTTATCAACGGCTAAACATGAACACATGCATGGCACTTGGACCTAAATTGTAGCCTTTTGGTCAGCACTTCTAGCGGCCTCCTCCCTTTAGGCTAGAGCGTCTGCGTGACATCCATGTTGGGCGTCCCCAACTTCCTATGGTCGGAATCCATGAATTCCACCCTACGGGCATGTTGTTCAATTTTGCTGCATTCAAGTGGTGCCCCTTGTCACCCGTTGATCTATGTGAACTGCCAGCTTGCTGCTGTACTCGTTGATCATCCGTGTGGGAAACCGGGATTTGGGCTCCCATGAGTTGTGTTCAGGTCCAGACCCAGTCGTATGAACGAGGTATTCCCTAACAACCCGTGACCCGAGTGGATGCTCTTGGTGCTAGAGTAGACAAAGAACCTCGTATTGGCTATCGACAGCAAGGACTGCCGGTAGTGGTTGAATTGTTCCCTCTGCCACTTGTGGAGATAGTAGGCTCACATGAAATACGTCATGTATCTTCATATTAAGAGGAAGGAGCAATCGGTATGCCACTAGCCCGATGCGCGCAACAATGGAGAACGACCCAATCCACTTTGGTAGAAGTTTTTGCACCCCTTACAGCTTCAATCGAAGATTCTTAGTGCTAAGCAACACTTTTTCACCAACGTCAAACGAGACCTCACGACATTTTTTGTCAACATATGCCTTTTGTCGTTGCCGAGCAGCTTGAATTTGACCCTTCACCTCCTGTAACAAGGAGTCTATGCACTCGGTAAAATCTTGAACACAAGGAACCTGTTCTCTTATATCTCCACTCTTCACCAATGAAGAGGGCACCACTACATGTCGACCACAGATCAACACAAACGATGTGAAGTGTGTAGACTCGTTAACCGTGTTACTCATTATAAACTCTGCCGGTGCTAGGAATTCGTTCACTCAAAGCAAGATCCACATACACACGGAGCTTCTGCTCCAGAGTGTAATTCATACTCTCTGTTTATGTGTCACTTTGAGGCTGAAATACTATCCACATTTGCGACTCACTGGGGAAGTGATCGTGCATCTTTTGCCGAAACTTACAAGTAGATATTCTATCTCGATCGGAGATGATACGCAATGGCAAGCCGTGGTGCTTTATGACACCCTCAAAGAAGAGATGAGCGGTCTCGTCTGCATTCACACCACTGGTTGCAGGAATGAAGTGTGTCATCTTCGTCAGAAGATCCACAACCACTAGTATTGCATCGTGGCCATGGGCCATGTCCGGAAGACCAGTAATGAAGTCCATGCTGACGCAGTCCTATGGAGTCCGAGGAATGGAGAGATCTTGGAGGAGTCCAGCTTGCTTTTTGTTACTAACCTTACTTGGAAGATATGGATAACATGTCATGCAATACTTACGAACATTGACACTCCATCCCACCCACCAATAGTGGTCCAAAAGTGTCTTTCCGGTCTTTCGAGACCCCGCATGACCTGTAACCAATGGTTCGTGGAATTTGCTCCAAGGTTTCACGAGTCCAGCACAATAACTTGTTCTCCGGGCCAAATTATTTGTGTTGCTTCCACGAATTTGTACTTGTCTAGATTTCAAGAGCATTGAAACCAAGAATCCACACATATACCCTCCGGATCCTGTTTCAAAAAGCGTTGTAGTGTATAATCTCTTGAGGTAGTTGCCGTAGAGGTGTAGATGGATCTCATGTTTGCACTATTGCTATCGTAATGGCCATAAAAACCCACCAACCTCAATGGTTGCTTTTAATTTCCATAAGCTATTGACTTAGTGGATTGGCCATGTTGATACGTCCTGGCCGATATTCTCATGTGAACTAGAATTGGCTCAGGTATTTGCTCCAACACACCTATCATCTTGACAGGTTCGGTTCCAATTGGAAAAACACCAACGGGGTCTGGTCGGTCACGACCATCACACCCCCTTCGGTACCCTTGAGGTACCAATGCCACATCTTAAAAGTGTGCACTACTGTAGGGGGTTCTTGATCCCCAGTTGTGTACCGCGTCTCCGCGGGCATGAGCTTCCGGCTCTTATATGCAACTGGGTGACCGTTCTGCATGAAGAGTGCTCTAAGTCCTACTACCTATGCATCACATGGCACCTCCCATGATTGCGATGGGTCAGGAAGAGCTAAGCCAGGCACTGTGGAAACAAGCTCTTGAACTTTGAGAAAGGCCATCTTAAAATCAAAAGTCTAGTCCCAATGCACATCTTTTTATGTAAGCCTATTTAGCGCCACTACTAGGGTCGAATTTCCTTAAGTAAATCGTCGGAAACAATTTGCAAGGCCAAGGAAAGACCGAATTCGCCCAACATTTACTGGACGTGGCCAATCCACGATGGCTTGGACCTTTTGTGGATCTATGCAGATATCGTCCTTGCCGACTATGTGTCCAAGGTATTCGTTCTCATTTTGTGTAAACTTGCACTTGCTCACTTTTGCAAAGAATTTCTGTTCCCTAACGATTGCGAGGACCTTGCGCCGATGTTCTATGTGCTCTTCCATAGATTTGGAGAAAATCAGGATGTTGTCTTGGTAAACCAAGACAAACTGGCCGAGTTGCTTGGCGATTGTTTGGTTCATTTCTCCTTTGGATGTTGTCGGGGCTCTTGTTAGCCCGAAGCATGAAACTTGGTATTGAGTGTCCGATTTGCGTTGGAAATGTGGTTTTGGAGACATCATCTTCCGTACTACAGATTTGGTGGTACCATTGCGACAAATTCAAGGAAAAAAATGCCTTTTCCCGTTGGAGTTGGTCAAACAGGTCCTCGATCCACGGTAAGGGGAATTAGTTGATCACTATCGACTTGTTCAGCGCCCAGTATTCCAAGCACATGCATAAACCATCATCCTTGTTATTACAAAAATGATCGCTGCAATGTACGGCGGGCTACTTGGCTCGATCCACCCTTTCGCAAGGTATTCATTAATCTGGCGTTCAGCCTCTCGCCTTCCTATCGGACTGAGGCAGTACATGGATTTGAATGGAGGATTTGCCTTCAGTTGTAGTGCAATCGTGTGGCCCATTACCATGTCAAACAGGTCAAGAAGGTTGAGTACCTTCAACACGTGTACCCTTTAATAATGATTTGTGATCGACAGGTATCAAGCACGGGTATTGTAAGATTGTCACCAATGAAAACAGTGCCATTTTATGGCTTTTACTTGAGGCTAACCTGTTGGGTAAAGCCAAGGCTAACAAACGAGTCATCTCCTCCAGTGTCTCCCAATACAGTCAGGGGAGTACCAGCTAGGTGTCCTTTCAATTGCATTGTCATGTTACCTCCACTCTTCCGAGTGAACAGGCTCGACGACGGTAAGCCGAGTTTGTGATAGACATGAAATCTCTACGACAGGCACCGCAACTCCCATGATTCATCCTCTTGAGTCCACATCTTGTGGATACATGTAAAATTGACTAGCACCTTCCACTCCTTGTATTTGACTTGGTCAAAATCGTTGACCAAAGGTCATACGAATGCGATTGAAATCATTGCTTTGAGGGTATTTGCTTCAATCACTACATCACACAACTCTTGTACAGTGGTTGGTGTCGCCACCACTAAGCATTTTTGATCATATCTCCTCCAAAGATGTAAGATTTAGTGGGCAATGGTATAGTTAGTAACTATAGAATGAGGTTCAACAAGAGGGAAGAAAACAACTGCGAAGTTTGAACTCGTGAAAAACTCAAATCGTTTATCATCCTCAACTAGAAACATAAACCCACACTTGTGATCCAGTCTTCCTCCTCAGTGGTACCCACTAACATCACTAAGGGTGGGAAGAATCCATGCCATGGCCTTGCCGACTTCTACGGCCGTATCCATTATTGCGGTCACAGCCGTGTCCATGGCCCTGTCCACGGCCTCCTGCTGCGCCATCCCCACGAGGTGTTGCTGTTGCAACTAACGCCGTGGCCTCTTTTCTACCACGGTTAACATACACGCCTCTAAGGAGTTCCACCTTCTAGAGGAGGCTATCGTTAGCAACGATGCTCAAGTGGACGCTGGTCTGCCCCATTGTAGCCACATCGTAGGAAGGGAGATTTACCCCCATTCCTCTCAGTGGTGCTGTACCTCCACTGTCGGTGGTGATCTTGAGTCGGCTCGCCGCCTTGATAGCCAATTCAGTAAGCCTTTGACGGCTGCTACAATTTGCCTTTGTGCCGACGTCATCTGGCTTATTCTCATGGTGATTCCCTGCTTGGCTGCTTTTGATGTCTTTGCTGCTCTTGACAGCCTCCCTGCTATGAATAGCTTCAGGTGATCCAGCGAACATCTTGCCCTTCTCGAGCGATCAGCTTGAGTTCGCTGCATGATGATGGCGACGATCATGACCCTCGTCGCCTTTGCCATCGTTGGCGTCGTGCTCTTCGTTGAGGTCCATGCCCGGGTGGTCCTCCTTGACCGCGTCGTTTGTCACGTGGGGGTCGCCCACGTGCATGTTGACGTGCTTGTCGAGCACTTTTTCGGCTTCTGCACACTTCTTGGTGTTGCTGGGATTGTTGTCGGTTGCCTTTGGTGGTATAGTTGCCTTTGGTTTGGCAACCGTGCTTGTGGAAACGGCTCCCAAGACTTGGAGTCCACCGAGGGCATGTGGTGAGGCCGTCCCCATCTTGCCCTTGTTAGTCTTGGATGGTCCGTAACTTTCCATTCCGTCACCCGTGTAACTAGTACGCAAGGACCGTTGTGAGGGTCACCCCACAACCTCAGGGAGGTGCCGCACTCACGGTTGGTGAGGCAATTATACAATTTATTTCTATCCTTCTAGGCTCCCATGGCTGGCACAATCACATGGTAGAAGAATAATACTTTTTTACGCCGCCACGGTTGTCACAATCACGTGGATTCTAGGTAAAAAACTAAGCCGTGACTCACAGTACTAGGTAAGTAAAAGAACCTAGAAAAACAAAGCAAGGACAAGATGAAGAAGCTACAAGAATTTGAGTGCCGCTCAAAAAGGTGAGGAGGAGGAGGAGGGGGTAACTCTAACTAAGATTTTGCACCTCCATGCGCTCTTTTCTAACTAATTGTGTCTTCTCCTTTACGTTCTTTTCCTCTGGCCTTCCTTGGCCTCTTTTTGCATTCTCTTGGTGTGCCTTGTGCCTCCTTGGAGGCCTCCAAAAAATCTCAAAGTTGTGCCTTCCTCTTCTTCCTTTTTCTCTCAGGCCGTGAGAGTCCCTGGTATTGGGCAAGGGCTTTGCCCCAATTTTCGGTTGAAGAAGAGGAGAGACAACCTTGAGAAGAGGGGAAAATTTGGTGGTTTGGGTGTGGACCCTCCCCATCCTGTCCAAGGAAAATCCACCAGTCCCCTAGCGCGTGGGAGAAGCTTAGACGATCTGGCAGAAAGAAATAGAGCTCCTCAAGAGCTTTCCAACACAATTCATCGCGCTCAAAATGGTCAAGTTTTAAGCCCGTATCCCTCTCTAGTGTTTGTGTTACTGTTGCAGCTACTCGCGGTGTTTCCTATCTCTTGTAGCCACCGGAACCGTCACACACTTGGTCGCAAGTGTCGTCTTGCTCTGAAAACCAAAGTTTCGGGTCTAGTCTCCTGCTCCTGTACTATGGTTGTCGTCAGAGTTTGCTGAATGGGGATCTCAGTCCGTGTGAGGAATGTTTCCCTCGCAGCACTGAGAAGCAACCGTTATCAATGACCCAGAGCAAGGAGACTCGAATATTTCGAGTCTGAGGAGGCCCATTTCCATTTTAAACCTCACCTCCTTGTTTTGGGACCCGAACAAGGGGTGCATACCTTGAACTCATGAGTTTGCATGAGTTTGACCGAGAAATCTGTTGATGTCATGCTTATTCGCGACTTCGATTTTTTTTACGCATCGGCGCAAAATCGCGTGTGAGGAACACTGGACGATTTCTCACCCAGGTGTATGCTGGTCGCTTTCCCTCTCTCTCGCTCACCCCCTCCCCCTCGTCCTTTGTGCCTTAACTGGCAAGGAGGAGGGGTGAGGGCGAGTGTGCAGGACCACCAGCCTCGCTCGCGAGGCCTGGTGGCCCCACGGCCACAGATCGAGCCCCCCAGCTCAATAGGTGGCTGGGGCTGGCCGGCGGGTGGCCGGCCGGTCACCTGACCGGCAGCCGGCTGCTAGCTGGCCGGTGGCCAACCCGTGGCTGGCCACCAGCCAGCCCTCGCAACCAGCGAGGAGGGCCAAACCGGCCCTCCCGCTACAGCTCCATAGAGGAAGAAACCTGTACTTGCACCTTTCATTGGGAACTTGACAAGCAAGCTGTTGTTCCACGTGGGGTAGAGACCTACGACAGGGGATGTACCCAGAAAGAGATCTCTCTATGATTATGTGGGACTCGCACACACGAAGACCACCCATATTGAAAGTAGCATAATACTTTCCGTGACCAGAGCAAGGGTAGGGGTTGGTGGACTTGTTCTGTAAACCCTACCTCAGAATTAAAGATTTTCAATATTGTGGATTAAATCATGTGCCATAAAGAAGAGAGAGGAATGAGGGTCCCAATTGAGGATACTTGGTTTTGTAACAATCTGTTTGAACGCCAGCCGTGAACCATTTCCCTAACTTCAAGTGTAACATCTGACATCGGCCCAACATCGCTCGCCATCATGATAGCAGGCAATATTCCCACGTTTTGACTTTTATAGGCATTCAAAGGTCGCTTCCAAAAACTGAACCAAGATTATTTCAATGTTTTTGACTGGTGCAACAAAAGGGTCTAATTCACTGGCAACAATTCAGCATCTCTCACTCTTGAGCTCATTTCACTCTTGAGCACTCGATTCACTCTTGAGCACTCGATTTACTCTTGAGCACTCGATTCACTCTTGAGCACTCAATTCACTCTTGAGCACTCGATTCACTCTTGAGCACTCGATTTAGTGCAAAAATCCGATGTTTGAAACTTCATCACCGATGTGAGATGGTGGAAACATGGTTTTCCATAATGAAGCAAATTTTCAGTATCATGGAGCAAACACGATTTGCACGATGCAAAGATCAGAAAAATCACAGGCGTTGCTGAAGATTTGTTTGAGTTTCAAATGAATGGTGGCACAAAATATCCACCAGACGCTAGGAGTGCAACACTTGTCATGGGAAAGTATGACATTAACAGCGACAGTTACTGTGAAAGGAAGTGTCGATGCACCGGATAGCAACGGTCTAGAGAACGGGTCCCGACATGGGAGGCCGCCAACCGATCTTGGTATTTCAACCAAGAGAACATATCACCCTCGAACGAGGGATCCACACTTTAGGTTCGTTTTGGTTTGCAACCTCACGAAGTCCGCATGTTGGTCTTTAGTGTCTACCTTTGGTTGGATACTCTGTGAGGAATCTCAAAGGCAAGAACTGTAAATGGATGCATGCAAGGCACATACTTTTATACTTGCAAAGCATTGCTAATGCTTCTGCTCATAGTGGCTCTACAGGAACCAACCTGACCCTATTTTCCTACTTGGCACGTACTACGACTGCCAAGTGTCATCCTCAAGCCAGGCTCTAGTAAGCTTCCTAGAAGCTTCCTTTCCCATTTTGGGCCACAAAGAAAAATGCAGCCGTCGCGGGGTTTGAGCCCGCGACACTTAAACTCCGGCACCTATCCCAACTAGGCCACAATGTTGTGTTTCCTATGATGATCTCTGGGGGACATATCCATTATGGGCAATGCATTCCTGGCCTATCTCAGATTAGACCAAGGGGACGTACTCCATAGAGCAGTGCAAGCCTTGTTTTTCCGTGCAACCAGCCAGCTAGCCAGTGGACAAGGTGTAATCCATTCAACAAATATCTCCCTTGCACCTCTGTCCCTCTGTCGCTCACTAGGCTCCATTGATGCCTTGGGGCTCACCCTTCCTCTGCCGAACTCCTCATGCCGAATCCACGAATGCCTGCATAGTGCAAGTCCCTCTCCAACTGCTTGGTCATGCAATCAACAAGCATGCTCTTGGTTCCGCAATGCTACAAGTCCACCACGTTCTTCATGACCAGGTCACGTGAGTAGTGGTAATGTATGTCGATGTGCTTTGTTCGTCGGGAGATGATCTCATCTTCAGCCATCGAGATGGCGCTCATGTTGTCTACGTGTACAACCGTGGCATCCTCCTGTGGCACCCTCATTTCGCCAAGAAGGCTGCACAAGCACTGAGTCTCCTTGCACAACTCACACAGAGCAGCGTACTCTTCCTCAGCCGTGGACACCAAAATACAATCCTGCTTCCTGCTGGCCCATGAGATGGCAGCGCTATTCAAGATGCACACGTATCTAGAGGTGGATTTCCGATCATCAAGATTTCTTCCCCAGTCGGCGTCGGTGTAACAATTCAGGCGGAGTGAGTCCGTACCTTCTTGGCCTTGAAGGACGAGGCCCATGTGATGTGTCTTTTGCAGGTAGCACAAGATGCACTTGATTGCCTGCCAATGTTGTGGCCGTGGGTTGGCCACAAACCTGCTCACTTGTCCCACATCATAGCAGATGTTCGGACGAGTATCGACCATGGCGTACATGATGCTGCCCACGGCGGACTGGTAGGGGATGTCTTGCATCTCCCTTCGTTCTACGTCATTGCTTGGTGACATTGAGGCCTTCACTTTTGCATCGGTCGGCATTGGGATACCGACAGGTTTGTAGTCTTCCATGTGATAGCGCTTTAGTACCTCACCGATGTATTTGGTTTGGTTGAGCTTGATGGTTCCTCCTGCTCGATTGTGGTGGATGGCAATTCCGAAGAGTACTTGAGAGGATCCATGTCCTTCATTTTGAACCTTTTGCTGAGGTCAGACTTTAGCTCATCCAGCAGCTTGACGGAAGAAGAGCAGATGATCAGATCATCCACATGGAGTGCAACAAGCATCAGCCCACTCCCATCATCGCGCACGTAAATGCTTGGATCATTTTGGCAATGCTCGAAGGAAAGACCGGTCATGAAACTGTCCATCTCTTTGTACCATACCCTTGGGGCCTGTTTCAGCCCGTAGAGCGCTTTCACCAACTTACACACCTTGCCCTCGAGAGCTTTGCCTCCTTTGGGCACCTCCATAAGCACTTCCATGTCTAGCTTCCCATAGAGGAAAGTTGTCGTGACGTCCATCTGGTGTATCTCCAGGTTCTTTACGACTTCGATGGCAAGGAGAGAGCGGATGGCGGCAAGGGTCACGACAGGCACGAACGTCTCGTCGTACTCAGAGGCTGGGCGTTGAGAGAACCCCTTTGCCACTAAGCTTGCCTTGAACTTTTCAAATTTTCCGTCTTGCTTCTTCTTCACTCGGAGGACCCACTTGGATCCCACCATGTGGGCCTTGTCGGTTCTATCCACGAGCACCCATGTGGCGTTCATGGCAATGGACGTGAGCTTGCTGTCCACTGCCTCCTTCCACTTGGCAACATCTGGGCCATTCATTTCCTCCACCACTGTGGATGGCTCTCCCTGAGCCATGCACGACTAGCTAAGGCCAGTCCAATAGTCCTAATACCGCAAAGGTGCTTTCTTTTGTCGTAAACTGCGCCAGGGTGCTGGTGTGACTTCTTGCTTTAGTGCTGGTGCTTCCACAGGTGGTGGTGTGTCGTCGTTGTCGTTGTCATCAGAAGAGTCGTCAGACTCCAGGTCAGACTCGGAAGCCTCAGATGCCTCGGTATCCGCGTCCATGTCAAATTCTGCATCATCCTTCGCAGCTAGTCTCCCATTCCCACCACCTACTGGCAAAGCTAGCCAGTTGTCGGGTGCTTGGTCTCCGGATTCAAGCAACACTATCCACTCTCTCGCTTTGGGAGCGAGGACCGGGTCTAGCAGCTCTCCCTTTCCAAGGGTGCGTTCGTCAAACACAACGTTGTGGCTCCTCACAAGATTTCCTACTGCCTGGTCCCAAAGCCGATAGGCTTTGTGTGATGTCTTATACCCAACCATGACGCACTTCTATGAACGTGCGTCCAACTTGCCTCCACCTTCTCCCGACTGGATCTTCACCCATGGAGTTGACCCGAACACCTTTAGATGAAATGCGTTGGGTTTCTTTCCTGACCATGCTTTCTGTGGTGTCTTCAGCTGCTTGTCCTGCTCCTTTTCACACTTCCGTAAGGCGGTTGCTGGTGTGAGGTTCAAGAGGTAGCAGGCCGTTCTTACTGCTTCTGCCCAAAAGCAAGGTCGGAGCTTGGCATCGAAGAGCATGCTTTGCAGCATACCGAGCAGGGTCTGATTCATCCTCTCGGAAACACCATTGCTTTGGGGGTTGTAAGGGGTGGTTTCCTCGTGGCGGATGCCATGATGCTTGAGCCAAGGCTTGCATGCCTTGTACTCACCCCCGTTGTCACTTCGGAGTGTCTTCACTTTCTTGGACGTTTGCCGCTCTACCATGGCAACAAACTCAAGGAGCTTCTCCTTGACCTCTCCCTTTGGTTTGAGGAAGTAGATCCACAACTTGCGGCTGTGGCCGTCAATGAAGGTTAGGAAGTACTTGCTTCCTCTGATGGATGTTGTTTGAAAAGGTCCACACACATCACTGTGTATCAGTTCCAAGACATGCTCTACTCGTTGACCTCCCCTCTCAAATGGCTTTTTCTTTGCCTTTGCTTGGAGGCATGGTTCACACAATGTACACCCTTTGCCATGTTTGATGATGCACCCTTCCATTCCGCGGACTACCTCTTGCTCCTGCATCTTCTACAGCGTGCTGTTGGCCACGTGTCCAAATCGCAGGTGCAACAGCTCAGTGTCAATGTCCTTGGTTGATATGGCGGCCGCAACGGTCGCCGGCGATGCATCCTTTGGCTCCGGTGCCACTGTCTCGGTGGCACATGCAAGTCCCTCATCCGACGCCTTGGTGACCTTGGTTTGAAGCACATAGAGGCCGTCGACTCTTGGAACTTGAAGCATGAGATTGTCTTTGCTGTAAAAAACTTGGATGTCCTCGTTTTTTAGGGCCATAGCTTCCTCGTTGGTGAACACAACTGTCATGTTGCTGGCGGTGATTTGTGAGACTGACAGCAAGTTAGCTGCAAAGAAGGTCATGTACACCACATTTTGAAGGTTGACCGCCTTCTCTGCACCGTTCACGTTGAACATGATCACCTTGTCCCCTTCGCCCATGGCTTGGACGACGTCGCCGTTTGCACACTTGATGCACATGACAGATTCGGCCATGGAGACAAATCCACCCTTCTCTTTTGATGAGTGGTGGTTGGTGCCCGAGTCAAGGGAAAATGCCCCGAGCCTAAGGATCCCTGCCCCCTTTATGGGCAACCCTCTAGCCATCATGTTGGTGAGCTCCTTCTTCTCCTTCCCACCTTTTTTCCCGCCTTGTTTCTTGGGACTACAGCAGTCCCTAGCCCAGTGTCCAGCCTTGCCACAATTGTGACAGTTGCTGGGCTTCTTGCCACCATTGCCTTTCCCTCCACCGCCACCGCTTCGGCTGTTGCCTTGACTGGAGCGAGAGCTGGCACCTTGTCCACCAAACCGAGAGGCATAGACTGAGATGTTTGCCTCACTGTCACTGCGTCACATGGACTCGTTGCGGACGTGTTTGGCGACAGCCTCATACGTCAGATCTGCCTCCTTCCAACCGCCAAGTACGGTGATCAAGGACCCCCAGCTTTTCGGCAGCGCCATCAGTAGGATCATGTCATGCATGTTGGAGTCGAGATTCCATTCCATTTACTGGACCTCTTGCAGCACGTTGTTGAACGACTGCAAAAATGCGGGTATCAATTCTCCTTCGCTCACCTTCATCAACATCAACCTTTGGAAGATGAAGAGTCTGTTTTCTAGGGCATTTGATTGATGCATGTGTGAGATTTTTGCGTAGGCCTCGGCAACCAACGTGCAGCCTGTGATGTGGGAGTGTTGAGTCTCGTTGATGGACGTCACAAGAATGGCGACATCCATGTTGTTCTTCATCATCCATGTTGCAAGATCAGCCGCATGCATGGTCACTGTTGCACCGGCTGGTGCTGTCTCGGTTCCTTTTAGGATGTCGAGGTAGCCACGCACGTTCATGAAAATTGCAAACTGCCATTTCCACAAGGGAAAACCTTTCCCCGTGAATTTGGACATACCCGCCTCAAGGCGGGCTTGAGTCAGATCCGCCATTTCTTGCGGTTGCTTGTCTTCTCTGCTTCGCTACTACTCTAATTCATTGAGGCCGATGAGGCTAATGAGGCAGCTGACTGCGAGTGTTGTCAAAAGTGCAGTTGGTTTTGTTGCATGCCCCTCCCGCCGATGATCGCCTAAGGCGATGGTGCCGTCGTGAGAGAACGGACTCAGTGTCGTACTACCTTAAAAAAAAGGGGTAGAGCTTAATCCCGGTAGGGCTCGAGGGTCTTTCCTGACATGGAAAGAGCTGTTCCTCGTCTCCTAGTCCACCAGGTGCGTGCACCCTACCTGAGGAAGCCGATGGAGCCGATTAAGCAGGTGGAGCCATCTGATGTTTGTGTCCCTATTGTACCTCTGCGCCCTGCAAGACCACACGCTAACAGTTTTGGAAGCGTGCCTTAGAACTAGAAGTGTGGGCCCATAATCCTTTGTCAATGCGCCGGATAGAAACGGTCTAGAAAACAGGTCCCGACATGGGAGGCCGCCAACTGCTCTTGGTATTGCAACCAAGACAACATATCACCCCCAAACAAGGGATCCACACTTTAGGTTCATTTTGGTTTGCAACCTCACGTAGTCCGCATGTTGGTCTTTAGTGTCTACCTTTGGTTGGACACTCTGTGAGGAGTCTCAAAGGCAAGAACTGTAAATGGATGCATGCAGGGCACAGGCTTTTATACTTGCACAGCATTGCTAATGCTTCTGCTGATAGTGGCTCCACAGGAACCAACCTCAGCCTACAGTCCTACTTGGCGCATCCTAAGACCGTCAAGTATCATCCTCAAGCTAGGCTCTAGCAAACTTCCTAGAGGCTTCCTGTCCCATTTTGGACCACAAAGAAAAATGCTGCCATTGCGGGGTTTGAGCCCACGACCCTTGAGCTCCGGTGCCTATCCCAACTAAGCCACAATGTTGTGTTTCCTATGATGATCTTCAGGAGACATATCCATTATAGGGAGTGCATTCCTGGCCTATCTCAGAACAGACCAAGGGGACGTACTCCATAGAGCAGTGCATGCCTTGTCTGTCCGTGCAACCAGCCAGCTAGCCAGTGGACAAGGTGCATACCATTCAGCAGGAAGAACGTCTTCATTGAGGTGCAGGTCCCTCAACACATCAACATGGTCCCTTCTGATCAGAAACTTCCTACTTCACTCTTGAAGACGTCTGCAAGACATTACATGATTCAAAGTTGTCCGAAAAACAGAGGATACTCGCTATTGGGGAAGTAAGAAACGGTTGTCTTAACTCGTCAATGCGGCAAAGGGTCATCTGAATTACCAAAACACATCCCATTGAGTGCCTTGCAGATCATTGTTTCTTCCTTGCAGAGATGGACCTCCCTCTCCTGGATGTGGCAAGTGCCGTCTGTTGGAAATTGGTTGCACAATTTTCAGTTCATCGGACAATTTCTTAAAAAAATGCTTAAGTCTCGAAAAGTCATTCCAGCAGCATTCCAGTCCTGGAAAATCCGTGTTTGATTCTCCAGACGAGGCAATACCCTCGCAGGTGACCTAGACCCCTTGACCCCTTCCAAAGGGTACTTTTGACCTTCTCATGGTCCTCTGTGATAATTCAATAAAGAGCTACAACAGAAAGCCATCTTAAGTGCACCTGGGAGGTACATCCCATCATTAGCAAAAGGCTACTAACCTATTCTCTTACAACATCAGCCTCAAGACCAAAGAATACTTAAGAAGCCCACTTCTATTTGCTCATTAACAACTACTTGATCTACGTCCAGCAAGGCTCCAACGCTTGGAGTTGTTCCACATTCAAAGTTTAGCTTCTACTTTAGGAGTTAGCTTCTATAGCTAATCTACGTCATAAAAGAGGTCCCGTCTACACCAATACAGTGGAGCCAAAGAAGTTGCTAAAGGATACTGTCTAGTGAAGTTTGTTACAGCCGCTGTTCAACTTTGAGTGTGTATTGCCAGCAACATGTTTTTGCACTGAGCATCAAATCCAAGTTATCCAGATTCAATCAAACATTCCGCTGCACGGTAGACAAACAAGGAGTTGGAAGCACGTCTGTCTAATTCAAATCCTGATAGACTAGAAGACCCCTGCTTGTCTAAAATCTGGTGCAGGTTTTAGCAACTGTCCCTATCAAATTTCAACATGGCATCAGAGCACAAATAGAGCATACTGATTTAAAAGCAAGGAGATATTCACATCTACGTTAAATTCTTCTAACTGCAGTTCCAGATTGAGGTAGAATTCCTTGGACCCCCTCCGTCATCTGCAACACCGACAACTAGTTGAAGTGCAGCAAATTGCACCCAAACATGGACAAAGAAGCTCATTTTCAAGCAGAAATTGAGGCACATACCAACCTAGACAATCAATGTGATCCTTCAATTGCATTTGCTAGATTTTTTAACCCATGCATTCAAGCATGGATCTAACAAGCATGCAAGCACAGAAACTTGGTCTCCAAGACCAATGCAGGCAGTAGAAGCTGAGAAAGCTCAGCTACAGGCTCTCATCACTGCCATTCAGAATCAAAATCAGATACTTTCTTTTGAAAAGGAGCAAGCCATGGCATCAGCAAGTAATGCACAAGAAGCTGCACGGAGAAGTGCTGAAGCAGCACAGCAAACCTCTCAACAAGCAGCAGTACATGTTGAATTATCCACACGGATTTCTCAACAACGTGCTGAGAAATAAACCAAGTTTAATCGCCTACAAGTTGTAGAGAAAGCACGTCTACAACTTGAAGAAATCAAGAAATATATACAACAAGATGCACATGGAGAAGTTGCAGCAGCAAGAGCCTCTACAAACTTCAAAGCTGACCAATAAAAGACCCAAGCGTTCAAGAACTATGAAGAAACTGTTGTTCAGATACGCCTTGAAGCTGCGGCAAGAATTGCAGCAGAAGAACAAAGGGAGTACTTTGCAAACCAAGCTGCTATCCACGTCCTTCATGAAGCAACTGAAGCTCATGCAAAGGCAGCCACAAAAACCGTTCAAGCGCCTCTCTTGCAAACTTTGACACAAATGCAACTTATGCACAAATCTAGAGAAGTTGGCCATTGAGTTCCACCAGCAAACTATGCAATGCAACCAAATCGTATGAATTTCACCCCTTCTATGGAGCTGTCTCCAAAACTCGCCCCAACAGGGGACTCATGCCTACAGCAAAACCCAAGTTTACCTTTTGATCCATCTGACTACGTAGTTTTTCCCGTATCAACAATGGTTAAAATTGAGTACATGGAGAAGATTGACGGCACCAACATCTTGCATGGGCTCTTCAACTAAAAAGCCTTTGCCAAAATCCATAAATTGTGGATTTTCTACATTGGGTCAGTTCAGCAACCTGATCCCATTACCAATCCACGCACTGCAGCTATCTTTGGAGACTATCAATTTGCAGCATTCACTACTCTTACATGATGTGTGTTACCAAGAATTCAACATGCTCTACGCATGCATGAAGACCATCCTTATGCTGCACATCAAGCATGGTTTACTTGATTCGTACGTATCAACCAATGGAATCGACCAACAAAGCGTATCTTGTAACCGAGCTCTCAAACATTTTCCTTGAAAACTTCAAATCCATTGAGGACTACATCAACAAAGCAAAAGACTTGGAAGACCAGTTTGCTCTTACGAATGCCACTGCATCAGAATCTCTCTTCATCACCTAATTACTCAAAGGATTGACAGAAGAATGGAGGGATGTTCAGCGCATCCTACGCTACTAGCCAGCAAGCAGAATCACTGAAGACTTTGTGTGTATTGTGCTCTTAAATGAGCGACGAGATCAAGATTTTGATAAGCAACACCAGAGCCAACAAACGGCATACGTGGCAAAAATGGTGAATCATGACTTACCTCCCAGGAATCCAAAACAATCCAAACAACACTCCACTTCATCCTTCAGTGCAAACCAACAGCGTCAAGGAAACTAATCCACTGTCTACATGTTTTACAATAAGACGGGTCATACGGCAGAGATCTGCTTCAAGTTTCTCAAAGAACAAATCAGAGAGCTAGAGGCCAAAGTAATGAAAGCTTAAGTGAAAGCACCAAATGATGACAACGTGGAGCAGAAGATTCCAGAACAACTCATGAAGACATCAACATCAGCTCAACGCTTTCAGCTTTTAGCCTTTACACTTCCTCAACAAGAAAAAAAAGACCTTGAAAAAAGTAAACATATGTTGTACCTTGACAGTGGTGCAACACAACACATGACGTTTGAGACCAGCTACCTTCAAAATTTTAATTCATCGACAACAACAAAACTTTTGTATCTCAGGAACAACGAAACATTACTGGCACAAGGTAGTGGAGATATCAAAGCCACCTACTCCAACCACACTTCACCTTTTTTTATGGTTCTATATGTCCCGGGATTGGCCACCAAGTTCTTTTCCATGGCTCAACTCATACGACAAGGATTGCTGTTTGAAACTACATCAAATATTGAAATCATGATTCTCATTGACTCTGGTGAATTCATCACGTCTGGAACAGTTCAAGCAAACAACCTCATCAAAACCAACTTCAAGCCTTTTGAAAATCCTTCTACAACAGTGTTTCAACCTCAACAAAAACATTGGGATGCGACGACATCAACCAAGTCCATTATTCAGGGGGAGTTTCGCTTCAACTCTCTTATGAGGACCTCATTGTTGGATTTTTACTCATCACCATCTTTCAGATCATGTTCCTCTTGAAGGTTTCCTCACTGACATGCACCAATAAAACTCTTGCTGTCTGCAACAACACTTTGGTCCTCTTGGTGGTGTTTCCCATACACTTCAGCTGTGAAACTTGAAAGTATGAGAAGCCTCACTACTTTAACATGGACGGAATCAAGATTCGATCACACCTGAAGCAGTCCGGACTCCCGGAGCTTTAATGATGAAATCCATGTCCATTTTTGGGACTTGAAACATCACATTTCGAGCCCATACGGTCGCTGAGGGCTCGAAGCCCATTTTTGAGCCCTGCCGACCGATCGAGCCATTTCGTGAGGCTCAAGTAAGCCTCACGCAATGGCTCAACGACCGGCATGTCCTTTTGGGCATGTCGTCCGGTTGCTATGAGGAGCAAGACCATGGGGCCATGCCCGATTCCAAGCATCAAAATGGTATGGCCCATGGCGAGCCATGTGCCTGATTCGGAGTTCCCGAAGTCACGCACAATTTTCATCCGCCAGAACAGGATTCGCACCCTGATTTTTATACAAAAATCATTTATGTGACAACTACAATTTTTTAGGACATCAATAGGCAATGTTTGAGGTCCAAGTTTCAACCACACGGTTCTCACTTGTTCCATCTCAGATTTTGACAAAATGAAAACCATCCGATTCATTTATCAGCGCCTTCTTCATGAACTATCAAGATTGCAACAAAATCAACAACATTGCAACAGTTTTCCTTCATCCAATTTTCTCCAGACACTCAACCTCCAAAACTGCTCATCAACAAGGGTTTCACCATTCATTGATGAAGGAGGAATGTTGAAAACTGGTCGCTCAATTTATGGTTCACTGGACAATTTCCTCAGAATTTGGTTGAGCTTGGAAAAGCCATCCCAGCAGCATTTCACGTCTTGGAAAATCAGTGTTCAAGTCTCCAGACAAGGCGATACCCTCCTAGGTGACCTAGACCCCTGGACCCCTTCCAAAGGGTAAATTTTACCTCCTCAAGGTCCTCTTTGATAAATCAATAAAGAGCAACAGTAGAAAGCCATATTCAACTGTACCTCTTCACTAGGAGGTGCATTCTTTCATTAGCGAAAGGGTACTAACCTATTCTCTTATATCATCAGCATCAAGACCATATACTACTCAAGAAGCCCAATTCTATTAGCTCATTATCAACTACTTGATCTACGTCCAGCCGGCCTCCAATGCTTGGAGTTGTTTCACATTCAAAGTTCAACTTCTACTTTAGGAGTTCGCTTCTATGGCTAACATACTTCATAAAAGAGGTCCCGTCTACGCCAATACAGTGAAGATGAAGATGGAGAGCTGGAGATAAGGCCAGATCTTTTCCTATGGCGAAGTACAGAAGTTGGTAAAGGGTACAGTCTTGTGAAGTTTGTTATAGTCGCTGTTCAATTTTGAGTGTTTATTGCTAGTAACGTGCTTTCGCACTGAGCATCGAATCCAAAATTTCCAGATTCAATCACATCTCCCACTGCACAGTAGACAGACAAGGAGTTCGAAGCACGTCTGTTTACTTCAAACCCTACTAGACTAGCAGACCCCTACTTGTTTAAAATCTCGTGCAGGTTTTAGTCCCTGTCCCAATCAAATTCCAACACTGTCGACCATGAAGAATCCGGCGAAAGGAACTGATCCCGGTCCCCTGGCTTCAGAGCATTCCACATTCCTCACACAATGTATACTAGAAATGAGTTTTTTACATCTGGTTGCCCATTGTAAGAATACCATGACTGAGCACATCTTTCCAAACCTCCAACCCAGAAATCTGCATCCCCCACAATCTCTCAAAATCGTGGAAGTGGCACCGATGCTGTCGCAATTGATGTATGTGGTCAGTTTTGTAGATAACACAGGTATCGCACTGTGACAACAGATAAGCGCAAAAACGGTCAACACATCGTGGTATCCTGTATTCTGTGCTCATGTTATGGCTTTTGTGCAACGGTTGCCGCAATGCTTTAGAGATCATTGCATGAGGTCCTGTTGGACCTCTCAGAGGGGTGCAGGTGAAGCGACATGAGGAACCTGGAGAGACTCAATGCACGATTGCCCTAAAGTCCAAAATGTAAAGGAAGACTTTGACATTTAAACATATACATGTAAGCCCTGGATGTAGTTTATGGAGAAGATAACAAGAAAAAAGGAAAAAACAAAACTGCATCAGTGGTATGTTGTGAGTAGGCCTGCATGCCGCCTTGTGAATGCATAAGGGATTTTGCAACAAGATCAACCCAGCCGCCGACCATTCATTAGATGTAGGTATTGATAGGAAGAAAATGAGCTTTGCATTGGTTTTTTAATCAGCCGCGCTGTAAAAAGGCAAGACTAAACCTAAAACTGGATAAGATTGATGAACAATGAATAATTCCCGCTCAGAATGGGCTACCTCATACCTTGAAGTGGCAGCATTGGTGCGACTCTGAGGTTACGCGGTTGCTCCAACATGCTCCATAACTGGGGTCGATCCCAATCCAACAATGACATGCTCCACTGCACGAAGCAGGACGGGCGTGATGCAACCGGTGACGTAATGGTTGCCACGCTCTCTACATGATGAGAAATTGAACATGCTAGCGAGGTCATTGCCTCATTTGTGCAAGGCAAGGAACACATGACAACGATGATGCAAACATTAAGGTGCGGAAAAAACACCTCTTGTCACCAGTGAGTAATAGAAATTCCTATCATTCAACAGAGTTGAATTCGTGCCACGTGACCGAAAAAATGTTCTAGTTGATTTTTCTAACCTCCTATGTGACCCATCGGTGGTCGTCATTGCTGTCGTCGACAACTACATATGTAACGCATGGGGTTCAAGTGAAACTGCGTAGCAATCGCCTAGGACTTTCCGCATGAATGCACAAAAGGCCCACAACGAAAAAAGAAACATTGCTCGTGTGGAACCTCGGTCATAGATGTCCTTTCAGATTCGGCAAGAACATGTCACATTCCGCTCGCTGCGCTCTTTCTTTTAGCCGTGGCTGATATTACCTGCTTGAAAGACGAGACAAGCACACGTGCATGCTATGTCAAGAATGATAACATTTGAGATTGCTCAATAGAGAAAACTGCCATTTTTGTGCCTTTTTTACACTAGCATGCATTCTGTCACCCAGTTCTTGCAAGCACGTAAAAGTGGACTCCATCCAAATGTAGCACGTAAATATGTTTCACTGTCAGAGCGGGCACACAAAAAATGGTGTCTTCTCAATATGGTACACAAAGCTGGCAGCCCACAAGAACAGCTCACTTACAAAGAAAAACAAATCCACAAAACGAGTAGAGATACCATGTCATCTGCCTAACTAGGGTTATCGTCAGTGGCCAGTCTATGTTATCATACACATTCTTTCTTGTGGGCTAAAATCCAGAGATTTTTTTTTAAATTGAAGATGCAACTGCATCAAGGTGGTGTGTTTTGCCTAATGTCGAAGCCGGTTGGCCCTTTTTTAGTGATGTATGCTACACAAAAGCAGCCAAGGGTGAGGGGGAGGAGATAGCACATGGAGTTGAAAAAAGGGCCAATTCAATCGTGTCGTCCTCTTTCAGTGATGTGAAGCAGACAGCACTACAAATGGCCATTTGAATGGCATCGGTTTCCTGCTCGCAGACCACCATACGGCGTAAGCCACCACAATTGCACATCCAAGGAAAACCAAACCTTCATTTGGGACACCGATCAAGGTCGATTTCTCCACCAAATAGTGTATGATGCAATTTCAAATGTTTGATGGTCTCAAATGGAGACTCTGGTGCTTCCACATTAAGCTACCACCCTGGAGACTAGCCTTAGCGAAAACCAATGTGGACCAGATTGAGGGCGAAGATGCCCCAATTGTTTCACGGTTCGGCAATGTTCACCACCCGCACAGATCGTTTTGTCAAGCCATGTCAGACCAACTAGCCTTGCCGTTCAGTCTACTTCTTTCAGGCCTCCTTTAACTGTCCTGAAGTTTCTTTTGAAATTTTAGAAATAGCAGGTTATGACCTTGTCAAGTTCATTTTCTCTCTCTCTCCCAAACCGACACGACAATTCTCTCATTTCTTAGATGAGCATCATGGCTTGTTTTGAGTCAAGCACCTGCCTGCACATCTGGATTCTTTGAATTAATCGACCTCATAACTGTTCCACTGCCCAAGATGTTTGAGAAAAAATCCAAAGACAGATTCGATGTGTTCTTTATACGAGTGTCTTCGATTTGTTATCAACTCATAAGTTTTTCCACCACATAGGAAGACCTTCCATGTCAGCAATAAACGGAATGAACCACTTGTTTCAAGGGGAGTTTATACTTCTCTATTATTATTTTCTGATACACCCATCCAAGTGTTGAAAATTTGCCCCTCCGCATGCCCAAGTGCGGCGCCAGGAGGCGCCGACAAGCCGCATGAAAGAGGAAAATCCACACCGGCAGATCTAGCGGCTCTAGTATTGCTCGGATTCTAAAATGGAAGATTGTCCCTGACATTCAACAAGTCGCTAAATTCGGTGGAAGTTGTTTCACTGGAATCAGACAAGTATCGAGGGAGATATGGCCTTCCAAAGTTGGGGTGTGGGCGGCGGCTCTGAGAGCCGGCCGCGACTCGACTTCCGGTGGATAATCGACCGGACCGAGTAACAAAAGTTCCATCTGGAGATTTTGCCCCGGAAGGTCTTCTGAGGCGTCCGGTGGATAATCCACCGGATCCTGTAGTGCAGTTTGTTACTGAGGGACTTGGCCAAAATCCTGGCTCAGCGTCCGAAACTCAGTAGTACGTTTTGTTACTCGGGGACAGTCAAAACTCTGACTGCAGGTCCGCGGACAAGTTTCAAACCTCGTCACACCCCATACCAAACTTGACCCAAAAGAGGGAGAGGTCTGTCAAAACAGTGCATAGGACCCCTACACCACGTGCAATGGGATCTGCGCCTCTGGAAAGGCGCCTTGCACATGAAAGAAGGCGCCACGGCGTGTGCGCGCCATGGAGGCGTTAGGCATTTCTGTGGTGGGTGAGACCTATGCTTCGGCAAGCAGAGCTCAGGCTATGCTTGGCCAGATCATGCACAGTTTGGTGCGTTGGGAAGCTCATGACTATCCCTAATTTTTTTTTTATCGTGTCCACGTTAAAAAACTAACATAAAATGACGTTTTTCCTTTTTCAATTTGATTGCCTTTAAATTCCTGCTCACATAGCGTGAGGCGACTAGTTCGCTCACACTCAGTCTCAGATTCGCCCAAGACAGAAGATGTGAACCACCAAGAGACCATCAGACAAATGTCGGGACCGCATCATGTGGATTCCCTGACACCAAGAACAAGCGAGCTGTTCCTGAGCTGCTCCTCAAAGCTGTTCACTTACCTATGACAAGCAAAGGCAGGCAGCAGATCAACAAGTGAAAGCGGCATACAAAATTTCTTTATCAAGGGCTGTAGGAATTATTTGGCCATCGTTGTTCATCTATAATAAGTGGCATTCAAGAGAGGCACACACAGCACGACGGGCAGAGATAGCAACAACTTCATGCAGAGGCAAGTAGCCTTCATTAGCGACAAGGAGCAACAAGCAGAGGCAAGCTCAGGCAAGCAAGGAGATCACCGGAAAGCAGCGGCGGCCATGAGCGACAAGCCTCAGCTGTAAGCCATGAAGATTTTGAATTCAAACTTGAGGAGATCAAGGCTGAATCGCCAAGTCGATCAACGTCGACTTGGACATTGACTCCACTTGACCCCCATTTTTTTTATCATGGCTCAAATGGTGTACAATTTGGTGGGCATGCCTGTGTCTCCTTTGACGACCCACCAAAGAAAGGAGGGGTTGTCTCGACCTCTGAAAAGCCAATTTCTGGAGCGACCTGCGTGAGCATCTCTTTCAAGATTGCTCTGGGTTCTCTACGGCACAGTCACATGTGCTATCCATGCATGAGGCGCACAAAATTAGCATGCTGGCTCGACTCCAAGATAATACATGCTAGTTGATAGCTAATGACACTAGGGTGACGATGTGGAGCTTCCACATTTTTAACCTAGGTGGCATCCACATCAGACACTAGACTAGATGCAATGAACAGCAGTGCATGAGCCTCGCAATCTGGGTCACAGATTACAGACGAATGAATGGATGGATGTTCCCCCCTTCCCCCCCTAGGCCCACGTGCCTCGTATCCTAGGATTATGGAGCACACTGTTCTCCACTTTCTTGTTCTTCCCGAGATTCTCAGCTTAGAACCTCAGGCCAAGGGCCTCTACTACATCTTGCAACACTACCATGGAGCTCTAGCTCATCCCACCTAGGCCTTGGTGAGCTCCACCAGAACAACCATGGCGGGTGGATCTCGGACTACAGCTTTGGCCAGCCAGGGCAGCTCATCTGGCAGGCTCCCTGTTCTCACTGGGGATTTTCTGGTACGTTTCCTCAACAAGTTCTTAAAGCCTGTGCCCACAGAAGCTGGCTATCATGGCTTCTTCTATGGTGCATGTGGCAGCACTTACTCCGGTGGAAGTGACCGCATGCGTGGTCACTAAGGTGCTCCAGTGGAAAATGTGAAGAAGTCCAAGTATGTGCCAGAAGCAACACGTGCGATACTCGGGTTGCTCCCTCTCCCCCTTCCAGATGGCTTCAAAGGAGCAGAAAAGGTGTTGTTCAAGGGGGAGGACTCGGCGTGGGGTACGAGGGACAGCCCACTGAACTGGTTGAACCTCCACCAGGCACGGCAGTGTAAGCAAGCTCAAGCAGCAGTTGGTGTGCAGCAGACACCTGGTGAGCAGCAGCAAAAGTAGGAGCAGCAGGAGCAGCAGCAGCTGGCAACTTCACAGACTTGCATTGCACCATCTTCAGCCCTATCTTCAATGATACTCCAGCCTCGGCAGCCTCCGTTAGCTCAGCCCGCCAGAGCGTGATGTCACAGCATCTTGCAAATGCTGCCAACTCCCAGTGCCAGAAAACCATCATGAAAATCATGGCCAAGAACGCCTTACCCATCTATTTCTTTTGTAACTCTTGCATGCTGGAGCTTGTGGAGGATTCTCAGAGGACACCGGGAGGTTTCAGGTTTCCAAGCAAGGACAGAGTGAAAGAGGTGCTTCTCCCTGTGCTGGACAGGGATCTTGCTGAGATGGAAGCTCCACTGTGGAGTGGTTGGGACATCTTCGGCGTCCCCCTTGGGGTGAACGAGTGGAGGGACATCCAGATCCACCCCATCTACTTGGCTATGGCCTCCAACGTTGAGGGTGTTGCTCACCTCTTCAGTCGTGACGCGAGTGGCTTGTTCAGTGACGCTAACCATGTTGGTCATGTCATTGACTAGGCCATTACTGAGGTGGGATCTGAGAAGGTAATCTTGGTGATCATGGACAACACAAGCACTAACAAGAAGGCGTACGAGGCTTTTGTTTCTGAATTACCTTACAATAATCTTCACTCGCTGTGCTTGTCACACTCTACACCAGTGCCTGAAGGACGTGGGTAAGAAGGAATGGGGGCAGGCTTTCATAAGCAAGTGTGAGAAAGTGGTGATGTTTTTCAGGAACAAGGACCTCCTGAGATCCTGGCTGAAGTCAGAGTCCGGGGGCAGGGTGCTCCTTCCAGCTGCAACAATATCTTTTGCACCTTTCCACAGGATGCTAAGCCGCCTCTTTGACATGAAGGATGTTCTACAGAAGCTGGTGACAAGTGACAAATGGCAGCAGATGGGAGATGGCAGGGATGCTGACTGGAAAGCAAAGGAGAAGGAAGTGCACCGCATCATCAGGATGGGTGTAATCTGGCTGTAGGTGAAGGCGCTGATGAAACTCATGATGCTGTTTTTGCTTGTATTTTGCAAACCTGATGCTGCTGGCGGAACTACAGGCATTGTTTAAGAGACCATATTGGATACAATAGATGTTATGCGCAAGCTTGGGCTAGTATGTGGGCGCAAGAGTGCACCTTGGAACCCAGCTTGGGTCAAGTTTGTATTGGAGCAGCTGAGCTGGTGGTGGGATAACCACATTAGCTTTCTTGTTTTTGTTACAGCACGTTGTGTGCATCCGATTCAGTTTGGGCTCAAATTTGATGGTAGCAAGAAGATGGTTGAGGCATGGAACGTGGCGGTTGTGGCCCTCGTGCCAGAGAAGGAAGCTGAGGCTCTTGAGAAAGAGCTAGAGGGGTTTGAGAAGGCACAGGTGACGTGCGACAATGACCCTTTTCTTGTCAAGGACGTAGAGAAGGAAAAGGCAGCAGTGCATCAGGTGGTGGCTGGCAATGTGCCAGCCTTCCTCTAGCATGCTAGGTTCATGACAAGTCTCCCTGTTCTCTGTGCATTATCCATGAGACTGCTCGGACAACCATGCAATTTCTCAGTGGACAAACGCGCGTTCTCAAAACACGAGCTGGTGTAGATGGCACAACACAATAGGCCGAAGGTCAGCACACTGGAGCTACTGGTGCGGGTCAAAATCCGCCTCAACAAACTATATGGCATGAAGAAGGCATGTACCCTCACTATCGACATCTTGAAAGCAACAGAGGACAAAGAAGCTGAGAGTGGGAGTGAAGCAGATGGAGAGATTGATGATTCAACCAACAAAGACAGAGAGGACTGGGTGTGGGACCTGCTCATTGCGAATGCAAGTTATGATGATGAGTTCTGGTTGGAAGAAATGGGTACTGGTGGTGACGGAGCTGAAGATGGAGCATGAGTTGTTGGTGGAGAGGACACAGGTGGGAAGGGTGTTGAAGCTACTGGTGCGAGAATGGCGGAATTAGAGGAAGAGGAGGATTTTGATGATGATGTTGAGGAGGAAATGGAGGATGATGATGACAGTGAAGGTGCAGAGGAAGGAGAGAAGGTGGAGGAGGAGGAACTGATAGCTGGGAAGGAAGTTGGAAGGATTCTATAGCTTGGTGTGCAGAAGCGGCAGGATGTAGAGGTTACTTTGGAGTTGGGGCAAGCTGCAGCAACTCCCAAGGGTGACACTGGAAGCGCATGTTAGAATATATGTATATTATGCCCCGTGCTTCTGCAAACCTATTGCATGTCTTAGATTTTACTCGACGTCCATTGTTCAGGTGTCCCTCTTCGGGGACATTTGCATTTCTTGTCTTGGTTGTGTGCAGGTTCTCCATGAGCTCCTCACTCATGGTAGTGACGGAGTGTGGCCCTTCAGGCGCAGTCCTACTTCTGGGATTTTTACCTCATTTATCAACTTTCCTCTGCTAATGCAATGCTAGGCATGCAAACTATTCTTACTCCTCTAGGACTTGTAATGTGTTCGTGACAGCACTCTTCTAGGTGGTTGTATGTGTATGTGTGTGGATCAGCATTTGTATCTCATACCTGTGACTTACATCCATGACCGTACTATGTTAAGGTGACTTAAGCTAGGTAAGACAAGATAGTGATTTCTCACATGGTTTCTGAGCAGCTTGGGGGAGTACTAGAATACTGTGTTAGGGTAGAGTTAGAGGTGTAGAGGGCGAAAACGTATGGGCCGTATTTTAACTTCTCATAAAATTTCAGATTTTCTTGGTTTTGAATCAGATTTTTTGTCCTAGGCTGGTAGTAGAGGTAAAGACGATTCGATTGGTCCAAACGGCACTTGATTTGGTGGAGCAGAAAGGCCAGGGAGAGAACTTTAGAGTTTCAAGGGTTGAAGGTTTCTTGTCCAGATTCGTTTGGTTACAAACCCCCTCATCATCCAATAGTTTTACGTCTTGTTCATCACAAGAACAGACAGAGTGAGATTCAATGATCATTTTGCAAGTTTTACAGCTTAGTTTTGTGTTTTGTAGAGTCAGACAGAGCAGTTGTGGACATCCATGGCGTCGTTTTGCCGGTTTTTGGCTAAGTCCTCATAGCTTGACCGTTTCAGCAGTTAGGCTGTAGAGCTCGACGTACAAAGGTTCCAGGTGCTTTTGATGCTAACACCTACAGTCTTGGAAGAGTACCAGACAGCAGGAGGCCCAGTTGCATGACAGTTGACCTGCAAGCGAAACAGCCCCTGGACAGATAGAGCCGAGCAAAAGAGGAGCCCTGCGAGAGAGAGCGAGAGAGAGAGAGAGAGAGAGGGAGAGAGAGAGAGAGAGAGAGAGAGAGAGAGAG
>SZWC01000733.1:275030-290030 GCA_023375785.1 Penium margaritaceum
AAGAGAGAGAGAGAGAGAGAGAGAGAGAGAGAGAGAGAGAGAGAGAGAGAGAGAGAGAGAGAGAGAGCGAGAGCAAGAGCAAGAGTGAGAGAAAGCGAACGTGAGAGCAAGATCAAGGGCAACAGTGAGAGCAAGAACAAGGACAAAGACAAAAGAAAAACAAAAGGGTGAATCGGCGATTGCAAAATGAAGGGGATTTCTGGCAACCACCCAGATCTTCTTGCACGCAAAGGGGCCCTTAGGAGTCTATTTTTTTTTCAAGAAAGCAGGTGTAGAACCCGCAACTGACCCCAGCAATTTATGTCGAGACTCAGATTGAGCTGGTTTACACATGCCGGAATCATAAGACGACAAGTACGCGGCGTGTGAAGAAAAAAAAAAGGGTGGTGTTGCACAGTGCATAGAAGTTAGTACAATCATGGGATCTAGTTCAATGGTTGATCTTGCATTTTGAGCATTGTTATGGCAAGCAGTTGGCCTTGCATTGGGTCTATTTTTAACCCACACTACAGAGGTCCATCACAAGTCTCGGCATGGTCACATCTCGTACACTTCAGGAGGCAAACACACATTGGATGTACCATAGTCAGCACGAAACAAGCATCACAAGATCTAGGTTGGATTCTTGATACAGGCGCAACACATCACATGTGTTCCGAAAGGAGTTTTTTTAGACAGTATACGATTCGGCATTTATCTCTGCCATAAGAACAGCATCAAGAGATTCCATTCCGGTCGAAGGAGTCAAGACGGTCCGGGTTTAGGGTCAACGGGGTCAGGTATGCCTTACTGGGGTGTTTTACGTCCCACGACTAAGGATCAACCTGCTATCTGCATCATGACTTGATTCCGAAGGAGGATTTACCATCATACAGGAGCACGACTAGTGTAGCGTTGGTCGAGGTCGTACATATATCTTACGATGTCCACTTGTGGTTGATCTGTACAGTGTACCGCTACGATCCATCACAGCTCATCCACATGCCCATACTTACCTCTCTGTAGGACTGGATGCCAGTACTTTAGATATCTTGCATCAATGTTTGGCTTACATTGGGTCGAATTCCCTCGAAGACCTCACTCAAGTACGTCCACCAGATGGCCTAAATTTTTCAATGATTCAAAAGCAGCAGCAGTCACATCCGTGATTTGCCTGCGGAAGTGGCAAAATGATGCAGCAGGCATTTCCTCATCACGAACACAAACATACAGTACCTTTGCAACTGGTTCACACCGACATTTGGACTCCAAGCCATCATTGCCCATATTCAGGAGCAGAGGGGGCTAGATACGTGTTAAGTCTTATTGAAAACTACACGCAGATGACTTGATGCTTCCTTTTTAAGAAGGGGCCGGCAGCAGTAATTTGTAGTTGGCTACCTAGAGCAGAACAAGAGTGCATGCGACCACTATGTATCCTTAGTGATCGAGGGGGAGAGTTCACAAGTCAGGAATTGGAGGATTTTTTTAAGAGTCAAGGCATTCAACATCAGATGTCAGCTCCACATACACCTTATCAGAATGGAGTTTTAGAACGCTGGCAACATACTTAAAATGAAGCTGTTCAAACCATCATGATAGCTGCAGGGGTACCACCGAGCTTATGGGGTGAGGCTGTGAAGCACGTTGTCTGGGTACGTAACCGCATTCCTCACGGGCACCTGCAGCTGAAATTCACCCCGTAGCAATCGTGGTACAACGAGAGAGCTGATTTGACTCTAGCAAGAGTGAGGGACAGTATTGTTTTCTATTGGCGGTCTCTAGATGACAGGAAAGGAAATCTTGATGGACCGAGATGATGGGGTGTCTTTATGGGACCCAGCACAATATCCAAGGCGTGGTGCTGTTACAATCTAGAGACCAGGAAGATATTGGAATCCCATCAGATGGAGTTCTATGAGCAGTGGTTTGCCTCACACTATTACAATACTAAGCACCGAGGCACCTTTCAGCACACCCATCCCATCCACCACCTTCCGTCCTCACAGAGTGCTATTCCAGCTACCACACAGAACCCACTACCAGTTCCCATGACAGTTCTTCCAATCTCTGTTGTTTCTTTCATTCCAGGAAATTGACAGGTATCACATTCTCATCGGCAGCAACCCTTAGAAATCATGCCTGGAATGAAACAAAACGGCAGCAACCCTTAGACATAATGCCTGGAATGAAACGAAACACCACTCATACATCATTACCATCAGGATCATCAGAACCAGTAGCACCATCAGCACCATCAGTACCATCGGCACCATCAGCACCATTATCTCCACCGTCACCCCCCACATCTTTCCACTCTTCTCCATGGAGAGCAGAACCCTCTCCCTCCTTCAGTAGAGAACCAAGTGATCCACCTGGAAATTTCATGCAACTGATGTCAGAATAGGAACAAAAGACCAGAGCTTCTGAAGTGATTGAAAGAGTCGTGACCATGGAGGGGAAGCGTCAGAGAGGTGGCAGACTTTGAGCAGTAGACAATAAGTCATATAAGTTCATGTGCAAATACAACATCTGCAATCACACCGCTACCATGGATTGACGTGCAATGGAGACAGGATACTAGCGGCTCACAAGTCAGTTTGGGTCGCACGTCTGCACGACGAGGCAATGACATGTCCAGAAGCACATATGTGGAAGCAGACAATTCAGGAGGAACTGAGTTAAATCTACGCATTTGAAACATGGGATGTGGTAGACTTACCACCTGGACAAACATCAGTCGGAACAAAGTGGGTCTTTTCCATCAAGCATCACGATGACGGTTCCATTGAAAGATTCAAGGCGCGTCTCACAGCAAAAGGGTATTTTCAATTCCTAGGGACAGATTTTGGAGACACATGTGAACCAGTCGGAAAGAATTATAGTAGTCGCAGTCTGTTTGCAGCAGCAGCACAGTGATTGGGAGATTCACCAGATGGACATCAAGAATGCCTTTCTTCACGGAAGGCTCTAAGAAGAGATCTTCATGTTGTAGCCAGAAGGAGTGGATGATGGAAGTGGCAAAGTCTGTCATTTGAAGCGAGCACTGTATGTTTAAAAAAATCTCCAAGCTGTTGGAATGAGGAGTTGGCAGCGGGTGTGGTTGATGGGGGCTTCAAGCCAAGCAATGCAGACCACTCACTTGTTGTCTGGGGACAAGTGGGGTCATGTGTAGCAGTACATGTGTACATCAATGATCTTTTGATCTTGTCTCGATCTATAACTGAGACGGCACTGATGAATGAGCAACTTAGCAAGCGGTACGAGATGAAGGATCTGGGGAAGTGGGGGTGTTTCTCGAAATGGAGGTCAGACAGAACAGGAAAGAAGGCTGAATTGAGATAGGAAAACAACGATGCATGAGGGGTTTGGCCACAAATTATGCTGTGGTGTTGAAGGATGTGAGATCGGTGGTTACTCCAATTACACCAGAGGGGATGAAGGACATCACTGATGCAACAAATGTCACACTTGGTAGTTCCATCGATGCTCCACTGTAGCAGACGATCGTGGGCAGTTTGATGTACGCTTCTATGAACACTTGACCAGAAATTATATATGCGGTGAGCCTTCTGTCCGAGTTCAACAGTTCCCCATGCAGCCTTCACATGCAGGCCTTGGCTTGAGTCCTTTGTTACACTGCTGACACAGCAGCTTTCATCCTCTGCTACAATCGCTCACTAGATGGTCTCCAGGTGGTTGGGTTCAGTGATAGCGACTATGCAGCAGATACAACAGGGTCTCACAGTAGGACGAGGTATGTGTTCAGCAATTGAGGGGGAGCAGTCTAGTGCCAAAGTGGTAAGCAAGACTGCATCACCACCACAGAAGGAGAGTATGTGGCAATCAGTGAAGCAGCAAAGGAGGAGACGTGGTGGCGCATCTTCTTGCATGATTTGCACATTCACATTCTGCAGGTACCTCTCATGTGCAACAACCAAAGCGCCTTCAATATTGCACAGAGCCCGGTGCATCGCTGCACCATACACATCCATGTGGCACATCACTATGTGCGGGATGCACTATGGATTGGCAGTATCTCCATTCATGGGGTTCGCTCTCTTGATCAGCGTGCAAACTTTCTGACCAAGGGGCTTCCTGCACCATTGTTCTATTCCCATGCAGAGGCCACATGGTTGCTTTGGTTTGGGCCATAAGGAAGCAGGATGCAAGGCGGAGTGATAGAATATATGTTATGCCCCCTGCTTCTACAAACCTATTGCATGTCTTAGATTATACTCGACCTACATTGTTTAGGTTTCCCTCTTTGGGGACATTTGCATTTCTTGTCTTGGTTGTATGAAGGTTCTCGATGAGCTCCTCGCTCATGGGGGTGAAGGAGTGTGGCCCTTAAGGCGCACTCTAACTTAGGTGAATTTAACCTCGTTTTTCAACTCTCCTCTGCTGATGCAATGCTAGGCATGCAAACTATTCTTGCTCCTCTAGCACCTTTGTGTGTGTGTGTGTGTGTGTGTGTGTGTGTGTGTGTGTGTGTGTGTGTGTGTGTGTGCGCGCGTGTGTGTGTGTGTGTGTGTGTGGGGGGGGGGGGGGGGGGGGGGGGGGGGGGGGGGGGGGGGGGGGGGGGGGGGGGGGGGGGGGGGGGGGGGGGGGGGGGGGGGGGGGGGGGGGGGGGGGGGGGGGGGGGGGGGGGGGGGGGGGGGGGGGGGGGGGGGGGGGGGGGGGGGGGGGGGGGGGGGGGGGGGGGGGGGGGGGGGGGGGGGGGGGGGGGGGGGGGGGGGGGGGGGGGGGGGGGGGGGGGGGGGGGGGGGGGGGGGGGGGAGGGGGTCAGAATTTGCACCTCATGACAGTGGCTTAGATCCACGACTGAACTATGATAAGGTGACTGAGGCTAGCTGAGTCAAGATAGTGTAGCAGATGCTAGTGCAGGTGGTGGGACTTCAACCATGTCAATTCCATCTATGATAGCAGCATCTATAGCTCGTCCTGCTTCTGCCAGAGCCATTGGACAGCCTGACACTTCTGTCATGGCTGGTATATCCAAGGCAGCTGCTGCTAGGGCAGCTTCTCTCAGGACTACTGCAGCAGCCAAGGCTACTTCTGCAAAGGCTGTTGCTGCAAAGGTTGCTGCTGCTAAGGCCACTGCTAGCGAGACTGCTGCTTCCAAGGCTGGTAAAAAAGCACGCAAGACCTAAGGATATGCCTTTTCTGTGAAATTTCCAATGCAACATTACTCTTCTCAAGTTCCATTTTCATCACCTTGCATTCGACCATTTCCCATCAGCCTTTTTGAATGATAAGAATACAACCGAAGCATGTTATAGATGCTTGAATTGCATGAGTACAAGACCTCACTTCTGTGCACTCACCGCTGTCTACCCACTCATGCCATGGCTGGTTCATCCAAGACTTCTGGATTGTCAGAGAGGCAGGATCTAGAGTCAGAATTTGTAAACATGCAAGGAGGGAAGGTTAAGGGATTGAAACACGAGGGAAAAACTGTATTGCACACGAAATTTGACACAACTTAAAATTTCAAAACCATATGCAAAATTACGTGTTCACAGTGAATTTTCTGGCATTTTGGGGTGCTTGAAAAAAACCGACTTTGACCAACTTTTGCCAAAATGGCGATGTTCAACTTTCAACTTCTGACCTGGGGTCAACTTCGACTTGGAGAAGTCATCATTGGCTGTAAGCAGCGGCAAGCAGCGACAAGCTACAAAAAGCCACAGAAAGTAGCGACAAGCCGCAGCAAGCAACGACAAGCCACAAATAGCCACGGAAAACAGCGACAAGCTTTGACAAGGAGTAATAAGCATAGACAAGCAAAGGCAGGCATCAGCAGAACATTAAACATGTCACAAGATCTTGTATGGGAAAACATTCTAAAACTCCAAGAAGATAGAAGGAACATGTAAAAATGTTCGCAGCAGGTCCTTGCCACCACCAGCAATATCACTATTAATGATTTCAACGTATTTGAGTTGATCACTGGTCGTTACAAGGAATTTTGACCTCCCAGGAATCTGCCATCCCATCGCCCATCCCAACCCATATCATACTCCAAGGCTGACTCAGGGATTGTCTTCACCATTCCATCAGAGGCATGAATTTCTATTTCTACAATGCACCAGAGATGTAGTACAACATCGTCAAGAAGGCTTGGCACCGTTGCTGCATCATTCTGTCATCGTCAGGATAACCACCAATTCCCCAGTCTACTGAACCGCGTGCAGATCTTGTACTACTATGAAAGCATTGAAGAAGATGAATCAGCCAAGAATGGAGATGAGTGGTCCATGGAACTACTTAGAGGACTATATCCACGGCTTTGGCATCAAAGATGCCATGCTTAGCCACCCAAAGTACCTCAGCCTCCCCTCCAAGAGACGGGTACACGAGCAAGCTACAACAATTTGTTTCAATGCACAATTGAGAGATGGAATGAAGGAGGTCATAACCCCTAATGTCCATCATCTTGTCGATGAATAACCACGCAACTTCAGACTCATGTGGGAGAAGCTGTGCACGTATTTTTCAACTGATAGTGATGAAATTGATCAGGCGTGGGAGGCTGGACACCTCCACGGATGAGAGCGTACCACTGTGTACAACATAATGCTCATGTATTCCTATGGTGCATCCTGTACATACTGTGCATTCTATGTATACTTGTGTTGTTCAAAGTTTGTAACTTGCAGATTTTTTACAATAATTGAAGCAAGGATGAATTTTTGTGTACTTCCAAATGCATAATTGTTACACTCTTTAATGCAAGGTTGGAGAATCCATATGTCTCTCTTGGCTGCTCTGAATGTGCATCAAACAACGCCGATCAAAAGGTCGCACTGTCAACATGCTCCAGTCCACATTTCAGATAAATCCAATGACAACATCTAAAGAAACAGCCAAAACTACTGACTTTTCCAGAGGAACCTAAGATCCTGAGGAGTCGGTATCTTTTCACTGTTCTTGCTGTGCAATTTCAATTACCAAACTGTCACACATATTGAAGCAAGATATTGCGTACCTGCTACAATAATTCAAACAAGGTGCTCTTGAAGCACAATTTCAATATCCTTGTTGCTACAATATATGCCACCACCGACATGCAATCCTTAGCATCATTTTTGTGCACAAAAAACTCAAGCTTTAACAGTCTGTGCCAAGCGCTCTTTGTGCCATAACAAATCATTGAGCTGCTGTGATGTGCACAAGATCCCCCAAGGATGCCAGTTGACTAGGCCTTGAACTTTGCTTTCATGAGATTTCTACGCAAAAAAACTGAAAGGAATTATTCAGAGGGAGTTTTTTATCTCGAGATGATTCATTTCAGGCTCATTTGACAGGTTTGATGAAGCATTCATTGGTTAAGAAAGACAACGCATAACAACTGACTTTTCCGGTAAAAACTATACGATCACAAAGACACAAATGATAAATTGAGTGAACAGTACTGGAAATTCAAAGGACCACTATAACATCATAAGACACGTCCTCTTCATGGGGAGGTCGTGGAAGTGGACTTCCACTCTTCAAAGAACAGCTTGTGCTTAACTAGAATCCGCAAATCTTCTAGTAGCTTTGTGATCCTCTCGTTCATGGCCTCAGCCTCAATCTCCACCTCATCTGGATGCTACTGTGAGGCAAATTCAGGTATTTTGAACCAGCAGAACTCATTAGCATTTCTCTTAAGGATGCCATTGTGCACTTGCACACTCATGGATAAGAGATCACCCATTGTTGCCTACACAATACCTAGTTGTCAGCGCCATACATCACATTCCTCCAGCCACATACTACGTGGGTTGTCTAGTGACTTGTTCTCAACCTCTTGAGGAAGGTTGTGGAAGGCACGCATGTCTTTCACCGACATCCCACTTAGTCTAAACAAGGTGGATGGCGGAGTTGAGGATGGCATTTCTGCGCACGGAGCTTGGAAGGCGTATCTATTTGGGCCTGAGCAGAAGATTGCTTGCATGCATAGAAAATGTGAAGGGACACCAAGCAGGCAAGGGGGCGACAGGCAGGGAGGGGGGCGGGCAGGCAGACAGGTAGGGGGCCAGGCAGGCAGGATGCCAGGCAGGCAAGAAGGCAGGCAGGGGGCCAGGCAGACAATAAGGCAGGGAAGCAGGCAGGCAGGCAGGTAGGCAGGCAGGCAGGCAGGCAGGCAGGCAGGCAGGCAGGCAGGCAGGCAGGCAGGCAGGCAGGCAGGCAGGCAGGCAGGTAGGCAGGCAGGCAGGCAGGCAGGCAGGCAGGCAGGCAGGCAGGCAGGCAGGCAGGCAGGCAGGCAGGCAGGCAGGCAGGCAGGCAGGCAGGCAGGCAGGCAGGCAGGCAGGCAGGTAGGCAGGTGGGAAGGCAGGCATGCAGGCAAGCAAAGATCAGTAGTGCTCAGCACCCAAAGAAGATTACAGTGTCGTGTTTACTTTCAAAGAATTTTCCACATTCAAGTGTAAGTGGGTGTAAAGTAATTAGCCAACAAAGCGATGCCAACCATTCATGATCCAACAGTGGTGTAACAAAAAACATGCAAATTTGTGAAAGACATGAAGAAAGATTTGTCCGCAAACATATCGTAGCGTCAACAATCAGAGGTCTCATGCGACCGACGTACATAGAGTCTTGGATGCATACCAGGAGGCCAATTTATTTCATGAATCCCACATTTCAGGCATCCTAAAAACCTTTGCACAGCTGAGACTTCCGCTGAGTTTCTTCTCTTGTCATAACTTCGACGTCTGATCTGGCAGGTTATTGAACATGCGTCCAGGTGGACAAGAATCACAGGTCCACGTCAACCTATAAAACATCGTCATGACACATCTCCAAAGCCGCTTGGATCTCGTAAGAAGCAAAGTAAAAGGGAAGATTTTGTGGAGGTGGAGGATAAAGTCAAGGATACCGAGTACAATGATAAGGATTTCATGCACATCAGGAAATTCCATCCCCAGATGCCAATAAAGAGAAACACCCAACAAGCCACCCTCCCACCCACCCATCCATCCAGCCAGCCAGCCTCTAGCCCACTCAAATATCCAGCCGGCCAATTCCTAGCCAGCCTGGCGTACAAACATGCACCTGAATGCCAATGAAGAGGTAGCAGCGATCACAGAAACAGAGGACGTGGAGCAGCCACAGGTCAAAGAGGCCAAGGTGTAGCAGAAGGTGTCGATGTAGGCGGAGTAGCTACCTCTTGCTGCTCCCCGCTTGCCATTCCTTTGATGGTGGTGGTGGCTTCTTTCCACTTGGTCATCTTGTTGCTGGTCATCTTCCCGCAGGTTGCTCCTACCGGTGGTCTCTCTTATCCACTACTTCCATGCTGCTTGCCACTTTTCTCCTCATTTGAGCTTTAGTTACTTTTCCACTATTTTTTTGTTTTTTGTTTGTTTTTAAGGTGGTCCAGGCAGAACATCCCTCTCACCGGGCTCCCTTCCGGAAGCTGTTACTTTTCCACTAACTAGTGGATGATACTGCTGGGAAGGCAAAGGAGAACCAGGAGAGGAAGGCAGTGGGAAATTCCTCTACAGTCGTCTCGTGGTGGAAGTGAGGCGGGGTGCCACTTCCACCTGGGGAGGAAAATGAGATGAGACGGGCTAGGGTTCGTGCAGCAACACAACTCTGACTCCACATTGGATATCCACAGCAGTACTGACTTGTGCAGTCATCACGGAGCTGGACAACACGGGCTACGGTTTCACACTTCCAAGAGGACAATGGATCTTGGAAAGAGCATCCATTTCAATGTTCAATACCTTGAAACTCTTCTACTTCGTGCAAAAGAAGCATACCCATTACCCATGATAGTCGAGATAGGCCACACGGCCATCATTAACAGTTGTTCAAAGACAACAACTCCTCACCGACTATCGCTATCCTGTAACCTTCCCACTTCATGCAGGCTGCCTGGTTTCAAGGAACGATACTCACTATCGTGGTCCATGATTTGATCACCTTTTGTTCCTTTTAACGGTACACGCATACATGATGACAACCGCTGCCCATTACCTGGAAAAACCTATGATTTGCTTGAAATAGATTACTACAACTGTTAATGTGTATACCTGTGTAAGACGAGGGACAATCGAAGACCATCCATTGGTGGCTATCAATGGTGGGGATAATTGAATTCATCCAAGTGAACGAACAAGCACATACCATCAAATCAAGAATACGATGCACAAGGCTCCGTAGCAACCACTACAAGTGTACCAAGAGCAAGCTCAAAGAAACATGATTTTCATAAAGTGGAAGCAATGCTTAATTGTGGGAGAACGATCCCTGACAAAAAATCTATCTTGTTGGCATGAAATAATTGGTTGTAAAGGTGATGTACCTGTCAACCGGCCTGAGGCAAACGGACTAGAAAACAGGACCGACACAATAGCACCTGCCGTCCGCTCCTAGCATTTCAGCTAGGAGAAGATATCACCCTCAGGATCACGGCTCCACACTGAGCAGTTCCTAGGCTGTCACTTGCTAGCAACTGTCTCCACTTAACACTTGGTCACTTTTGCGCGAGGTGCTAGTCAAAGACTAACTCCTGGGGCTTAGACCAACCATGTCTTCTTTATATTGTTCCTTCGTTGGACAACTCTGTGAGGAGCATCTAAGGTCAGATTGTGTGATTCGAATGAGGAATGAGCCTAGTACATATAGTCCTAGGCCTGGCTTCTAAGGTGTGTGGGTAGTGGCACTTTTGGGGTGGCCACTCCACACCACCTCACCAGCTCGCCAGTTGGCTCATCCACTCACCGCCAAGTGGCACATCTTCCTCATGCATGACGAAATGTCTAAGAAACTTCCTATGTGCAGGAAGGTCAAAAACCTTCCTGCGCACATCAAGGCTTGATCGCAGGACCTGTTGTCCCTAAGTCCAACATGCTATCCGTTGCGCTACACTTCTGGTGTCTCGCTTGGACTTGCACCACAAACAAGGTTTGGGGAACTTACTCCAAGGGAGCAGTGCATGCCCAACCTATCTGTTAAGCCATAGCAGTGGCCATGGGGCATAAAAGAACAGCAATCTCTCCCTTGCACCTTAGGCCACCCACTGTGGTAGTTTTCCTCCGCATGAACCTCTAGCTCTGTCTTGTGTTTGTGCACGTCAGCTTTCTTGGTCTTTGGTTCTCATCTCTTGCATCCACCATGGCGACTCCTTGAGCACCTGCAACATGCAAGTCGCTATCTAGTGGCTTTGTCAAGAATTCTGCAAGAATTTTCTTGGTTGCGATGTGCTCCAATTCCATGACACCCTTGGCGACAAGGTCATGTGAGTAGTGGTACCAAATGTCGATGTGCTTTGTACGCCGGGAGATCATGTCGTCCTCTGCCATAGCGATGGCACTTTGGTTGTTGATGTGGATGACCGTTGCTTCCTCTTGTGGTGCCTTGATTTCATCAAGCAAACTGCAAAGCTACTGTGTTTCCTTGCACACTTCAGAGAGTGCAATGTACTCTGCCTTAGCAGTAGAAAGCGAGATGCAGTCATGCTTCCTGCTTGCCCACAAGACCGCACCACCATTGAGAAGATAGACAAATCCTGAGGTGGATTTCCCTTCGTCAATCCGCCCTCCCAAATCCGCGTCACTTTAGCATGTCAGTCGCAGCAAGTCTGATCCTTCTAGACCTCCAAACCGAAGTCCCCCGTGCCAAGTCTTTTTGAGGTAGCAAAAAATCCGCTTTACGACCTGCCAATGTTCTAGCCCAGGGTTGGCCACAAACCTGCTCACTTGGCCCACCGCTTAAGCAATGTCAGGTCGCGTTCCCACCATCGCATACATGAGGCTCCCAACGGCGGACTGGTACGGAATGTTTTGAATCTCCCACCAATCTGCCTTGTTGCTTGGTGACATGGAGGAGGAGAGCTTGTAGTCTGAGGGTATGGGGGTGCTGACGGGTTTGCAGTTCTCCATGTTGTAGCGCTTCAAGACGTCCATGATGTACTTGGTCTGGTTGAGCTCAATGGTGCCTGCTTTGCGGTTGCGGTGAACAGCAATGCCGAGGTAGTACTCGAGAGGTCCCATGTCCTTCATCTTGAACCTGCTGGCCAGATTTTTCTTGAGTTTCGTAAGGGCCTCCTGCGAGGAAGAACACATGATAAGATCGTCCACATACGACGCCACGAGCAGCAAGCCACGTTCGTACTCCCGCACATAGACGTTGGGATCATTCTTGCAGTGTGCAAAGGAGATCTCAGCCATGAAGCTGTCCATCTCCTTGTACCAGATCTGTGGGGCCTGTTTCAGCCCGTACAAAGCCTTCACCAGCTTGCACACCTTACCCTTGGGTGCTTTGACACCTTCCGGTACCTCCATTAGCACCTCCTTGTCGAGCTCCCCATAAAGGAAGGTTGTCTTCACATCCATCTGGTGAATCTCAAGGTCTTTGGCAGCAGCAACGGCAAGCAGGGACCTGATGGAGGCAAACGTGAAAACCGGTGCAAAGGTCTCATTATACTCAGACCTTACGCGCTGTGAGAATCATTTCACCATGACCCTTGCCTTGTACTTGTCAATGCTATCATCTTGCTTCTGCTTCGACCTAAGCACCCACTTTGAGCCCACCACGTGAGCGTTAGCGGGTCTGTCCACTAGAACCCATGTGCCATTTTCTTCGATGGACGCAAGCTCGCTGTCCACCGCCTCCTTCCATCTGGCCGCATCGGGCCTTACCAGCGCCTCAGCCACAATGAGTGGCTCTCCCTGAGCCAAACAGGACCAGCTCAGTCCAGTCCAGCTTCCAGTGTCAGCGTCCTACTTTGGATTTTGTTTTCTTTGTCGTGTGTTGCGACGCTGCATTGTTGGTGGATCTTCGTAATGTTATTGCTCCTGTGCTGCTGGCTGCCCTGAAGTTTAATTTTCTTCTTTTGAAGAGCCACTAGCCTCTGAGCTGGTTTCAGAGGCCTCGGACGTCTCCGACTCTGTGTCGGATCTCACCACTGCATCAACCTACGCAGCCGCTCTCCCTGCCACACCACTCTTCTTCATGGCCTGCCGCACTGGCACCACTTGCTAGTTTTTGGGAGCTTGATCTCCTGACTCCAGGAGCACCAACCACTCTCCCTGTTTTGGAGCTTGTGTGGGATCAAGCACCTCTTCCTTTCCTTGTTTCCTCTCGTCAAAGGTCACGTCCCTAGTGGTGATGATTCTTTTTGCTGCCAGGTTCAACAGGCGGTAGGTCTTGTGGGCTGTCTCATAGCCCACCATCACGCAATTTTGTGCTCTTGCATCTAGCTTGCCGCCACCCTCTCCCGCCTGGACCTTTGCCCATGTGGTGCAGCCAAAGACTTTGAGGTGTGATGCATCCGGATTCTTCCCTGACCATACTTCTTGTTGCGTCATCTGTTGCTTGCCCTTTTTCTTGCTGCGCTTGCCCAGAGCAGCCGCAGGAGTGAGGTTGACAATGTAGCATGCCGTTCTTGCCGCTTCTGCCCAAAAGCGTGGTGGAAGTTTTGAATCAAATGCACCATGCCGAGGATGGTCTGATTCATCCGCTCGGCCACCCCATTGCTTTGTGGCATGTAGGGAGTTGTGGGCTGGTGGTTGATCCCGTGTTGCCGCAACCAGCCCTTGCATGCTTGATACTCTCCGCCCTTGTCGCTCTGTATTGTTTTGACTTTCTTTCCAGTCTGTCGCTCCACCATGACGACAAACTTCTGCATCTTATCTCTGACCTCTCCCTTGTTTTTGAGGAAGAAGATCTACACCTTCCAGCTGTGGTCCTCAATGAAGGTCAGAAAACACTTGCCACCACCGTTTGACGCTGTGCAAAATGGTTCGCACACATTGGTGTGAATCAGGTCAAGGGCTGATTTGGCGCGGCGACCGTTGCGCTCAAAGCACATTTTCTTGGTCCTGCCTTGGAGGCAAGGTTCACACAGGCTGCCACACCCAACCGCATCCTTCTTGCCGTGGACCAGCTGTTGTTGCTGGATGACCTTGAGCGTACTGTTTGCAACGTGCCCAAAGCGTCTATGCTACAGATCTACGTCTTCGTCCTTTGCGGCAGAGGATACATTTTCAGTTTCTGTATGTGTGCTCTCCTGCGTTGGTGCCGAGACCACTGCCTCCGACACACCCACATGACCCTCATCCTCCGAGCTCTTTGTTGCCGTTGTCAGCAATACAAAGAGCCCGTCAACCCGTGGGACAAGTGCCAGGAGATCTTTGTCGGCGAAGAGGACCTTGATGTCCTCGTTTCTCGTGCTGACCGCCTTCTTCTGCGTGAACACCACCGTCATGTCGTTGTCTGTTGTTTTTGACACGGACAGGAGGTTTGCCACAAACAAGGGCATGTAGACCACGTCGCATAACTGTAGATCCTTCTCCGCACCATTGAGGCTGATGGTCACCAAATAATCTCCCACGCCCTTTGCGTTCACAATGCTACCGTTTGCGCATCTGAACCGCCGCTCGGTGGGGCCGATGGAGACAAATCCAGCCTGGTCATTGCTTGAGTGATGGTTGGTGCTGGAGTTGAGCCCCTGGGCTGAGCAGCGCCGCTCCTTTTTCCGGAGGCGTGCTTTGTGCCATCATGTTGGTGGCTCCTTTGCCACCCTTTTTGCTGCCTTTGTTCCCACCACTTCCGTCGTCTTCCTTGTTTGGAAACCTGCACTCTCTTACCTAATGCCCACGTTTTCCGCAGTTGCAGCAGTTTCCCTGTTGCTTGGGAGCCTTGCCGCCATTGTTTCCTCCACCGCCACCGCTTCCGCTGCCACTTTTCTGACCAGAGGCCGACCCTTTGCTTGCGCGGCCACCGTAGCGTGCGGCATAGGCTGAGAAGTTAGCCTCACTTCCGCTACGGTGCATGGCCACGTTCCGCACATACTTGGACACTGCCATGTACGTCAGGTCATCCTCCTTCCAACCGCCCATGACGGTGATCATTGGGCTCCAGCTCTCTAGTAGCACCATGAGGAGGATCATGGCTTGCATGTTTTCATCAAGGTCCCAGTTCATATGGCGAGCCTCGCCAAGGAGTCCTTCAAACTCCTGTAGGAAATCAGGGATTGATTCCCCCTCATTCACCTGCATGCTGATCAGCCGTTGTAGGATGAATAAT
>SZWC01000733.1:295030-347028 GCA_023375785.1 Penium margaritaceum
CACTCAATCTAATTGGTTATGGAGGTGGGTGTTCCACTTTTTTTACTGTTTAGTTCAAAAACATCAACCAAAACACTCAAAGATCTCAGAATAAGAATAATTATTCTACTTTATAGTGGTCTTGAATTGATTAAAATGTAGTTGAAAAGGAGGTACTGATTTTTTCATTATTACGCTGAGCGGAACGTAGGTGGTTCATAGGGATGACGTGCGGGATTTGAGGGATGAGGACAAATGGATTATTTGTATGAAGCAGTAAGTGTACTTTGATAGCAATTTTTGATTGAGTCAAGCACACATATACAAAGACAAGAATAAAGATGAGGCATATGTTGGGTCCCCGGTGTTTAAGCTGAATGATGTGTGCAAGGTCACGCCGAAAGTGCCTGCTTCAAGAAGCTCTGCCGAGAATTCAGGGGGCTCCAAGCATATCAAGGCACGGATCTATTAAGATCCACTGCCTTCCAGAATTCAATCAAAAAAAATCAGAAAATTAACATCGTTGGTGACACTTTTTTCACCATTCTCGAAAGTGGTTGAAGTTGTGAGAAGCTTCTCAAACGGAACACTACAGGTCATTCCATTGGCCAAAATGCCCTCGGCCAACTGGAATGAAAATCCTGAGATTGTTGTGAGGTGGGCTACAAATATAGTGAAAAACATTCCCACTCTCAAGGTTTAGGGATTCATATACATCAAATATGTAACACTTATCCCCATATTTAGCTGCGATGTCCCAAAGCATTAGCAAACATAGGCCATTAAGGGTGATAGTAGCATCTAATCAGATGATTGAAGCTTTGGAGGTTGTTGTAGGGCTCCCAACTATTTTACATGGTTTCGTAGCGATGCCAGTTGACCAGATACTCTTTCATTTTTCCACGGCGTGGATGTCCAACGATGTCTTCAGTCACATACTCCATATCTCCATCACCTTGTACAAGGGGTGGGGGTGCGATGTCTCAGCTGAGGAAGTTTCTGCTGGGGTCCCGGTAGTGTTTTAGCTTGCAGATGTAGAAGACATGATGAATTGCCACACTTTCGTGAAGTTGAAGCTATGCAACGACAGGGGTTTGCAATCGCTTCATCTCAAACGGTCCCAACCATTGGGGTATAAGCTTTGCAAAGTCCTCTCCTTAGAGTTTGATGTTTGCTTTGCTGAGGAGGGCGTGGTCACCAGCGCTGAACACATCATCGCTATAATCTTTTTCGACAGCTCGTTTCATCACTCCTTGTGTCTTTGCAAGGGTCCATCGCATTCCCTCCCAGACACTAGTAAAGTCCTTGTGGTGGTTTTTAACCGCAGGAATGTTGCTCTGAATTTGTAATATTGCTGTTGTGGCGGGAAGTTTACCGCAAACCACTTCATAAAGTGTTTGATCCATTGCGTCAGAAATGTCGGAGTTGTGTGCGAGTTCAATGATCGGCATCGTGTGCGAATAATCTGTTAAAGAATCTGATTGGTCCGCTTCCTTTTTCCATCAGTGTGAGGATGGAACGCCATTGATAGCCGGATCTTACTGTTGAAACTAGTCATCAATCATGCCAAAAACAGCTAGTGAAGTGGCCATCTCTGTCAATTATGATGGTACGTGACTCGTAGTGTAGCCATACGATCTGGTTTAGGAAGAGCCACACTGTTCCTTTTGCAGTGACGGTGGTCATCATTGGGATGAAGAGCAGTGTTTTAGAAAACCGGTCTACCACAAGGATGATGTCATTTAATTTGAGTTTGTGGGTTATCCGTCACAAAGTCCACAGTGATGTCAACCCAGAACTATGTTGGAACAGGAAGTGGTTAGAGTAGAACAGGTGGTTATGTGCGATGGGATTTTTGTCTCTCACATGTGTCGCACGTTTTGTAGGAGGCTAACTCATCAGTCTCCATCTTGTCCCACCAACATTACTTCGCAAGATTTTTTAGCATGTTGTCCTTGCCAAAGTCTCAAAGTTTGTGAAGTGGCATTCCTCTGACAACATCATTTGTTATTCCTCTTTTCAGAGAAATACGACCTGGCGAGTACTTCGCTGCCGCCAGTAGATGTTGTCGAACCAGAATTTAGTCTTGTTGTATTAGCCAAACTTGTCATCAACCTTTGCAGACAGCCTTACGAGGTACTGGTCTTGTTCAATGAGTAATGTGGTAATCTAGGCCATTAGATCTGGCCGCCAACTCAGATCATCCTTTGGATTAGATCTTTCAGGTCAGTACTTGATCTTGTAATCAAAGTTGGACTCAAGGAAGTCCATCCATTGGGTTTGTTGACGGCTCCAATTTGGTTTAGTCTTGAGATGTTTCAACACGTGATGGTCAGCGCGGACGATGCATTGTTGGCATTCCATTTCGTACCGCCATGTCTTGAAAACATGTACGACTCCAATAGTTTCATTTTTATGCTTTGTGCACTTGACTTCCAACCCATGCAGTTTCCTCTACATATACGCGACTGGTTGTTCACCACCACCGTTCTCTTGGAGGAGAACGGCTCCAATTTCTCGATCGGACGCGTCGGTGGCCATGATGTTGTCCACTGTTAGATCTGCCAATTACAAGTCTAGTGCCATAAATCGATGTTTTGATATTGTTTGCTCGACTTCTCAACGATGCTAGATCTTTATAGAATCATACCTAGATATTCTTAAAGCCCCCCACCATCTTGACAAAACCTCTTAAAGCAGCCACACGTGAAGCAACCTCGCACGTGTCGCTCATCTCAAGCACCGAGGATCCAACATATGCCTCATCATGATTCTCATCATTGTATGTTTGGGATTGACTCACTTGGCATTTGTCATCTAACTTCACTTTCTGCTTAATACAAGTTATCCATTTGTCCCAATTCCTCAAATTTTCTATTGTCTCGCACCTCATCCCTGTGAACCACCTACGTTCTACTTGATGAAACAGAGGGCATCGGTGCTTAAGGGAAAACTGATGCATTCACTACGTGACTAAAACCTTGGATGAATCTTCAAGGCATCTTGACCGTTCACATTTTCACGGTCCTCGTAATGAAAAATATGAACGGAGTGAGCGCAACCAGCGGCAAGTAGCAGTCACGAGAAAATACGCCAAAGACGGAGAATCGGCAGCACGTGAACATCGACGTTCTCCAGTCAAACCAAACAGCAACGACAACTTTCGCGGCAAATGGCGCAACACCAAAAAACCCAATGATCAACCCAGTGACGGACCCCTCATGCTCGATGAATCTTTCACCCCCGTCGTAGCCCATCGTGACGAGAACTGGCACGATGGGAGGCATTGGCGGAGATGTTTGAATTGATAAAGATCTATACTAGATTTTGTTGGAACTTGAGAGCCTCAATATCCATCTGCTCCAATAATTTAACGCGGCATGGGATGAGCTTTGGACTTCCTGTGCGGGTGAAGTTCTTTCACCAAGAGAAAGCTCCAACTCTCGAGTGCACCCTAGATTCGACCGATCCTTCCTGAGGCGTTCAATCCCTTGAACAACAAGGGACCAACAGTCAGGACATGGCTCACAAATTTGGAAGCGCACTTCACCACTGCTGGGGTAAACAACAATAAGTGGATATTTGGCTTCGCGTCCGCGCTTTACGGTGGCACATATTTCAGTTGGTGGTCTGGTCTAAAGACCATCCAATGGCATTAGGAGATCGGCGGAGCCTGATCAACGGCTTCTGCGACCGCTCTTGCATCTTCCACCATAGTCATACTACCTCTTCAGCAGATAAATCCGATGTGGCACGACTCTCTCACAGAACAAGAAATGCAGAGCAAATTCATATATGCTATCCTCACTCACTTTGGGAAGTTAAAGAAAAAGTTTGACACATGGTACAAGCTTCAACGCCTACGTCGGCAGTCCTGTGTGCCGGAGTACACGTGGTGTTTCCACGAAATCATAATGGGCAGTGACCTCTCCGCAAAAAAATCCATTTCTACTACAACAACAGCCTCAAGCAAGACATTTGGCAAGCAATTGCCATTATTGGCATCCAAGATGACGTTCCGTGAATGATTACACTAGCCAATTGCATCGATAATGCTGACTATAATGCTTAGATACAGGAATCCAACGGGTGGCGACATCAAAGCCACAATTCTTCTCATGGCAGAGGAAAGTTTCAGTGAACGTAAACCTCGTCTTCAATGGATATTGAAGCCATCGATCAACACAATCAATAGCTTTGCTAGAAGTGTAAGAAACCAGGTCATGTTTTGTGCCACTGTCGGAGACAACATCAACTGGCCAAAAAGGGGGGAAAGCTGCAGGGAACAAATGAGGAGTCGAAAAACGTCAAAGGGCAAGAGTAGAAGGCAAGGCTTCTATGCGGTGGAAAAATCCTGCATTCATGGATCACTCATCTCAGTGGCTCACATCGTCATCGACGAGGGTACCTGAGTTCGCAATTGTTGATGAGGACAAAACATGGCTGGAGCATTGTCTCAAACTGCTCCCACGTCTCTGGCTTATCCTTCAATGCCTGCACACCAAGTTGTACTTCCCGCCCCAGTGGTAGACTCAACAGTTGCTAAAGCTGTTGCCAGTCCCCCAGCCCGTGCAATAACCCAACTGCATTCTCCCGGCATAATGAAGACCACCTTTGAAGTTCCAGACCCTGAATTAGTGTAGGTGCATACTCTAGTCTCATGGCATCTTCTCTCACGGGAACGCCCAATGCCATGAAGTATTAATTTAGCATGAAGAGCCACTCCCGCACACTACCCCTGCCGGTGGGAAACTCCGGCTCCTTCAGTTTGTACGGCCAAAAGGCAGGTGGAGGTGTCAATGTGAAACCTCCAAAACACTGCTCCATTGGCCAACTTCCACCTCAACCTCCACGTGCAACTGCTCATTCTCTGTGCACAACTTGTTAAGGGCACGCCTAATCTCCTCCATAGCAATGTGCTGGTCGAATTCCACTTCTTCCATGCTTCCGGTTGTGTCAATTGTTTTTTTGCCAAGTACAGTTGTAGCAGAGCTTCTGCCTATCTTGCCTCCCGCACAAAGCCGAGCACATTTCCATGCCCTTTGATACCAAATCGAAACTGAGGGGCGCTCGACGTGACGGTCACATGCCAAGCCCTGGGAATAAACCTCCCACCCTTGATACCTTGGTGTGTGGGCCAACCCTTGAGATATCGCATGACCCTCTCTTAGCAGCAAGATCATTGCTAGTGACCAAGGTTCCTGCCATGCGACTCTCTCGGCCGTGTTTGTGACAAGGAGCATTGTGAAACACTTGTATGATCAAATGGAAATTTGTGAGGCAGTACTTGGAGTACAAGAAATGAACAAAGTCCTGGATGGCATGCCTAGAACAATTCCTAGGCTTGCTTATGTACCAGTCCCAATTAGCGAGCCCAGAGCCCCTTGGTGCCGTAAAGCATTCTACCAAGGTGCAATCGCAAAAGTAACATGCATCATGCAGTGAACAAGGTGATCTTTCCAATGCATCAAAGAATGGCCATTGACGGTGCTCTACACATGACTGTTGCTGGCAGAACCATGAGCAGAGGTCACAGCTGCCCCAAGCGCCATTGCTTGTAAATGCACCTCCAGCTGCCATCCCAAGGAGCCCATGGCCACCAACAAAACCTGCTCAATTGACTAAGCATCCATCCAGGGAATTTTTAATATAGTGGGCAAGAAATTTGCTCTGATGTACTCGGTGTCACACAAGTATGTTTCCTACTTTTTGGAGGTGTTTCTCCCAGCTTTATACGGCCATGTCTTTCTCTTCCCTTCACCAAATGATCCGGTTTGTGGGTTGAGTTTGCACGGTTCTACGATGTAACAAATCAAATCATGTCTTTGAGTCTAACATGCTCAAGTAATCATATCCTCAACCTGTGGCTCCTATAGCGGAAACCAAATGAGGGATTCCATGGAGACGGCTGCTGCAGCAGTGCAGATGAATACAAGTGTGTAGACACATGTAGATACGTTCCATAGTTGGAGAGGTGGATGTATCGGTGAAGACAATGGATGAGAGGGTGATATCCTTGATGGAAATGAAAATAGTTGAGGTTGATGTAGTTGCAGATGGAGCACATACGGTAATGGTAGAAGCTCTTTCTGAGAGCTGAGTAGCAATGTTCACAACTGCTCCCAGAAGATCCGTGTATGTGGCATCAGCCTCTATGAACTTGTCCGTGGTGCCACCACCAGCTGGCATACTAGGGACAATGGTGGTGGCAGAAACACTTGCAATAGTAGAAGCTGCTACATGGTCAAAAACTACAGAAGAGAGAATGATTTCCGCTTCTTCTCCCACACCCTTGCACATCAAAGGGTTAGCTAGAACAGGTCCAGCTGAGGATGTAGGCTACTGTTTTTGCTGTGGTTACGGCTGCTGCTGCAGCTGTGGTTGCAGCTACGGCTATGGTTATGGCTGTGTCTGTGACTGCTGCTGTTACTAGGGTTGAAACCATCGCTGCTTCTGTGACTGTGATTGCTGTTGTGACTGTGAATGTAACCCTCCTATGAACAAAAGATCAGAGGTGGTAGAGGAAGCTCTTACTGCTGGTCCATGCATGGATTCTATAACATGGTCATGATTAGGTGAGAATCCAATGGCCAGAATGATGTTGGCTGTGAACAACTGACGATCGTTGCCCCCCTTCTTGTGCTCGTATTTGGCAGCAGCCTCATTGGGGTCGTATTCACTCGGCACCTGCATGAAGCGTTCACGTGCGTACTCCCAACACTGGTCACAACACAACTCCTCCTTGTGGTGAGCCATGTATGCATTGTGCACGACAGCCGCGTCCTTGTCCATCGAGGAGTAGATTGGATGAGACTTGAGGGAAGAAGCCAGTTGGCAATGTTGGCAGCAATGTTGCTCTTGTGGCAGCTCCAAGAGGGGCTGCTACTGGCTCAACTGGTGTATCAGATGAGACTGCACTGTTATTGCAGCTGTTGCTACTAAGTGCAGTGAGTCCGGCTCCCATAGGATGCGTGTGTTGACGACCGCAGTTGCCGCTGTGGAGCGGCTGCTGCTGGAGTCACAACTGCTACTGATGTGGATGCTGCAGTTGCTCGTCCGGCAGTGGTTGCCACTAATGGCATTGTCGAAGCTGTGGCAGCTTGGGACTGGGCAGTGATGAAGGTACGGAATAAGACACACACCAAGCCAAGACACTTGTCTCATGATGTGGGCCATACCTTTCTGCTTTTGCAGTTTTACAGTGACCAGTCCAATGTTTCCATGCTTGTACAGATCCCTTCTATAGAGCCAGCTAGCGGTAAAACATCATCGTCTGGTGTTCCGTCCACCAGCAGCTGCAGATTTCATGATGCCTTGGAGGTTGCCGAGGCCTTGTGCAATTTTCCTGCAACCTCTGGAATTTCCTCAGTGACCTGGCCTTGGCCCTGATTTTCATGTTCCTGATTTCTGTGTCTACTGGCCAATGCCAAGCCTATGCATGTGTGCAAGCGTTGCGTCCCCTGAAGACTCTGCATCAGTTGGTTCAGAAGGTTCTGCATTTGGATTCCTGTACACTATGCTATTGCCAAAAAAATGGTATTGGGCTGGATTTTATGACAAACTGTACCTTCCTAGTGCCGCACACGCTGTGCGCGTGGCAGGTATTTACGCTGTAAGCTTGTCAGTTGTCATGTATCACTGCACGTTCAAGCTGTTGAAACTTATGAGACTATGCAAGTCTTCCCTGGCCAAACACCTATTTTTCTTACACGTACCTTGCATGCTAGTGTGTCAGCTAACTGGACTTGTAAGCCACATCAGTGAAAACCCTCAAGGCATCTTCTCTTGATATCATAGCAGACAGGACCTTGTTGCTGAGCTGCACAGAAGAGACAAAGAACTAGTAGCAATAGTGAGATTCATTGCTGCACCCACAGTCTTTGAGGCCGCACTGTCAGAAAACTGTGTAATGGCAGTTCCAACTTGGCCTGACCACATGTGTGCAGGTTCTCAGTCTCAGCGTGAACTTTCTGGTCGCCTCACGCTATGTTTGTGGGAGTTGGACACAGTTGTGAGACAGTCACTTTTGCGAAGAGAACTACGGCATTTTGCATAACATTCTGTACATGGACATGATCTGCACATTTGTAGGGCTAGTCATGAACTCTCCAATGCACTGAACTGTGTGTGATTTGCATCACTGTGGCTCCCGCTACATCAGCCAAAGTGCAGCGCCCCAATCTAGCCGCTCAGTCGACGGCGTGCACCTTGTGGCCCACCAAGGCGCCCTCACACATCAAAAACCCATCAAAACGCCATTCCGGAGGCGCAGATGTCCCTACACGTAGTGGCGGTACCCCTTGCTCCTTTGGGATCTGTTTCAATGAGTTAATCATCGTGCTTGGTGATGGCAATTGATGTGGTTCTAAACCTGTTCGCGAACCTGCAGTCGGAGTTTTTACTGTCCCCGAGTAACAAAACGGACTACTGAGTTTTGGACTCCGAGCCAGGATTTTGGATGAGTCCTCAGTAAAAACTTGCACTATTGACATCCGAATCATTCGCCGGAAGGACTCGGTGGTCCTCCGGGGCAAAAACACCAGGTGATTTTTTGTTACTTCCGGTCGATTACTCACCGGCAGTTGAACCTCGGCCGACTCCCCAAATTATGAAGCTCATATCTCCCTCGTTTCTTGTCTGATTCCAGCGGAAAAACCTTCCAACATTTTTAGCTACTTGTCAAATTTCAAGGGCAATCCTCAACTTTAGAATCTGAGCAATCCTGAAGCCGCTAGATCCAACTGCAAGGATTTTCCTCTCACTAGCACCTCGCCAGAACCACACTTGGGCATGCACAGGTTCAAATCTTCAACATTCTCCTCCTTGAACCTGCCATCCCAGCTGCTCCTGCTTGCTCTCACTAATCTTCCACTGCACCCTCCAGCCCAACATAGTTGGTCATTCCAGGCCCAGCCACGCTCATTACGTGCCGGTCCACGGGTTGCGCTTTGGTCAAGCAACCCGCAAGCATGTTGTGCGTGCTGCAGTGCTGCAACACCACCTGTCCCTTTCCAACCATGTCCCGTGCGTAGTGATAATAGACATCGATGTGCTACATCCTTGTGTGTTGCGGTGGGTTGTTGGTGAGCAAGATGGAGCCGGTGTTGTCCTCTTGCTCCACCATAGGTTCCTGCTGCAACACACCCAGCTCCCCCAGCAACTTGCAGAGACACACTGCCTCCTTGACGACCTCGGCCAGCGTGATGTACTCTGCTTCCACTGTGGAGGTGGCGACGCAGTCTTGCTTCTTGCTGCACCACAAGACCGGTGCACAAGAAAGAAAGAACACGTAACCAGATATGGACTTTCGCTTGTCCACATTGCCAGCGTAGTCTGCATCCCTATAGCAGACCACATGCAAGGGGTCCGCCCGCCCCTTTCCATCAAACTTCAAGCGCGCATGCCGAGTTGCTTGCAGGTAAAAGAGGATGCGCTTGACCGCCTGCCAATGTAGTGGCCCTGGATTGGCCACATACCTGCTCACTTGGCCCACTGCGTAGGTCAAGTCTGGTTGAGTCGCCACCATGGCCCCACCGTTGATTGTTGGGGCACCCCTGCCATATCCTCCCGCTCTTCTTTTGTTTACAGCGCAATTGCTACACTCAGTTCACAGATCATGGAGATCGGACTGCCAACTAGTTTGCAGTCCTCCATGCCGTACCACTTCAGCACCTCGGCCACATATCTGGCCTACCCCTGCTCAAGAGTGCGCTCCCTCCGGTTCCGCGTGATGCTCACCCCGAGGTAGAACTCCAGCTCCCCCATGTCTGATATCTGGAATCTTCTGCTCAGCTCCTCTTTCACCCGCTGTAGGCTTGACAGATCTATTGAGCACAAAATCAGGTCGCCCACGTAGAGTGTGAAGATCTGATGGAGCTGCTTCTCACGCTGCACGTATACACTGTGATCCGACTAACAGTGCTTGAAGCCGAGTTGTGCCATGAAGCTGTCCGTGTGTTGGTACCAACATCTAGGCGATTGTTTTAGCCCGTACAAGGACTTCCATAGCTTGCACACCTTGCCCTCTGGCTCCTCCACCCCTTCCGGCACCTCCATGTAAATCTCTTTGTCTATGATTCCGTTGAGGAAGGGCATCTTTACGTCCATTTGGTGGAGCTCCATGTACTTCGTGACCGCCACCGCAAGGATCACCCGGATACTTGTGAACTTGGCAACAAGAGAAAACATCCCATCGTAGTGTTTTCTCTTACGCTGTGTGTATCCCTTTGCCACCAGCCACGCTGTGTATTTGTCAACTACATCTTCCTTTGCGAAATTGGTCCTAAAGACCCACTTTGAGCTGATGACCTTGGGATCTTTAGGCCTGTCAACCAGCTCCTATGTAACATTTTCCGTGTTGGATGCCAGCTCTAATCTGATGTCCGCGTCCCATTGATCCCCTTTGGACCGTGCAAGCACCTCTTGCACGGTTGTCAGCTCCATTGCTGCAACCAACATGCAACAAGTCAAGCCAATCGATCGACCAGTGCTTTCATTGAAGCGCTTCCCCGCCTTCCGCCGCCTCCCGCTATGGCGCAACAATTTTGGTGGCACATCGTCGCTTTATTGTTATCCCTCCGACTCTGCACGATCGGGTGAATAATCGACCTGATGGCTCCCCGAGGATCTCTCCCGCTCTTGTGAAACATTGCCCGGACGGGCGGCGCGACCAATGGATTTTCCATCGACGCCCGATGCGCAATCTACCGGGAGTGCCCACCTTGGCATTCTTGGTGCCTCACCTGCCGGACCCTTTTGATGGATCACCTCATCAACTTGATTGTCATCGAAGTCTTCTGTGTTGGTTGCCACGGCTGGTGCACCGTTGCACTCTAATACGGCATCCTCAACTTCAGCATCCGCCAGCTCCTTCTTGTGGTCAAGGAGATCAAACCACTCCTTTGTCTTTCGAGAGTCCACCACGCCCACATCTTTGCTGTTGAATCAACTGTGCTGCTCGTTCAACTTGATCTCTCAGTTGTAGATGACCTCCTCCTTGTGCATGTTGTACAAATGTTACACCTTATGCGTGCTCTCATAGCCAAGGAAGAGATGCAGCTTTTTCCGTGGCTCTAGCTTGCTGTCGTGCCGCTACGTAGCATGTACCATTGCATTCGCCTTGTACCCAAACACGTTCAGGTGTGCCACACTTGGCTTGCGTCTGCTCCAAACCTCTTGTAGCGTCTTCCAGCTGCTCTAACCCTTCAGCACCATTGTCGGGGTGAGATTGATGGTGTAGCTTGCCGTGTGCACAACTTTTGCCTATAAGCTTCACAGCCATTCCACATCCACCAACATGGTCCGTACCATGTTCGGCAGCATCTGGCACACCCGCTCCGCCACGCCATTAGATTGAGGTGAATACGGCATTTTTTGTTCCCATTTTATGCAATGCTACGTCATCCACCCACTACAGCCCACGTACTCTCTACCGTTCTTGTTGCGTAGCGCTATGACCTTCTGGTCAATCTTCCTCTCCACTGCAACGACGTTCTCCTTCAGCTTGTCCAAGACCTCGCCTTTCGGCTTCATGAAGAACACGTAGAGTTTTCTACTGTAATCATCAATGAAGGTGATAAAGCAACACGTGCTGCTCTTTGACATCTTCTTGAATGGGCCGCACGCGTCACTTTGCACAACCTCTAGCAGGTCCGTGAGGCGCTTCACATTCTCGCTGAACAGTTTGTGCTGCACCTTGCCAAAAATGCAAGGCTCGTACTTTTTGTGCATTGCTGCATCCATCACCTCTTCCACACCGTTGATGACGAGGCCGCGTACCAGCTCACACTTTGCCATCTCCTTTGCGACAATGGGTGAGGAATGCCCCATCCATCGGTGCCAGAGCTCCAGATCATCTCCCCTCCTTTGGCCAGGTTGACGATACATTCCTCCAAGTCTGCTGAATCTGTCACCATGGGATCACCTTGGTCTCCACGATGTAGAGGCCTCCCTTGTGTTCAGCCTCCAGCACGGGCTTGTCGCCACCGATTTCCGCACGACTGCTCTCTTTCTCCTGAAGAGCACCTTGTACCCATTGTCTATCAAGCGACAGACACTTACAATGTCAGCCAGGCTAGGTACGTGCTGCACGTTCTTGATGACGCGCGGTACCTTCTTTCCACCAACCACCACCTCCATGTCCACGTCTCCATGGCTTGCCTCCGGCTCGAATTTGTCATTTGTGACCACCATGGACTTGCTGGACTTGATGTAGTTGATGAACCCGACCTTCTCGACTTGGGTGTGCTCCTCTGCTTTAGATTCAAGGCATCTCCAGTTGGGCTTCTTGAGGTACTGGTTTTGAGTGCCATTGAGGAGCGCCTTCTTGCAGTTGGCGTCCTTGTCACCAGCCATTGCCTCCGTGGTGCAATCATGGACCCAGTGGCTCTCCTTGTCGTAGTTCTGGCATGCACCCTTCTTGGTGCCCTTTTTGCCGCCGCCATGCCCTCCATCTCCCTTGCCCTCGCCTTCACCACACGTTTTGGTAATGAGGGCCGATGAGGAAGACAAAGACTCCCCGCAGCTCCGTCGCTACACCTCAATGCAGATGTACTCTGCGACCGTGCCATAGGTGAGCTTGTCCTCTGTCCATCCTCCTAAGACTGTGATGAGAAGGCTCCAATTGTCAGGAAGTGCCATCAGGAGGACCATGGCCTACAGGTGCGTGTCGATCTTCCATCCCACATCATTGCATTGTGAGGGAAGCGACTCTATCTGCTGCATGGCGGAGATGACATCATCTCCCTCCTTAATTCCCACCGTTAGAATTTGCTTGCAAAGATTTTGTTTGCCAGCAACTTGGATTGATGGATGATACAAAGTTTTCACCAAGCCTCAACTGCCAGCTTGCAGCCTTAGAAGTAGCCCCACTGTGACTCAGAAGTCCCGGACACCAGTAGCATTAGCGCCGCCATGTTCTTCATTACGAAGTTCTCCTTTTGAGCTTATGTTGGTGTCGCTTCTTCGAGGACTTGCATTCCCTTCATGACCTCCAGCAGTCCCTTACGCGTAAGGTGCAACTTGAAGTGCCACCTCTATAGCCCAAAGCCAGGGCCACCTGCATACATTTCAATGGGTTGCATCTCCTTTTGCGCCATTTGCACAGTCGTCCACTCCGAGACCGCACAGTTGTCCACTCCAGGACCTCAAAGTTTGACAACAAAGTTGCCCGCGACGACAATCCCATGCGCCGCAAAAGCCGTGAACGGTGTGAAGGTCAGTCAGGGACGTGGGCCCATAACCCTTTGTCAGAATATTGTGTGGTGGAAGTTTCAATGTGGCCTGTCTGGTCTTCTGTGTTTTCTAGGTTACTTTTGTACGGGTTCTGAGTCTAAGCATGAGATTTCTGGTCACCTCACGCTATGTTTGTGGGAGTTGTGTAACTTTTTGGACATAGACATGATTTAAAGATTGTAGGGCTAGTCATGAGCTCTCCAATGCACCAAACTGTGCACAATTTCCATCACCATAGTTCCCGCTACGTTAGCTAAAGCGAGGGACCCCAATCCAGCCACTCAGCCGGGGGTGCACCATGTCGCCCGCCGAGGCGCCCTCACATGTTAAGGACCCATCAAAATGCCTTTCCGGAGGCACAGATTTCCCTACACATAGGGGTGGTGCCCCTTGTGTCATTGGGGTCTGTTTTGATGAGTTAATCATCGTGTTTGGTGATGGGGATTGATGTGGTTTGAAACCTGTTCGCGAACCTGCAGTCAATCTTTTGACAAAGCCCCTGAGTAAGAAAACGTACTTCTGAGTTTTGGACTCCGAGCCAATGTTTTGGTCAAGTCCCTAAGTAACAACTTGCACTACTTACATCCGGTGAATCATTTGCCAGAGCGACTCGGCGGTCCTCTGGGGAAAAAACACAAGATGTGTTTTTGTTACTCGTTCTGGTTGATTATTCACCGGCAGTCGAACCGCGGCCGATTCCCCGAGCCGCCACGCACACACCAACTTTGGAAGCCCATATCTCCCTCGTTACTTGTCTGATTCCGGTGAAACAACTTCCACCAGTTTCAGCAACGTGTCAACTTTTATGGGAAATCCACTTTAAGATCCGAACAGTGATTGAGCCACTAGATCCAACTTCGAGGATTTTCCTCTCATTGGCGGCGCCTCCCGGCGTTGCACTTGGGCATGCAGAGGGGCAAATCTTCAAAACCCACCACGTCCAGGTGACCCGTCGTAGCAGATAATAGCAACAGAGAAGCCACCATAAAATTAGTACCGCGGTTGTCACCATGCCACTGCAACAAGTGGACAGCGGCTCCAGCAATAGCAGCATCATTTCCTCCGGCTGCCATAGGAGTAGCAGTAGCAACACGAGAGGAGACCGAGCAACAACACAGCTGCAGCACAGCCATGGCATTAGCAACAACAACTTTAAGGATAAGCAATAGCAGCAGCACCATGTCCTCATGGCAGAAGCCACATGGCAATGGAAACAACATGGCAGCGCAGAGGCACAGCAGCAAAAACAATGGCAGTAGCTCGAGAAGTAGTAGCATCTGTGTTAGCATCTAAGCGGCAGCGGAAGTAGCACAGTGATGCAGTAGCGAGTAGTAGCATCAAGCAACAACATCAGAAGCACAGTATCACAATTTGCAAAAGCATAGGAGCATTAGTATCACCAGTAGCTGCAACAACACAGTAATAGTGGTAGTAGCAACATTAGTAGTAGCCGCTATGCGACTACTATGCAACTGCGCAACTACACTTTGCGGTTGCACATGACAGCCGGGTACGATGTGGCTGCCCTTGTTGTTGTGCAGCTGTGTTACAGTGCACTGGTAGCCATGGCAGCAGCAGCTGCCAACAACAGTGGAACCAGCTATTGCCAGAAGGGGTGACGAGGTCACACCGTCCATTTCTCATTGCGTGCAGCTGCGCAAAACCTGTGAGAACAAAAAAAGGGAAGAGACATAGATCCAAGAATTGTTTTCAGTAAGTGACCCTGTGGACATCAGCTGCCAGTATGTTGACATGACCACATCCTTATCGATGTCATACTAGGACTTATTGATTTCATCATTGCCATAGACAAATTTTCAGTTGGTGGATTATTCTTGCCAGTGTTCCAACTTCTCAAGCTTTTGATGGCTCTTTGTTTCGAAGGCCTTGAAAACCTGGCCTATACTTGTCAGAGTACATGGTAATATGCCATGAGAGGAAATGGAGCCGGAGGACCCCTTAGCATCCTCATGATCAGGGACGATGAGCCCACAATCAAGGGCGATCAATGACCTCCACCATGCACAAGACAAGATCTGCCGACATCAGGCTGAGATACACTAACAGCAGCAGGCACAGACTGATGCGCTACAGGAGCTATGCGACCTGATGCGAGGGTGCTTAGGGGCTTCCTAGCAGACGTCAGGCATAGTCATTGTAGGTACACCATGAGCAGGGCATTCCACTTCTCGCATCTCAACCAGACAAGAGCCTCCATCCAAGCTTGATGATGCTGAGGATGCAAAGGAGAGAGCAACAGATCCCACACGTTAGTGAAATTTTCATGCTTGAATATCAGTTGTTTCAGTTGTTCCTGGGATCATCACTTGTCACACAGGTGCCACCACACTGGCAGGATCCCTTGTTGCAGCCGATAGAGTTCTCCTTTGAAGGTTTCCCTCTCGATGGTAGTCCTCCATAGAGCCAGAGGTCACCCTCTCCACAGAGCAGCGGTTGAAGGATTTTGAGATTCCACCACGTCACTATGACAGCGATGTAGGGTTCAAGTTATGAGAGAATCTGTTCCAAGCATGGGAAATGAAGAGGGTGTATAGTTCTACTACCACAGCCAGTATCAAATCGGCACAATTTGACATGTCCAGACAGAAGCAAGAGTGATGTGCGGCCTACTCTACATTGTACATCACAAGAAAGCTGTTGAAATCCACCTCTTCCTAGGCTCAACAGGGACTAGGACTAGAAAGGATCCTCGCCGTGGCTTGGAGTTGGCCCTCATCCATTTTTTCTGTAGACAATCATTCGACAAGGGCAGGCCGCCTTTCTGAGCTCCAGTCCTTCCTTCAGGGAGTGTCAATTTTTGTAGATGACTACAAGAGGTGCACCATGTGTGTCTATATCCACATCCCGTCTGGTGTTGGGACGCAACTCAAGGCACTCAATACCATCATGATCGAGGTGCATCTGGAACACTTGTAGTCTCTTTGTTGGCTTTGACCATGTCACACTCTCTTGGATGTCAGAGTCCCTTCAGCTTCTCCCTTGGGCTCAGTGCATCCTCCTTTACGTAGTATTGGCCAGGGAGACAGCCCCCCACACTAGGAGAGTCTGCCTTTTGCGGCCTTGACTGCTTCTCCTCCGACACCTCTTACCCAGTCTGTCTCTAGCCTGGATCTATCACTCCCTCCTCCTATCCCTCTGCCCTGCCTGGCCAGGCTCAAGGCATGATGGCAGCCACATAGGGGAAGAAGGGGAAGAAGAGGCACGGCAAGGGGCAGATGCAGACTTTGCCGGCCATAAGTGGTCGTGGACGTTCTGTCCACCACTACAACTGTGGGGGTGCTCATGGCTACAAACAGTTCCAGCAGCCCCTTGACTGGAGCAGGATTACGTGCAGCCTCCAGGTGGTGCACTTGCAGTCCTCCAGCCCTTCACAAGTGGGTCGTGCCACAAATACAACAATAGTAGTGTCACCCACCTCTCTAGGCAGCAGTGGAGGCCAGGATCCTCGAGATCGCACTGTTTCAAAGCATTGTCTTTGGTTGGTTTTCAAAATTGAGGAAGGAACCACTGTATTGTCATTGTTTAGTAGTCCACAGTGAGTGTGCCCATGATCCACTCAACCATCACAGTACATCAGTACCTTCCTCAATTTGTTTCTCGTGATGAAACCTGTGGGGAAGCTTAATCATAGTGTGATGAAGATGGACCTGATAGCACTGCTGGTCTATGTGAGTCTCAGATGCGTACTTTCTATTGTATTTTGGAGCCCTCTGCAGGGCTTCCAGCAGAGGCAGACTCCTCTGTGACCCGTTGCTCATTAGCAAGAACTTGTCATAAAGCGGGTGGCACCTGGATTATCGACTTTGGTGCAACCAATCACATGACCTGTCATCACAATCACTCCTTTTTCCTTGGTCCTATTGGGTCTGTTTGGTCTGTGTGAAAAGGATGTGGTCAGTCCTTTCATTTCCAGGGTGCCGAGGTTGTGCGGTTTGATCCTTTGTCTGGAACCTTGTACATTTTTTATGTGCTCTTTTTTCCTATTCTTGAGCGTAACTTGCTCTCAGTCTGTGCATGCACCAAGATGGCTTTGTTTGTTAAGTCTATTGCATCTCCCACGGTGACTGCTTGTGACATTTTTTACTTTTTTGTCTGTGCCTCTCTTTTGGATGACCTGTGTTTCTTCTTGCACTCCATTTCTCCCCTCCCCTTTGACCCCGGCTATACGTTTTTTTTTCACTGTTGTTCTCCCCATATTACCAGCGTTTGCTAAATCCCCACCCTTGCCATGTGATTTTGGATGCTGTGTCCCAGTTCATTTGAACTCAACAAGCCTTTGGTCTTGATATGGCATCCTTCAAGATTCCGCCCAAGACTGTCTGCCTTTTCTGCTCTCAGGGTAAGGATGATCACTGCACTTACACTGACACTACCTTGAATGCACTGTGTCTGCTAGAACCGGTTCACGCAGACCTTATTGGTCCTCTTCAAGTTGAGTTTCTCTCAGATCAAGGTTGATACATCCTTGCTCTGACAGATGGCTTCACTTTGAAAAGGTGGGACTACAGCTCCGGCTACAAGAGCAATGCCGTCCTGGCAGTGTGCCCGTGGCTTATGATGGCTGATCATCAGTCAAACACTCCACATATTTGAGCCGGATGGTGGTGGAGAGTTCTTGGGAGATATGGGCCCATTCTTTGCTGAGTAGAGTGTCTTTCACCAGCCCTGCGCTCCTGCAATGTACCACCACAATGATGTGTTCAAGAGCTGGAACTGCACCACGGAAGGTTTGGTTCAAGCCATCCATTGTAATTGTGGTGTTTCACAGTCCTTTTCCTTTGCTGGCATGACATGGGTCTAGAACCGCCTGCCGCATGGTCCCATGCTGGGCCTTATCACACCATGCGAGCCGTGGTTCAGCCATCGCACCGACCTTCATCTTCCTTGTATCTAGGGCTCCCTGGACTATGTTTGGTACATTAAGGACATGAGGGTGATCCGAGGTCTCACATCAGGACCGCATGTGTGCCTCGGTATCTCCCATGGTCGGAGGCCTGGCAGTTCTAGGATTCCTCTCATCACTGCATAACCAAAATTCTTGAGATTCCCTCTTCTTTGAGGCTCTCACGTACCAAGACATGCATAGCAATCTGATGTTGGCCGTCGGCCACATTCCCACATGTGTGGCTTCCAAGAAGACGGCAAAGTCTAAGCCTATGGATGGTTACGTTCAGGCCTCCTCACAGCTAGAACTACCTAATAGCAGGTTGGGGCAGCAGCATTGTTGATGAAGCATGTGGGAACCCACGCTCGTTGCTTACACTGTCCCCTCAGTCTGCTGTACCAGAGCCTAAGTCTAAGAGCTCTGGTTTTGTAACTCAGAACTGCGCGCTAGAGTTGGTGCCAGACAACAGCTGAAAACAGGTAACAACTGGTTAAGAAATAAGGATAAGACACAATGGGAGGCCTCTGCAAGATCTAGCCTCCCCCAGCTCTGAAGAGCTTGTTACTCAGTTAACTAGCCAATAAAAAAATAGCTCTGTTTTCAGGCAGGCGGGTTTTCTCGCAAGCCTTGCCTGACGGCCGACAGCCCAAAACCAGCGCATAATGCACACGCTGCAAACACAGCCGTGCGGTCAAAATTACGTAGGAAAATAGCAGTCAAGATTTATAGCCGCCTGAACCCTGGCGGCATCTACTCTAGTCCCTAGTACCAACAGTGCCCGAAAATCATGAAACTTGGACCCTATGCATGATACAGCATTGCAAATGCAACAGTGCAGTCAAACACAGCACTGGACGTGTGTAGAAATCAAAAGCAGCAACAGAGACTGCCGGCGGCACGGCTGCCGAGGAGGTCCGCCGATGGAGCTGAGCATGTAGAAGAGAGGAGGAGGCTCCAGCAAACTGCGTGTGGGCTTCAACATGCGTCGGCTCCACTAGGCAACACTCCTGCAACATCGCGTGTCACCATAATTCATCTTCACACCAATGTGTACAAGCCGGGAGGACACAATAGAGTACAATGAGAGATGCGTGAAACCAACACTCCCCCATGACTCATAGGCGTAGTGCACATGGACAGGCAGAGAACATATAGACCAAGCAGGCAAGGAAAGAGAGAGGGAGAGAGAGAGAGAGAGAGAGAGAGAGAGAGAAAGAGAGAGAGAGAGAGAGAGAGAGAGAGAGAGAGAGAGAGAAAGAGAGAGAGAGAGAGAGAGAGAGAGAGAGAGAGAGAGAGAGCACATGACAGACGCACACCAACCGCACTCACGGCCTTCTTGAACAAGTCACGCTTCAGTGCCTTGGTCAAGAAGTCAGCCAACTACCGTGCCGTCTCAATCCACACAATGTTGATGCTGCAGTCATGCAATAACAAATGCACATAGAGATACTCTACATTGATGTGCTTCGTGCGAAAGTGATGCACGCCATCATTGTCAGCAATGGCCATGGCACTCTCATTGTCACAGTGCAGCGTGATGGATGGGACCGACAGATGCAGCTCTGATAACAGGCAACGCAACCACATGCTCTCATGCGCGACAGAAGCAAGTGCCACATACTCAGCCTCAGCGGTGCTACGTTCAATGCATCCTTGCTTGCCGCTGCGCCAGGACACAGCCGTGCCACCATCAACAAAGATACAGCCGGTACAAATATTACCATGTGGAATGACGGCCCAGTCACTTTCAGTGTAGCATGTCACCATAACGGAAGGCTTTCTGATTGCCATGGTTTCCGGAACATGAGGCCTCACCATGGAGTCAAAACGAAATAGCACAGTACTCGGATTGTGGCTGCAAAATGGAGGTGACGCGGCTCCTGAGAGAACTGTGCCAGGAGGTTGATGGCAAACACGATGTCTGGACACGTTGTCATCGCTAGGAACATCAGTGACCCTGAGGATACGTAACTATGTGGTCACATCAACTTGCTCCCCCACCACGGCTGGGTCGGAGCTCTTCAACATCGCCTGATCATCGGGTGACATGGGTGAGGATGCTCTTGGCATGAGGGGCGGGTCCTCAGCGAAGTGCCCGGATAAGGTCTAGACGTAGGTGGCCTGATGGACGTGCAAGATGCCCGTGGAGCGATCATGCTTAGGCTCCATGTCCAGAAAGACTCATGCTGACCCGAGGTCCTTCATCTATTAGGAAACATGCAGCAAGATCTTGACCCTCTAGATGGCATCTGCTTCCGGCAATATGATGAGCAAGTCGTCGACATAGATCAAGACAGCGACGAAGGGCTGGCCCCACTAATTGATGAACAGTGCGGGGTCGACAGTTCTACAAAGGAGGCCGCCGCTAAGAAGCGTGCAACTTATCTCCTGGTTCCAGCAGCTTGGTGACTACATCAGGCCGTAAACAACATTTCGCAGCTTCCAGACCTTGCAGGAGCCATCATCGTTGCCTGGGGGCTACACCATGTAGAGCTCCTCGCCTTCCATAGAGCCATGGAGAAAGGCGTTGCTCACATCCATCTGATGGAGCTCCCATCCGTGCTGGGCAACCAGGCTGAACAACGCTCGGCAAGTCGAGAAACGACCAACAAGGGCAAAGATCTCGTCATAGGTGACCCCGGGGACCTGAGCAAACCCCTTGGTTGTAAGACGGGCCTTGAACTTGTCCAGTGACCCGTCTGGCTTCCACTTTCGCCAGAGGACCCACTTTGCGCCGATGGCTTTTCTACAGGGGGAACAGTCGACAAGCTAGTAGACCTGATGTTGCCAGATGGTAGCAAGCTCCTTGGTGCATGCAGCCTCCTAGAGTGGGGCCTCGGGAGAAACTCAGGCCTCACTTAGGGTGGATGGGTTCCCTGTTCGCACTACGGGTGGACAGTGAGGGCGAATGCATTTTGTGCCCCGGGTGGCAAGTGCGTAAGTGTAGCCGGGACGGCACATCGTTGCTCCTGATGGAGCAGGGCATAGCCTAAAGCTGACCCTGGATGCAGGTCATTGATGACTGACAAAGTCGCCGAGCTGAGCGCCTTGGTGATAGGGTCCCGACCCACGACTGTGGGAGTGGGTCTTCTAGGAGGCATGGAGCCTCGTGGGGTGATAGGGGGTCGTGGCACGAGAGGGTGCAAGGAGGCAGCCTGAGTGCTCAATGTCAACCTGGGTCGGAGGCTCCCTCCCGGACCACATGTGTAATGCACCGACACTGACGGGGCAGCCGGTCCGGAGGAGGTGGCAGACACGGACGATGCAGCCGGCCCTCATGGGCTGGCGGACACAGGTAGGAAAGCCAACCCAGAGGGGCTGGCGGACACGGACGAGGCAGCCGGCCCAGAGGGGCTGGTGGACATAGATGGGCAGCCGGCCCCGAGGGGCTGGCGGATAGAGGTGAAGAAGACGACCTTGAGGGGCTGGCGGACACGGAGGGGACAGCTGGCCTAGAGGGGTTGGCGGGCACGGACGGGGCAACCGGCCCTGGGGGGCTGGCGGTCACGGACGGGGCAGCCGGCCTTAAGGGGCTGGCGGACACGGGCGGGGAAGCCGACCCAGAGAGGCTGGCCAACAAGGGCGGGGCAGCCGGCCCAAGAGGACCAACAAGCACAAACAATGGGATGCCCGGATGCGGCTTGACAGAGGACGGACCCACCACTCCCCCACACGACGGGAGGAACATCGACGCACCGGAGCAACAAGGTCGCTGGTGAATAGGTCCTCAAAGAAGAGGGCATCCCGAGACTCGACTATGCAATGCCGGGAAAGATCCCAGAAGCGCCACGCCTTTGATTGACACGAGACGACGAGGAAGGTGCAGGGTCGTCCGCGAGGTTCAAGCTTGCTGCCTTGATGTAAGGAAGGCAACCACACGATGGTCACGCAACCCCAGACACGAGCCGGGTGAAGGTCGGCGTGCTCGCCGCACCAGTGCTGGTACGGTGTGGATTGGCGAGGAAAGGGTCCGTGAGGAATCCGGTTCCAGACCCACGTCATGTAGGTCATGGCTTCAAAGTAGAAGCCATCAGAGAGACCAGAATTGACCCACATGGTGCGCACGGCATCGGCCATGGTGTGGTTCCACCGCTCGGACACACGGTTCTGGACTGGCGTATACGACGCCAACATCTCATGATGAATACCTCAGAAAGCAAAGAAAAGTGTGGTCTCCCCCATAAACTTGCCACCGCGGTCAGAGCAGAAGCGGCGGAGAGGCCAAGCACATTTGCGCTCATCACGGGCCACCCAGTCCCGAATGGTGGGGGCGACATTGCTCTTCTATAAAAAACAGAAGACCCAGCGGTAGCAAGAGTAGACATTGGTGAGGGTCAGGATATAGTGTCCATGCTCCCCGATAGACGGTGTCAGAAGGGGACCCATGACGTCAAAATGGACCACGTCCAAGGGTCCCAACGCATGAGAGGCGGACAGGGGGTAGGAAGACCGGTGCATCTTCCCCTGAGCACGTTCAACGCACTCAACGGGACACAGCAAAGGAAACAAGCCTGGATCAAGACCCTTGGCTGGCTGCATGATGTCGATAGCAGCAGAGTGGACGTGGCAAAGGCGGCGGTGCAGGAGACGTGTGTGCTGCGGACAGAGTAAACTGGTGACAAACACATGGCCAGTATCGGCAGGCGGTGAGGAGATCGAGGAACGTGCAGACATGCGCGGTAGGTGCCACAAGTTACCACGGGTAGTGGCATTCCGGACAACAGGACCAGACGGACGCAACCACATAGTGCCAACACCATGAGAGTGCAAGACATCCATGCTCATACGGTGAAGTGCGGTGACAGACTGAAGGTTGAGCTCAATACCAGGGACAAAGAGGATGTCGGTCACAAAGATATTGCCAGTAGGACCATGGAAACAAATGGCACCGACGCCATGAACATGTAAGACCTGACTATAACATGTTCAAACTCCACTAACATCGGTAACGGGGCCAAGGACACTGAAGGCCTCGTGGGAGGCCGTCATGTGATGGGTGGCCCCGGAGTCGATGATCCAGGTCTCAAATGCGTCCAAGACAGGTGTCGCTAGATCATAAGCGGTCACATGGCACTGAGCAAGGGACGCAGACGCAATGGAAGGGTGTGCAACCCAGAGGTGGCAATCATCCAGCCAGGTGACATGATCGCAAAACAAAGCAGGTGGGGAGGGCACGACGGAGAAGAGGGCAGACGAAGGTACAGGGCACAACTGTAGCACAGGGTCTGTAATATAGGGCAGTGTAGGTGAACCAGCGACAACGCAACTCACACTTCCCTGGGGAGGAGGACGAGGAAGGCCGAGCTGGAGAGCGATGAGCTACTCCAACTAGTGCTCGTAGGCGGAGGGTCTGACGGAATACACCAACTGTGGTGTGATGGCACCGGAGTCCAGAAGGGAGGAATGAGTCGGCGATGGAGTCACTGGAGTCTAGAAGGCAGGAATGCGCCGAAGGAACGGGCGCGGACAACTGCTAATGATACTCTGGTGGAGTCGTTGGAGGAGGCGCATATGTAGCAGGTGCAGCGACAGTCATGTCAGCGGTGGCGAGGCAACGCTCACGTTGGCGATGCATGGTGGCGATGGCCCACGCCTCGTCTGTCGTGAGTGGACACGTGTACCACCCATGGCCTAACAGACCACAATTATGGAATACAAGCCTGGCGCCGTCGGATCCTCTAGAGTGTTGTTGTAGGCCCTTTCCCTTCTTCACCCTGCACTTCTTCTTGCCAGACAAGGAGGCGCCTCCGGAGGACGCTGCTGCTGCGGGGATGCCAACAACCATGGAGGAAACGGTAGGAGATGCAACAGACTCTATACGCTGGGTACATGACTCCTGACGAGCCTCCTTGATTTGGAGGAAGAGCTCATATGCCTAGGGCATGAGGGTATCTTGGGCGGCCATCGCGGCGAGAACCTCTTGGGATGAGTGAATGAAGACGTCGGAGAAATCGATAGTGGCACTGTACTTGATGGTGAAAAGCACGGAGAGAGGGGGTGGTGAAGCACCTCCGAGGCGGCATAAGACTTCCTCTACGCACTACCAGTAGGAGGTGACCGACTTGGTCTCCCCCATCGGGAGGGAGTTGAACTCCCGGAGCACACGGCTGGTCTCAACCTCACTGGAGGGGTGATGAGGACGCGTGAGTATGTGCCATGCAATTGGAGGGCCTAGGAGGCTGGTAGTGGTGAAGTTGTCAAGGAAGGGCATGAAGGCGCGACGTGCAGCTGGAGGGGCAACCGGGGCGGGGGCATGCACGGCGCAACCGGCGTCATATACCTGGTCGGCCTCGGTGGCATCGAAGGGTAGGATGTAGTATGGCCAAAGGCCCTCACCCTGTGCCCATATCCGGAAGTTGAGCTCCTAGCAGTGTCACTTTCTTATCCTAGTGTCTTCGCCACATGCATTGATGCTGCTTCAGCGTCGGTTGGTTGTGCCAGCCGTATGTCCGCCCACACTACCGCCCTCGTCGGGTCAATGTTACCAAAAATATTTCGGCAGCATTTACCCCGCATTGAAAACATTTTGAAGATGCCACCCGGCGGGTCAACGCTGCCAGAAAGAATCTGCCAGCATTTCCCTTGCACAGGCACGTTCTGGGGACCGCCGGCGTTGACTGGACCTCTATGCCAATCTTGAGCTGCTTCTGCAGTGCTCTTGCTTTGATACCAAGCTCGAACCACCTCGCATAGCAGGTTGGGGCAGTAGCGTTGTTGATGCAGCGTGTGGGCACCCATGCTCGTTGCTTAAACTGCCCCCTCAGTCTGTTGTACCAGAGCCTAAGTCTGAGAGCTCTAGTTTCGTTAATCATAACTGCGCGCAGCAGAGTGAGCGCGCAGTTAATGAAAGCTGAAAAGAGGTAATGACTGATTAAGAACTGAGAATGAGACACAATGGGAGACCCCTCCAAGATCTAACCTCCCCCAGCTCTGTGGAGCTTGTTACTCAGTTCACCAGCCAATCAGAAAATACCTCTATTTTCAGGCAGGCAGGTTTTCTTGGTGAGCCCTACCAAATGGCCGACGACCCAAAACCTGGGTGTCGTCCGTTTTGCCTGAAAACTGGACCATACCACAATACGCACGCTGCAAACGCAGCTGTGCAGTCAGACCTAGCTAGAAAAACAGCAGTCAAGAGTTAGAGCCGCCTCAACTCTGGTGGTGTCTACTCTAGTTCTTAGTACCAACGGTGCCCGAAACTCATGAAACTTAGACCCTATGCATGATACAGTGCTGCGAATGCAACAGTGTAGTCAAACAGAGCACTACACATGTGTAGACATCAAAAGCAGCGACATAGAGTGCCGGCGACATGATTTCCAAGGAGGTCCGCTAATGGAGCTGAGCACGTAGAAGAAAGGAGGAGGCTCCAGCAAACTGTGTGTGGGCTTCAACGTGCGTTGACTCCACCAGACGACACTCCAGCAGCGTCGCGTCTCACCGTCAGTCATCTTCACGCCAATGTGCACAAGCCGGGAGGACACAACTGAGTACAATGAGAGATGCATAAAACCAATACTCCCCCATGACTCACAGGCACAATGCACATGGACGGGCAGAGAACACAGTGACCAAGCGGGTAAGGAAAGAGGGAGGGAGAGAGAGAGAGGACCTCACGGACATACACCAACCAAACTCATAGCCTTCTTGAACAAGTCACACTTCAGTGCCTTGGTCAAGAAGTCAGCCAACTACTGTGCCTTCTCAATCCACACAATGTTGATGCTGCCATCATGCAACAACAAACACACATAGTGATACTCTACATTGATGTGCTTTGTGCGAGTGTGATGTGTGACTTCATTGTCAACAATGGCCATGGCACTCTCATTGTCACAGTGCACCGTGAGGGACGGGACAAACGGACGCAGCTCTGACAATAGGCAACGCAGCCACACGCTCTCACACACGCCAGAACCAAGTGCCACATACTCAGCCTCAACAGTGTTGCGTGCTATGCAGCCTTGCTTGCCTCTGTGCCATGAATGAGCCGTGCTGCCAGCAACAAACATCCACCTAATACAACACTTACCGTCCGGACTGACGGTCCAGTCACTTTCAGTGTAGCTCTGGAACGGTCGTTTGTCAGCTCCAAGCTGGTAGTCTACCACCAGATGACGCACCGGTACCACCAGGGTCCACATCTAGGATCTGCACGAGTATGGACACGGCCGAGTGGTCACAGTAAATTGTACAGGTTGACGTGCACATCACAAATCACAACACTCCCCCATGACCTGATGGTACGCATGTCCATACGTGTAGTACTGAGACGAGTACAAAAACTGGTGCAATGACAAATTTGACACAGACACAATCACACCCCACACTCAACCACTCTCAGGCAAGTGGCGAAGTCCAACAGAAGGAATGGCCACCAGGAACTTTCCGCGTGCTAGTGCCTTTGTTAAGAAGTCAGTACGCTGCATGTCAGTGCAAGCCCAAATGATGGAGATCACGTGTCGCTCCACCAGATCACGCACAAAGTGATGCTCAACCGCAATGTGCTTCGTGCGAGCATGGAAGACACCACAGTTCTCCGCAATAGCACATGCACTTTGGTTGTCACAACGAAGCACAATGGCCGGTACTGACCGGCCAAGCTCAAGAAACAGGCGCTGCAGCCATGCCGCCTCAGCAGCCCCTACACCCAAACGCGACTTACTCTTCTTTGGATGAGCTACGTGCAATGCAGCCCTGCTTCCCGCTCCGCCAGGACACAACGGTCCCACCAAGCAGGAAGACGTAACCTGTGCGACTACGTCCATCTGGGCTCCATGCACAGTCGCTGTCAGTGTAGCCGTCAAGGACCACCGAACACTGCCGGTGAAAGCAAAGTCCGAGGTATGGTGTGGAAACCACATATCGCACCACTCGCACAGCCACTTGAAGAGCTCTAGCGGGTAGAGCCTGCAAAAACTGGACAAGCAATTTGACGACAAATGCGATGTTAGGACGTGTGGTAGTGACCAAGTACATTAGAGATCCAATGAGACAGAGGTACAAGGTTACATCCACTGTCTCCCCCAGCTATGTAGGATCTTCCACCTTCAGGGCATCCCGTCCATCAGGCGTGAAAGGTGTGGAAACCGTGGGCACTACACCAAGAAGGTCGCTGAAGCGCTCCCCCACAACACGTGCGTATCGGGCCTGATGCAGTAGTTGAGTACGACGTCTGCGGTCTTGCACGATCTCCATGCCAAGAAACACCGCTGCGGGACCAAGGTCCTTCATCCTATAGGCAGTCTGGAGGACAGTCTTGGCCTCCTTCACGACCTCCTATGAAGGACACACGATCAGAAGGTTGTTGACATAGACCACGATGGCGGTGAATCGCTCAGGCATCCGTCGAATAAAGAGAGAGGGATCTGCCTCGCTCTGTACATATCCCGCACGAGTCAAGGTGCCAGTGATCTCCTGGTTCCACCAATGAGGTGAGTGCTTGAGGCCATACAAGGACTTGCGCAAGCGCCAAACCGTGTCACCGTCCTCAAAGTTGGGTGGCTGAGCCACGTAAATCTCCTTATCCAGAGAGCCATGGAGGAATGCAATGTTCACATCCATCTGGTGCAGTTCCCAGTCATGCTGAGCCACTACACCGAACAGAGCTCAAGCGGAGGTCATGCGGCCGACAGGGGCAAAGGTGTCAGTGTAATCGATGCCCTCAATCTGAGAGTACCCCTTGACGACCAAGCAAGCCTTGTGGCATTCCAGTGAGCCATCCGGCTTCACCTTCTTGCCAAAGACCCACTTGACCTGAATAGCCTTCCTCCTAGGTGGAAGGTCGACTAGCACATGAACTCCGTGCTCTCGGATGGCACGAAGTTCATCCTTGCAGGTAGCACGCCAAGTGTCATCATCCTGTGACAAGAGAGTTTCCCTCAGTGTGCCCGGGTCATGCGCCATAGAGGGAGAGCTTTGCGTGGCAAAAGCGCACGCCTCAGTGCTAGGTCTGATGACCACAAGATTGGCTGCTGCATCACAAGTGACATGAAACTCGTGAGTGACGAGAATGCGCCCTACAGGACACGCTGGATGTACATTTGTGTGCTCAGTGCGGGCACTCAGGCCTCGGGCTTTTGAGCTGGGATCACCACTCGCAATGCTGCAAGCGCAGCGCCTGGGTGTGGGACCAGACACTCGCTAAGCTCCGGAGTCCAATGGTCAAAGATGACCATCAGGCTCACGGGAGTACCCCGGGCTCAAGGGGCCCACCTCAGGCTCAGGAACAGGCACAATCGTAGCTGGGGAGGGCTGAGGCAAGGGAGCTAGTGTCACCGTGCGAGGAGATGCGGGTGTGGGCGAAACGGGACTGGGTGTGATAGTAGGAGTAGGTGAGGTAGGTCCATGCACAGAGGCAGGACTGCAGGCGAACACAGGTACGGTTAGAGGCGTACTCACAGGTACACAATCATGGGTACCTGTGGGGTGCAAGGCGATAGGGGTAGAAGCCGGCGGTGCTGTAGAGTTCTCTGGACGGATAGCGATGATCGTTGGGTCATCAAGAGCCGGGGAAGTGGAGGGAGCTGGAACGGACACATCAGCCTGGCGAGCGGTGCTCGCAGGCGCAGACTCCCCCATCCGTTGAGAAACCTCACACGTGGGAATGTGTGTGACAGACAGTGTTGTGATCAAAGTCAGATCACGGTAGGTGAGGGACTAAAAGAAGAGTGTGTCTCGGGACTCAACGATGCGACGACGAGCAGGGTCCCAAAAACTCCATGCCTTTGACCACGGGGAGATGCCGACAAAGGCACTCAAGCGACCCCGCGGTGAGACCTTGGACCCCTGCTAGTCCTCAATGTACCACACAGAAACCAAGGATCCCTAGACGCGAGCAAGGCGCAAGTTAGCACGTTGGCCAAACCAGAACTCATACGGTGTGACGTGGTCCGGAAGAGGACCGTACGGGAGGTGGTTCCAGACCCAAGTCATGTAGGCGAAGCCTTCAAACGCGAAGGACTCCGGAAGACCGCACTCAGAACAAATAGCACAAAACGCATCCTTCATGGTGTGCTTCCAGCACTCAGAAACACCGTTCTCCTGAGGAGTAGCACGAGCAGAGACCTGGTGAAAAATCCCGTGCTCGGCGAAGAAGCTGTCCATCTCGCCAAGAAACTCGCCGCCGCAATCCGAGCGAAATGTGTGCAGCGTGTGGCGGGACTGACACTCAGCCATCACTAGCCAAAGGCGAACCAGAGAGAGCGACGTCACTCTTCTGGCGCAGGCTGTAGACCCACCGCATCCGGGTGAAGTCATCAGTCAGGGTCAGGACGTATCGACCCCGATCGGACAGAGACTCGACAGGTAGGGGACCAAGAAGGTCCGAATGGACTAACTCGAGAGGGCAAAGTGTGCGTGAACGGGAGTCAGGGTAGGTGCAATGATGCATCTTACCTTGAGCACAGAAGAGACAGTCGGTCTTGAGCGACTTCTCGAAAGAAGCCGCGTCAAGACCGAGAGCGCCCTGTGTCCGAATGAGCTTCAAAACAATATCAAAGCCTGCATGACATAGGCGGTGATGAAGCAATCGTTGATGCTCAGGAGACAAAACACCAGTGACAAAAACACGAGCGAAAGAGGAAGGGGAGCAAGGAGTAGAAGTCCGAGAGACACGATACAGGTCATCCACAATAGAGGCAGGAAGAACAACGCTACGAGTGTCAATGGCAGTCACAGTCGCGGACTCTATAGTGTGCTCCACAGAGAGTCCCATCTGCGTGCAAGCATGTATAGAAAGCAAACTGAGCTCAAGGTCAGGCACAAACAGCACCTTGAGAAGATACAGCGGGCCAGATGGACCATCAAAACATATGACCCCAACACCCTGGGCTGGCAAGGACTGACCAGAGCCTGTGCGGACGGAACGAACAGACACAACAGGGCCGAGATCAACAAAATCACTATGACGACAAGTCATGTGATGAGTGGCACCGGAGTCGATGATCCAAGTGCCACTGGAATCACGACTAGAGGACGTCACTGTACAACGGGCAATGGAACACTTGGCCTCAGACAGATGCTGGGCAGCAGGTGGGGAGGAACGACGAAGGGCACAAACGTGAGACTCATGAATCCAGTCGGTACATTCAGGCTCATCGTCATCACATGCCGACTGTGCCCCTCCACACAAGGCATCCCAAGCTACGAGAACAGACAAAGGACTATCTGTGAACCACCCGGCTGTGACAACATACTCGGTCTCCCCATAAGCGAAGCCCCAGAAGGTGTCGGAGCTCAGCGATGGTACCGTCACGTGGGTCTGGGTCACCGCTGGTTGCTGGTGGTGAGGCGAGAATTGCTGCGGTTGTAGTCGTCGCATGTCTGGAGGATGTGCTGCTTGACGTAGACCGTAGTGTGTGTGCAGCCTGGAGCCCGTGAGTAATCGGCACCCAGTCGAGCAGTTGCTGGCACTCGGTTTAGCGATAGGTGCCTCCGCAGTTGTAGAAGTGAACAGAGCATCCACTGCTACTTCCCGATGATGACTACTGCTGCGATTGCTACTGGCCCGAGCCGCGCCTCCGTCACCCCTTATTCCCTTGTGCTGTTGCCGCGACACCCTGTGTCTGAGTCGGTGTAATTGGGATGGAAGGGCAGTAGGAGGACGTGATAGAGGATGGAGAGGGAGTCTGTGTTAGGGGCGTCGGTGGTGATGCAATGACTACGGCAGCAATGGAGGTCTCCTGATGAGCCACGGCTGGCTCACGGGCGGAAATCACATGGAGGAAGAGCTGGTGTGCCCAGGGAAGAAGCTGTAGTGAAGCCAAAAAAGACTCAAGCACGGCGTCGCTGTACCTCGTGAAGATGTCTGTGTGCTCAAGGTGAACCCCGAGCATGATCGTACGGAGTGTCCAAAGCTCTGTATCTCTTGAGGTCCCAAGGTGCGTGTAAATGCGCATGGCACATCCCCAGTAATCGGCTGCAGGCTCGCAGGTCCCTGACGAAGGGAGTGAAAGGCACGGATGTGCACGGCGCAGGTGGCGTGCATCGCAGCAGCAAGTAGGGATAATGCTAGGTCCCAACCCTTGCGTGGATCAGCGCCGGTTCATGTGCCCGCCTTGCCAAGGAATGAGCGGAAGACGACGACAGTCTCGCGTGGCATGGCGTAGAGAAGTCCGCGCATCGCCCTAGCCGCTTTCAGCACCTGAGCTTGGTCTGTAGTCTGATACGGACTGTGGTAGTAGGGCCACGCGCCCTCTGAAGTGGCCCAGACCTGAAAGAGGATCTCCCAGCAGTCAAAGCCGTCCTCGCTGACATACCGTGGGGGCGGCATCTCGAAGTCCTTGGGATGCCGCTCCGTAGGGAGAGCAACCACAGGCTGGGAAGGACGAGGGATGGGAAAAAAGGACGCCGGGAAGAGGGAAGTCGCTGGGTTGGAGGTCAGGCAACGATCGAAACTCCGGAAAGCGGGATGTGTGTGGGGGCCGAGAGCTTGTCTGAACTTGGTGAAGATGCTCCTAAAGCACACAAATCTCGCGCTCGGTGGAGTCGCCCTCCATGCCTGGCATGTGTGGATCCTCGTCCCAAGGATCTAAAGGTGGCGGGTCGACTGCAGCTTCTGTCTCCCGTGCTGGAGCTGACTGGTGTGTAGAGGGTGCGACCCCGGCTGCTCCCTCAGAAGTCTATTGTGGAGTCGTGGAATGTCCTTGAAGAAGCTCAGTGAGTGTACGCATGGCGTCAGTCTGCTCCCACTGCATGCGATGCATCTTGTCTTGCTGACCCCGTAGGTCCTCAATAGCCTGCGAACGTGGGCTCATGACCCCTGAGGAGGAAGAAGAGGGATCGAGTAACCTTTTTCCCTTCTCGCCGGACGAAGCCATGGTGCCGCTCATTATGGGCCAAGACGTCAACGTGGTCGAATTGCAGAAATGTGACCGTTTCTTGAGGAGTTGAAACGCTGGCAACTTTTGACCCTCCAACCAAAAATTTCACTCAGGTAAGTGCAGACGTCAGCAGGAAGTTGTTGATGTCAGCATGACATGATGACGCCAGCAAGGAAAAATTCTGACATCAGCTCGCCTTCCCTCTTTTTTCTCTTTGTGGTCAACCTTCACGGTTGCTGCGTGAGCAGGCCGCTGCTCCGCGGCAGCCGCGCGGAAGCTGAGCGGAAGCTACTGTGCAGCTTCCACTCAGCTGTTGCTGCTGCTACAGCGTCAGCTATAGTAGCAGCCGTGCGGCTACGTGCGAGGCAGCCGCTTGGCTGTTGCGTGTGCGACCATGGCAGCAACTGAGTGCTGCTGCTGCTGCTACTACTGCACGTTGCGGCTGCTGCACGCTGCTGTCGTCGCCGCGCGCTACTTTCGTTGCTGCTGCTGCTGCTGCTGCTACTGCACTACTACTACTGCGCTACTACTGCCCTCGCTGTTGTTGCCACTGCTGCTGTGCTTCTGCCACTACTGTTGTTGCCGCTGTTGTTGTGCTGCTATCGTTGCATGTTGTTGTTGTGCTACTGTCGCCGCACGCTGCTGCTGCCTCCGTGCGCTGCTGTTGCCTTGCTGCTACTGCTGCTGCTCAATGCTAATGCCGGCAGCTATTGGTAACTGCAGTCTACTACAGCTATCTCCTGCTGCCACTAGCAGCTGCTGCTTATGCAATCTTACGTGGTGATGGTGAGCGACATCGACGGCGATCCGCTGTCGTCGTTGATAGGTCCTTGTGGATTTGCTACAGCAGTGACTCTCACTGCTGCTGCTTTGCTCCGTCTCTGCTGCGCAGCTCGGTGAGATCTGCCTCACCGCTCTCATACCATAAGAAGATGCGTGGAAGCTTCCTAGCGACATAGCAGCTGACTAGGCATCAGTGCCTGTTCAGACGGTGACGATAGTCACAAGTCGTGCACACAATGGCAAGGGTCTGGCTAGGAGACAAAAGGCAAAGTGTCAGAATGCTTCAATAGCATTTGTAGAGAGAAATGACAAATGACAGGTCCATGGCATAAGTACCTGCCGCGGCGCACGGCGGGTGTCGCACGCGGCATTGCAAGATCTGTCCTAAAACCAGCCCAAAACCACTGTTTTGGCCGTAACTCTGCGCAGACATATCAAAAAGCTACGTCGTCTGAACCTAGACATGCAGAATCAAAATCCAGATGCTACGACTGGTCACATGCATGCATCCGGCATCAAATGGTGGATACACAATGCAAAAACATGCAAATCGGGTCCACGGCCAGTCCACCGATAAACCCCTACGTGCTGCAGAAAAACTGCAGGAGGTCCCGGGTAGCGTCCAGAGCTCTAGAGCAGTCGTCGATCAGCTCCAGGCTGGTAGTCCGCCACCACATGACGCACCGGTGCCTCGAGGGTCTGTGTCACGGATCTGCACCAGTATGGACACGGCCGAGTGGTCACAGTAAACTGTACAAGTCGACAGGAATGTCACAAATCACAACATATTGTACCTTGCATGCTGTACTTGCTGTCTTGTGATGTCCTGGGTTGCTGATCCTACGGGGCCACACGCTCAGTCGCTTTTAGGTGTGAGAAACCACGGTGGTCTCTTGGTCGACTGGTCTGGTTTGACTACGGGGTAGCGACTGGGCCCCACTTCGAACTCTTCGAGTGGTTGGCCCAGTCAACCGCAGGTAAGAGATCGCTGATTACTTACTCTTGTTACTCTTGCTCTCATTACTCAACTAAGCATGTTTTTCATCAACCTCTTGCTCCACCATGACTGTGATTGCTATGTGAGTTGAGGTGGCGCAGTAGTGAGTGCATGCCGGCATGTTGCCGCTGCCTACACAAGGGGCCAAACAAACCATCAAACTTCAAAACCCGAACTCCCTACGCAGGCAACGATTGACCAGACACTGTGCGAGCGTCTAGCATGGGTCTGCATGCCCCAGAACGATTCTTTCTTGAGTTTCATTGTGACTGACACACCAGCAACTGGAAGAGGCAAAATGAGCCAAGAGAATGCCTAACATGCTTGGCAGGGTTGTTGCCTTCCGGCATAACTCCATGTGTTGCAGCCATGTTGTTTCACTCTCCTATAGCTCTTAGAGTGTTGAGCTAGAAATCCTAGGCAGCAGGTTTGGGCAGCAGCGTTGTTGATGCAGTGTGCGGGCTTCCACGCTCGTTGCTTAAGTCTGCTGCCCCCTCAGTCTGCAACTCTAAAGTCCAAGTCTGGAAGCTCGGGGTTTGTTACTTAGAAATGCGCGCGCCAGTGTTAGCGCCAGAAAGCAGCTGAAAACTGAAAGTGACTGATTAGGAATCAAGAATGAGCAACAATGGGAGACCCCTCCAAGTTCTAGCTCCCCCCTCCACTAGTGTAGAACTTGTTACTCAACTAACCAGCCAATCAGAAAATAGTCCTAGACCTATTTTCTGGCAGGCAGGGTTTTTTCGGTGAGCCCTGCCAGACGCCCGACAGCCCAAAACCCGGGCGTCGTCCGTTTTGCCTGAAAACTAGACCATGCCATAATACCGACACTGCAAATGCAGTCGTGTGGAAAGAATCAGCTAAAAAAACAGCAGTAATGATTTATGGCTGCCGAAACCCAGGCAATGCCTACGACAGTCAGTGATGCCAAACAGGGCCACACAGCAGGAGACATGGACCCTAGGTACAGCATGATGCTGTAGACGCAACATCGCGACCAGAGACAGCGTTGGGTGCATGCAGACAGCATCTGCAGTGGCAGTGACCGTCGATAGCCCGACCGCCGAGGAGGCCTGCCGATGGAGCTGAGCGCATCGCCGGAGGGAGGAGGCTCCAGCGAACGGTGAGTGGGCCTCAGCGTGCGTCGACTCCACCGAGCGACACCCCACGAGCGTCGAGTCTCGCCGTCAGTCATCTGCACGCCGATGTACACAAGCCGGGAAGACATAACAGAGTACAATGAGAGATGCACAAAAACCAACACTCCCCCATGACTCACAAGCATAGTGCACATGTGCGGCAAAGGCATGGTCAACGACCAGACTCCCCCAGACCACACAGAAGCGCAGGCAGGGACACGGAGGGCCACTCACAGACGCACGCCGACCGAACTCATAGCCTTCTTGAATGATTTGCGCTTCAGTGCCTTGTTCAAGAAGTCAGCCAACTGCCGTGCTGTCTCAACCCAGGCTCCTGCCGTCATGCAACAACAAACGCACATAGTGATACTCAACGTTGATGTACTTTGTGCATGTGTGATGCACGGCGATGGCCATGGCACTCTCATTGTCACAATACAACGTGTTGGATGTGACAGACTGACGCAGCTCGGACAACAGACGAAGCAACCACAATCTCACATGCGCCTGAGCCAAGAGCAAGGTATTGAGCCTCAGCAGTGCTGCATGTAATGCACCCCTGCTTGCCACTACGCCAGGACACATTTGTGCCGCCAATCAGAAAGATCCAGCCTGTACAACTTTTACCATCCAGACTGCCGGCCCAGTCACTGTCGGTGTATCCTACTGCGACAATAGACGGCTGGCGGCGGAACATGAGACCTCGCCGAGGAGTCAAGACGACACAGCGCAATACTCGGATCGCGGCCTCGTATTGGAGGTGACGTGGTTCCTGAGAAAAATAGGCTAGGAGGTTGACGACAAACGCGATGTCTGGGCGTGTTGTCGTCGCCAAGAACATCAATGACCCAATGACTCGCAAGTTCGTGGTCACATCAACAGGCTCCCCCACAACAGTTGGGTCACGACTCTTCAGCTTCACCTGGCCATTAGGTGACATGGGTGAAGATGCGCTCGGCACGAGTGGCAGGTCCTCCGCAAAGCGGATGGACAGAGTTTGCACATAGGCGGCCTGGTGGATGTGTAGGACGCCCTGGGAGCGATCATGCTCGAGCTTCATGCCAAAGAAGACTCTGGCAAATCCGAGATCTCTCATCTGGTAGGCACCGTGCAACAATTCCTTGACACGCTGGATGGTAGTTGTGTCTAGAGACGCAATGAGGAGGACATCGATGTAAACAAGAACAGCAGCAAAAGTCTGGCCTCGCGGACTGACAAGCAATGCGGGGTCACCGGTACTTCGCTGGAGTCCGCCGTGAAAGAGTGTGTTGCTGATCTCCTGGTTCCAGCACCGAGGTGACTGCTTCAGGCCATAGAGGGCCTTCCGCAGCCGCCAGACTCTCCCAGTGCCATCGTCGAAGCCTTGGGGTGGCACCATGTAGAGCTCCTCACCCTCTAGTGAGCCATGGAGAAAGGCGTTGCTCACATCCATCTGATGCAGCTCCCACCCATGCTGGGCGACCAGGCTGAAGAGCGCCCGACTAGTAGAGAACCGGCTAACCGGGGCAAAGGTCTAGTCCTAATCGACCCGAAGAATCTCGGTAAACCCCTTGGCTATAAGGCGGGCCTTGTACTTGTCCAAGGACCCATCGGGCTTCCACTTGCGCCGAAAGACCCACTTGGCGCCGATGGCCTTCCGTCCTGGGGGAAGGTCGACGAGGTCGTACACGTGGTGCTGTCGGATGGCAGTGAGCTCATCGACATAGGCAGCGTCCTGGTGTGCAGCCTTAGGAGACGCTTGTGCCTCGCGCAGGGTGGTTAGGTTCTCCCTGCGTGCTGTGGAGCGGACTGAGAGAGCGTGTGCATCTCCAGCCCCATGTGGGATGTGCGCGAGTGCAGCCACAACACCATGCCGATGCTCGTGATGAAGCATAGTGTAGCCCAGTGCGTAGCCAGGGTGAAGGTCTGTAATGATAGCCGAGGTGGTCAAGCCAAGAGCCTTGGTGCGAGGATCCCCACTCACGACCGTGGGAGGGGCTGCTGGCCCAGACGGGCTAGTAGTCGCGACTAGGGTTGCCGGCTCGGAGGGGCCAGTGGACGCGACTGGGGCTGCCGGCTCGGAGAGACCAGTGGACGTAACTGGGGCTGCCGGTCTGGAGGGGCCAGTGGACGCAACTGGAGCTACTCGGCCGGAGGGGCCATTGGACCCGATTGGAGCTGTTGGTCCAGAGGGGCCAGTGGACGCGACGGGGGCTGCCGGCCCGGAGGGACCAGCGGACGCGACTGGGGCTGCCGGCTTAGAGGGACTGAGGAATGTGTCACCCGGAAGCCACAGGACGGAGGATGGACTCACCACTCTCCCACGCAACGGGATAGACACGAACGAGCCAGAGCGAATGAGTTCGCAAGGGAACAGGTCCTCCAAGAAGAGGGCATCGCGAGACTCGACGATGCAGTGCCTAGAGGGATCACAGAAGCACCAGGCCTTGGACTGACGAGAGACACCGAGGAAGGTGCAGGGACGTCCGTGGGGGGCAAGCTTGCCATCCTACTGCGGGGCGGACAGCCACACAATGGCCACGCAGCCCCAGACGCGAGCCGGGAGGCGGTCAGAGCGCTGACCGCACCAATGCTGGTACAGAGTGGACTGGCAGGGAAGGGGACCGTGGAGAATCTGGATCCAGACCCAGGTCATGTATGCCATAGCTTCAAAATAGAAGCCATCGGAGAGACCTGACTTGACCCGCATGGTGCAGACGGCGTCGGCCATGGTACGGTTCCACCGTTTGGAGACACTATTCTGAGCAGGCGTGTAGGGCACAGACGTCTCGTGGTGGATCCCGCGGGAGGCGAGAAAGGCCGTGGTCTCATCCATGCACTTACCACCATGATTGAAGTGAAAGCGGCAAAGAGAGCGGCCACACTCGTGCTCCGCAAAGACCATCCAGTCCTGGATGGCTCAGGAGACATCGCTCTTCTGCCAGAGGTAGAAGACCCAGCGGTAGCGAGAATAGTCGTCAGTGAGGGTGAGGACATAGCGGCCATGCTCGCCGACGGACTCGGTGGGGAGAGGGCCCATGACATCCAAATGGAAGAGGTCAAGAGGAGCGGATGCATGGGAGGAAGACAAGGGGTACATGGACCAGTGAATCTTCCCCTGAGCGCAATCTATGTACTCAGTGGGGCACGGGAGAGGGAAAGTCTCCGTGTCAAGGCCCTTGGCCGGCTGGGTGCGGAGCATGCTGTCTACGATGGCAGAGTGGACGTGGCAAAGGTAGCGGTGCAAGAGGTGGGTGTGCTTAGCAGAGAGCGTGCTGGTGACAAACACATGGCTTGTGGCGGCCGATGGGGAGGAGACAGAAGGAGAGGAGGAGAGGCGAGGTACATGCCACAGGTTGCCACGGGTAGTGGCGTGTAGTACTATAAGACCAGACGGACGCAACGACACAATGCCAACACCTCGCAAATGCACAACGTCCATGCTCATGCGGTCAAGGGCAGTGACGGACAGGAGGCTGAGCTCGAGACCTGGGATGAAGAGGACATCAGTCAGAAAGACGTCACCGGCAGGATCACGGAAACAAACGACGCCAACACCACGGACAGGCAACACCTGTCCGGAGCCCGTCCGGACACCGGAGACATCGCCTACAAGACCAAGCATACTGAAGGCCTCATGAGAGGTTGTCATGTGATGCGCTGACCCGGAGTCGATGATCCACGTCTCAGTAGGATCTTGGATAGGGGTTGCCAGATCGCTAACAGTCACATGGTAGCAAGCAAGGGACGCGGACGCGGTGGGAGGCGCGAACCAAGACTGCCAATCGTCAAGCCACGTAACGTCGTCATGGAAAGGGGCAGAGGAGACCACAAAGAACGATGAGACAGACGAGGAAACGGGACACAACCGCAGCTCAGTCTCAATCATGCAGGGCTGGGCAGGAGAGCAGGAGGTGATGCAACTCGCACTTCCCTGGGGAGGAGGGCCAGGCAGGCCGAGCTGGAGCGCGATGAACTACTACAGCTGAAGCTCACGGGAGGACGACCTGGGAGTGCAGACTGAGTGCGGAGTGACGGCACCGAAGCCCGGGTAGGAGGAGGAGAGTGCCGGCGAAGGAAATGGAGGCGTTGACGGCTGCAGATGGTGCGGCAGCGGTGCTGGTGCCGGCAGGACTGGCAAAGCAATCGGAGTGGTGGAGCTGCTGGATGAGGCCGAGGCGTCAGAGCCGGCGACAGTGACGGCGGCTGAGGCAAGACGGCACTCCCCATGGCGTCGCATGGTGGCGATGATGTGCGCCTCGTCTGTCGGTAGAGGGTACGTGTACCACCCGTGCCCGAGCTGGCCACAGTTGTGGCAGACCAAGCCACCACAGCTGGACCCAGCCGACGGCTGCTGCTGCTGCTGCTGCTGCTGATCCTTGCCTTTCTTGTTCCGATGATTCTTCTTCCCCGACAACGATCAGGTAGCTGTGGCGGGGAAGGCGACGGCCACAGAGGCGACCGCAGGGGAGGCGAGAGCCTCCGTGAGCTCAAGACGGAACTCCAGATGAGCTTCCTCAATCCGGAGGAAGAGCTCGTATGCCCAGGGCATGAGGGTGCCCTGGGCTGCCATGGTGGAGAGAACGTCGTGAGAGTAGTGGACGAAGACGTCCACGTACGCAGCAGTGGCACCGGGCTTGATGGTGAGGAGCGCGGCCAGAGGGGGTGGGGCAGAGGTGCCGAGGCGGCAAAAGATGTCCTCAGCCCGCTACCAGTAGGCGGTGACCGTCTCGGTCTCCTCCATGTGCAGGGAGTTGAACTCGTGCCACGCATTCAACTGGATAGGTGATGGGGACGACTGAGGACGTGCCAAGCGGCTACAGGTTTTGGGGTGGCGCCAGCGGCGAAGTCGCCGAGGAAGGGTTCTAGGGCGAGGCGAGAAGCTAGAGGGGCGACAGGGACTAGAGCACGTACGGTACGACCAGTGTCATAAAATTGGTCGGCCAGGGCCAGATCATATGGGAGGGTGTAGTATGTCCACAGGCCCTCACCTTGCGCCCAGATCCGAAAGCTGAGCTCCCAGCTCCTGAAGTGCTCGCCCGCTTGAAGTAGCGGCGGCAGCGTCTCAAAGTCCTTCTGCCTGTGGCCAGTGCCCAAAGTGGGGCCAGGGACGGAGGTCACCGACTGCCACTGGCGCCGAGTCTGCTGCTGCGCCAAGTAGTATGTGGCAGCAGACACAGCTGGGCTAGTGTGCCCTGGAGGGATGAAAAGTGGCGGCGTACTGGTGACAGTGTGGGGGGCCGATGGCTGCAGCGTTAAAAGCTGCTGCGTCAAGGCGCCGAGCTGTTGTTGAAGAGCAGCCAGGGGTTAAGGGTCAGGGTTGCCGCCAACGACACCAGAGGGCTGCTGCTGCTACTGCTGGTGCTGCTACTACTGTTGCTGCTATAGCTGCTATCGCTGCCGTTGCTACATTTGATGTTGTTGCTACTGATACTACTATTGCTGCTGTTGTGATTGCTGCTGTTGTAGCCGCTGCAAGAAAAGGGAGCTAGGGGTCCCCCCAACGGAGGAGGACCCCTCCTGACTGGGGCTGCCAGCCATGGTTTGGTACCCCTTGGTTCCTTCCTTTTTCTTTTTTTTTTGGTTGTTTATGTTAGCAGGGACGTCAGCTTAGGGCGGCTGACGTCAGCAGCTACCGCCGCATTATATGTAAAGCTACTATTGTAGATGACTCCCTGTCCACCCTTTGGTTTTCTCCCCCCCCCCCCTTTTTGTGTTGATGACGTTAGCACTGACGTCAGCAATGACATCAGCAAAGGGATGCTGACGTCAGCATCGGCGGGTTTTGGGGCCACTGTTGCAGCTACTATTGCTGCTGCTACTGCTGCTACTATAGCAGCTGTTGCTACTACTACTATTGCTGCTACTAGTGGTGCTGTTGTTGCAGCTGCTGCTGCTACTGCTGCTACTACTGGTGCTGCTACTACTGCTGCTACTACTGCTGCTACTGCTACTATAGCAGTTGCAGGCGCTGCTACTGCTGCTGCTGCTACTACAATTGCAGCAGGACCTGCTGCTGCTACTAATGCAGGTTGCTGCGGCTGCTGTGGCTGCAGTAGCAGCTATGGCAGCTGTTGCAGCCGCGGTAGAGAAGCTGGTGGGGTGGGGGATTTTTTTTCTTTCTGTTTTTTTTTCGTCTGTTATAGCGGGCTCGCTACTCGCTGTGGGCAGCGGGCAACGAGCCCACTGTTTGCTGCAAGCAACGGGCTCGCTGCCCGCAGCCCATCGCTCTCGGCAAGCTACGGGCTGCGAGTAGCAGCAGTCGCTGCTGGCTGCTGCCGGTAACTGCTCACTACTGCTGCTGCACCTTGTTACTACGACTGTTGTAACCTGCTACTACTGCTGCTCGTTGTTGCAGCTACTACTCGCAACCGCTGCTACTTGTTGCAGCTGCTGCTTGCTGCTACTGCTCTTGCTTGCTGCCATTACTACTGCTGCTGCGGGCTGCTGCTGCTAGCTGCCGCTACTACTTGTTGCTGCTGGCTCCTACTGCTGCGGGCTACTGCGAGCTGCTGCTGCTGCCCGCTGCTGCTACTACACGCAGTTGCTGCCAGTACTCGCTGTCGTTGCCTACGGCTGCCACTGCTGTATGTGGCTGCTCCTGCTTGCTGGTGCCAATCACTGCACCTGGGTGACTTTGCAGCGTGTGTTGTCGCCCGCAAGTGTCGGACGCAGCCTACCGCTTACCTCCTCGCGTCACGCGTGGGGGTCAGTGCTGCCAAAAAACATTCTGCGACATTTCCCCTGGCCCAGTGGACGTGGGAAAAAATCTGACGCTGCCACCAGGTGGGTCAATGCTGCCAGAAATCATCCGGGAGCATTTCCCCTGCACTGGCGCGCATGGGGGTCCGCCGGCGTTGTCCGGCACCTGTATGCCAGTCTTCTGCTACTGCTGCTACGCTCAGGCTTTGATACCAACCTAGAAATCATAGGCAGCAGGTTGGGGCAGCAGCGTTGTTGATGCAGCATGCGGGCTTGCACGCTCATTGCTTAAGTCTGCTGCCCCCTCAATTTGCTACTCGAGAGTCTAAGTCTGGAAGCTCTGGGTTTGTTACTCAGGAACGCGCGTGCCACTGTTAGCGCCAGAAAGCAGCTGAAAACTGAAAGTGACTGATTAGGAATCAAGAATGAGCAACAATGGGAGACCCTTCCAAGTTCTAGCTCCCCCCCACTAGTGTAGAACTTGTTACTCAGCTAACCAGCCAATCGAAAAATAGTCCTAGACCTATTTTCTGGCAGGCAGGGTTTTCTCGGTGAGGCCTGCCAGACGCCCGACAGCCCAAACCCCGGGCATCGTCCGTTTTGCCTAAAACCTGGACCATACCATAATACCAACACTGCAAACGTAGTCGTGTGGTCAGAATCAGCTAGAAAAATAGCAGCAAGAGTTATGGCTGCCCGAACCCAGGCAGTGCCTACGACAGTCAGTGATGCCAAACAGGGCCACACAGCAGGAGACATGGACCCTAGGCACAGAATGATGCTGCACACGCAACATCGCGGCCAGAGACAGCGCTGGGTGCATGCAGACAGCATCTGCAGTGGCAGTGACCGCCGGTAGCGTGACCGCCAAGGAGGCCTGCCGATGGAGCTGAGCACGTCGCCGGAGGGAGGAGGCTCCAGCGAACGGTGAGTGGGCCTCAGCGTGCGTCGGCTCCACCGAGCGACACTCCAATAGCGTCGAGTCTCGCCGTCAGTCATCTGCACGATGATGCACACAAGGCAGGAGGACACAATAGAGTACAATGAGATGCACAAAAACCAACATGTTGAGGTCAATGGTCAATGTATGAGAGAACCAACAATTTGACACCCATATCAACAATTGTCCCTCAATTCTGTTGGTTGTGGTCGTAACACACGCAAGTACCCTCTTGTCTCAACGCACACACACATCTAACCACTGCAGGTGATTGATCTTGACTGAGGCTCTCCGGTGCAGGATTGTGACACAGCTTGGGGCACACAGTGGTGGTGACACCATCAAGTCACAGAGTGGTGGCCACAGCACCAACGCTATCCTTATGACGAGCCTTAGTTTAGTGATTGTAACACATGCCAAAATGGGGAATACCTTTGGATACATGCATGTTTGTGGTGTGACAGGTTTTGTACATGCTTGCATGACTCTAGCGTAGTGCACCGGGTTGCTGATCCCTCGGGACCACACGTCCGGTTTATACCGGCGTGTGAGTAGCCGCCTGGAGCTCGCTTGCTCCAGGGTCAGGTTCGATCCCTGGGTGGCGTCCGGGCCCCACGTCGAGTGATTCGCGTGGGTGGCCCGGTCAACCGGTTTCTACCACTTCGCTCACTTGTTACTTACACACTTGTTGCAACTCTCCTCTCTTAAGGTTTTGAGCTTGCCCCTGTTCCATGGTTCCTCCCCTAGCCTGCTACTTTCTTGCTTTCCTACTTGCATAGCAATCTCAGCTACCTACTGGTATCAGAGCAGGAGGGTCACCCGTCCGACCCGTGACAGTCCTGAGACCTCGTGAACCATCCTCGGGCCACTCTTGAGTAGCGGGTGATCCCGCGCAAGTCACAACCCCGCGGTTGCGACAGCCGGAGGCTGCAGCATCAGCCGCCATTCTGTGCAGTTGCTCACTCCGCACCCGTGGCTCACGGTGTGCTCTATCCCGACTTCTTCGAGACAGCCTGAGGTCGCAGCAGCAGCCGCCGCTCTGTGCAGTTGCTCACTTCGCACCCACGGCTCACGGTGTGCTTTTTTCTGACTTCTTCGAGACAGCCTGAGGTCGCAGTAGCTGCCGCCGCTCTGTGCAGTTGCTCACTTCGCACCCGTGGCTCACGGTGTGCTTTATCCCGGCTCCTTTGACCTACGCACGCACGACGGGACCACCATGTGGTAGTGCCGAGCCATGCCCCACTATCCCGGGAGCCGTGCGTGTATCTTCTTAACAGCTGCACACACCACACCCTCACTCTGTGAGGTGTGGTTGCCTCTTGCGTCACTACCCCTACGGCACCATCTCCCCTCAGCCGTCATTCTCCCCTTCTCGCCGTGCTCCTACCACCGTACGCACGACGGATACGAGGGCACCACCCATCGCACCCACATTCTGTGTGGTGCCTCGTCCTAGCCCACTCAGCTCCACCGGACCCTACCCTTGTTCGCCTGCTCCATACGTGCAGCCGTTGCTCTGCTCCAGCCCTTGCAGCAGTAGCGCCAATCTTAGTAGCTGAGCCCTATCCTGCACATCCCAAGCACCTCGGGCTGCCCCCAGGCAGCCCAGTATCCGGCGATCTGGCGTCTTTGCCTGGGACCGAGCCTATCCCCACATCACCCACGGTAGCGTGGGAGCGTGCCCGCATCGACGAGGAGCTCGCATACTACGAGGAGCGTGCAGAGAGGGAGGTGTGGTCGAGGGTCCGTCGGAGCAGCCTAGGATATCGCCCCGGTGAGGACTACGACTCCACCGACTGCTACGAGTGGGCAGACGCAAAGGTCTACGCAGCTCACTGCCAGTCAGCCGCTGACGACTCTCCGACAGCGCAGAACGGACCAGCTACGGCGTCGCAGCGTGATCACAAACCTCTTAATTCACCTGTAAGCCCACCCATTGCCCATAAAACGCGCCAGCAACGCCGTCGTGCTGCTCCTCGCCGCGCGGCTTCACCCCCTGTGGCAGCAGCATCTGGAGCCACTACTTCGCGCCGTGTCGCATCTCCAGCCGCATCAGTTGCACAGTCAGCGTCCACTTCGCCTCCTGATGTTCTGGCGGCTCTGCGGGCTGCCCTTGTATCCAGTGCTACTGTGGTGTCTACTTTTGCAGCCACTGCACGTGCTGCAAGTGTGCCAGGCAGCACAGCCGCTAGGAGAGCCATTGATGCTTACACTGTGGCCGCAGTTGATCAGGGACCTTTAGCAGCTGCTGCTGTCAACGTAGTTACTCAGGTTGCCGCAGCAGCAGACGCAGTCACATCAGCACCAGCTGTAGCAGCCACACCGCTCTCTAGTGCAGTTGACTCCATCCACATCTCCACAGCACAGGCTTCATCCCTATCCTCCTCCATCTTCAGTGACTCGTCACATACAGCTGTTGATCTCGACTACTGCAGCCATCTCCACACTGTCAGCTGCAGCACTGACAGGAGTAGCCTGCCTCATTGTCTCTGCATCTGCTACTGTTGCAGTCGTTTCCTCCTCAGCTACTGTGGCTCTTCCACCGCTGTTCTCACTGCACCGCCGTGCCTGGTGAGGCTTGTTTCTCTTGGTCTCTCTCTCTCTTCTGTCCTGCCTTCTCTATATTAGCGTGTTTGTGCGTCCAGGCTGTTGCCTTGCAGCGAACTTCCGACGCCCTCACCCCACACTTCCCACGCCCATTGGGGCAAGGGAAACTCTGCCGAAGTTTTCTTGGCAGAGTCACATCACTGGCAACATGCCGATCCATGATGACCAATACACGGCCCTGCAACCTGAACTTCAGCATGAGCGCAATGCAGTGCAAGCACCTCTCACTGCCCAGCGCGTTGCTGAAGAGAAGCTGCGGGCTGTGTAGGCTGATCAAGAGACCTTCGCCAACCACATTGCTGACTTGGTTCTTAATCGTCTACACTGCGCAACACTTAATCTGTCGGCATTGCTACAGCATTCTCCACCTCACCCGCTTCCGCATCTGTTGCTACTGGCTCATCTTCCTCTGACCCTCTTGCAGTCATCATAGCCGCCGGCACAGCTGCAGCCAAAGCACTTACCCCATCAGTAAAGCGCAAACCCGATTTTGACTCTGCTCCACCCCACTTCACCTCCAACCTCACATTCCACTCCTGGGAGGTTCGTTTCACTACCAGGGCACAGGGGGAGCAGCTCTGGGAATGTTACCATGAACCCAATCCCTCTGCCAATCCACCCTTTGTGCCAGTTGAGTCTGAGTCTGCACGTCCTGTTCGTGCCCTCATTCGGGCCGGACCCGACGGTCTCACTGATGATATCGGATCTTACAATGCTGACACTACACGTCGCACCCCCGCTCACCCGGTTGGTGCTTACACACTGATCAAGCGGTGCACGACAGTCACTGGACATGCCACACAGAGCGTTCTCACCATCCAGTTCAACACGCTCTCCATGCGTGCTCATGAGACTGCTGGGGCCTATTGGGCTCGTAGTCTGCGACTACTGTGCGACCTTGGCAAGGCCGCTCCTGGTCAACCTCCAGCTGTTCTCTCCATCGTCAACGGTCTCATCCCGGAGCTTAGTGACATCTTCCGCGAGGTGAAGGCAACAGAGCTTGAGCGTCTCGCTGCCATCCCTTTTCCCGCTGACGCACCCCCTGGCATTGGTGCATTGTGAGAGTTGACCTCCCAATGGCTGACCGACTGGTGGAGCTCATTGCAGAACAAACGCATTCATCGTGCCTCCGTTGCAGCAGCAGCCACCGCACTTCCTCCTTCCTCCACCTCCTCTGCCTCTGGGTCATCCTCCACTACCACCTCTACCACTACTGCCGCATCTCTTGCCGCACAAGTGGGTGGTCGAGGCGGGGGAGGCGGTAAAGGTAAAAGCCGCGTGGGTGTCTCCGGTGGTGGGGGGCAAGGCAGAGGTGGCAAGGGTTGCGGTCCTGATAGAGCCGCATCCCCCGCTTCCTCCACCAGCACTGTCACGTGCTAGAACTGCGGCGCCACCGGTCATGTGGCGCCCAAGTGCCCTGCCCCACCTGACGATGCTCGTCTTGCCTCGGCTATGCGTGCACACTGGGCACGCTCCTCGGGGTCTGGTGGCGGCTCCGCACGCTCCTCCACCTCCGCAGGGTCCAGTGGTAACTCTACACGCTCTCACTCCTCCTCGCCTGTAGCTGCTGCCTACAGCACTGCTCTCTCTTCACCGCCCCTGCCCGCCCCCTGGGGTTGGCCCCCGGGGTTTGGCGGACCTGTCTACTCCGGACCTCCCTCTGGCTTCTACACCCCTCCGTCGTGGGCGTCTTCCACTCTCGGCCCCCAGAGTCCTTCCTCCGGCGTCCTCATCACCACGCCATTTGAGGACGACCACCAGCTGGACTCTGCACTCTCCCATGCCGTTCACCAACGTCACCTTCGTGATCAGGGAGGCGAGAGTGTGCGTTCGGTTGAGGGGGGGCTTGTGCGTGCCGTTGATTCATCTCTTCGTGGGCCGCCCCCGGGTCATGTTCAGGGTCGTTCCCCAGTCGATGTTCCGTGGATTGAACAATGGCAATCGTACAGTCTTCCCCGCTGTCTTGTCGCCAGTGGCCAGCGCCTTCCCCCACGCTGTGCCATTGCCGCCGTGAGTTGTGACCCTGCATCTGTCCGCATGACGGGTAGCTTCTGAATCCTTGATTCAGGGGCCACCCACCACATGACCTCCTGTCGTTCTTCGTTCGTTTCTCTGGGTCCCGTTGGCTCTGTTCGCTTTTTTCGTACCGGCTCTGGCCAGCTTCTCCCTGTCCAAGGTGTCGGGGTTGTCCGCTTTGTTGGCCCTAGGAGGGACCTTTTTCTCCCTGACGTTCTGTACGTGCCCGCTCTTGAGCTCAGTTTGCTGTCTGTCACGACGCTTGACGACGAGGGCATGGACTTCTCCTCCAGTCGTGGCATTGCATCTGTGTTGCATCGCACCACTGGTTGTGTTCTGCTGCGTGGCACTCGTTGTGATCGCTTGTTTTGTGTGCCTTCGTTTGCACCCCATCCCTCCTCCAGCACTCTTGTCCATATGGCTCGCTCCCTCACTCGAGCACATGCACAATTGCTCCATCACCGCCTTTGTCACATCCACACTGCTGCTATTGACAGTCTGCTACGGGACATGCCCGCTCATGGCCTTGATGTGGACACGTTCTCTGCCCCTTGCCCTGCTAACTGCCTTGACTATGCCCAAGGCAAAATGCATCGCTCCCCATTTTCCACGTCTGAGTCCCGCACGTCTCACCCGCTTGATCTCTTGCATGTTGATGTCATGGGTCCTCTTGCCCATGTCGCTCTTGGGGGTGTCGTTCGGTACGTCCTCTGCTTCACGGAAGATTTTTCTCGCATGCGCTGGGTCTTTGCCCTTTGGCAAACAAGTGACGTTTGTCCCACTCTGGACACCTGGCTGCCTCAGGCTGAACTGGCCTATGGTCGCCGTCTCAAGGTCTTTTGCTGTGATCGCGGTGGTGAATTCATGGGTCCCACTACCCGCTTCTTGACGGCTCGTGGGGTGTGTATGGAACCGTCGGCTCCCTACACACCCCAACAAAACCGTGTCTCTGAACGCTTGAACCGCACCCGTGCTGACGGTATTCGTACTCTTCTTAGTGCGTCCTCCCTCTCCCCCATTTTTCCTTCGAGGCGATGTGCTATATGACCTGGGTGTAGAATCGTGTCCCCCACGGTCCTCTTCCCCGCCACGTCACTCCCTTTGATTGCTGGTACGGCCGTCGTGCTGACCTCTGTCTGGCTCGTGTCTGGGGCTGTATGGCTGCTGTCTGGCTACGCGAGGACTTCCGTGATGGCAAACTTAGCCGTCGCGTCCGTCTCTGCACCTTTCTTGGTGTTTCTGCCATGTCAAAGGCATGGCGCTTCTGGGACCCTGACCGCTCCCGTGTTATTGAGTCGCGTGACGCCCTCTTCTTTGAGGATGTCTTCCCTCGTGCCCTGTCTCATGTCCCTCCTCCTTCATCTCTCTCCTCGCTTCGTCGGCTTGGGGGGGGGTGGGTCTGTTCCAGCCTCCGATCTCTGAGCGTTCTCCTCTCCCTCTCACACGGCATCCCCTTTCACTCCCACGGACAGTGACAAGGACTCCTTCTCCTCGTCCTCCCATGCCTCTTCTGAGTCAGGCACATCAGAGCCCTCCTCAGAGTCCGTGACGTCCTTGCCCTCAGCTGGCGGTCCTGTGTTCTCACCGTCCGCTAGCAGTCCTCAGTCCTCGCACGCGGTACCCACTCCCACACAGTCCCTTGCCCACTCTACTCCCAACTCCTCTCCTGAATCTGTGTCTTCTCCGGTGATGGACACTACCGTAAGTGACACTTCTTAGGCTCCGGTCTCTGGCCCTGAGCCCTACACTCGTGGGGGAAGACTGCGTGCTCTCCCTCCCTCTCATTCCTCTCAGCCCTCTCGTGAGGGCGCTTGTCCTTCCAGGATGCCTGCTGAGTCTGTTCTCGTTGGCTCGACCAATGCCTCTCAGCCCACTCAACGGGTCACCCACTCCAGCGCCTCTTCCTCCAAAGCTGGTCACTCAATGCGACCCACCGGTCTCGATGCACTAGGCCTATCTATGAGTGTTGTACACCCTAACTCTGCCGTTGGCTACGCTCTTATAGCCCATGAGTTCCACAGCACTCTTGAGTCCTCTGTCGCCGGTTATGTCGCCGCTTGCTTTGCGGCCTCTGGCTTTCCCACTCTTCGCCCTGAGCCCACCACTGTCTGGCAGGCTCGTGAGGCAGCAGACGCTGACCTCTGGGAGAAGGCCATGCAGGAGGAGCTCACGGCCCTCCATGAACATGGAGTCTTTGAGCTCGTGGATCTCCATGCGGGCCGCAAGGCGGTCTCTACACGGTGGATCCTTCGGCGTAAGCTGAAGCCCGATGGAACAATCGACCGGTACAAGGCTCGCCTTACGGTTAAAGGGTTCTCCCAGATCCGTGGAGTCGACTTTGATGAGACCTTTGCACCGGTCGGAAGGTACACCACCGCTCGAGCACTGTTGAGTGTTGTCGCACAGCACGACTGGGAACTGGAGCAGATGGATGTCAACAACGCTTTCCTACATGGGAAGCTTGGCGGAGAAATCTACATGGTCCAGCCCCCCGGCTTCACCGATGGCACGAACAAGGTCTGGCGACTGCGCAAAGCCCTCTATGGGCTCAAGCAGTCGTCGCGTTGTTGGAACATGGAGATCTTCTCTACTCTCAAGCGGGGAGGTTACTGTCGCAACACGGTTGATCCAGCGCTCTTCTTGAGCGCCCCCTCAGAGCCGTTCGTTGCCATACTGGTCTACGTCGATGACCTGCTCATCACCTCACCTAGTCCCGCAGCTGTCCAGTCAGTGAAGAATCTGCTGTAGTCTACGTACAAGATGAAGGATCTGGGTCCTACAAGAGTGTTTCTGGGTATGGAGCTTGAGCGTGACCGCCGTCGTCGCACCTTGCACGTGCACCAGGCTGCATACATCTGCACGCTGGGGGAGCGCTTTGCCTCACTGCTTGCAAACATCCCCACCGCATCCACACCGATGACCCCAGCAGGTCAGCGCCTGCTGAAGTCACTGGACTCAGTACAGCTAGGGGAGCTCGTTGATGTCACCGACTATCTTAGGGTGGTTGGCTCCCTCTTGTATATTGCCACCACCACTCGGGCGGACGTTGCCTTCTCGGTCAACTTTCTTGCCTATTTCTCCCAGCAGCCTCGAAAGAAACACCTTGAGGCCGCACTGCTCGTGGTCCGCTACGCGTTGCCCACTGCACGCGTGGGACTCTGCTACCATGCCCAGCCTTCAGTGGTCGTTGACGACTACACAGACAGTGACTGGGCACATGACACTGTTGTGCTTTGTGCCGTTCCTGTACAGTTTACTGTGACCACTCGGCCATGTCCATACTCGTGCAGATCCCTGAGGCAGGCGACCCTGGTGACACCGGCGCGACGACAGGCGGCGGAATACCCGCTTGGAGCTGACCGACCACTGTTCCAGAGCCCCAGATGCCACCGGGACTCTTTGCCGTGTCTTCTACGTCTTGCAGGCGTCTTTCAGCGGACTGGCCATGAGGCCTATTTGCATGCTTTTGCATTGTATGCTCACTGTCAGTCAATGGATGCATGCATGTGACCAGTCGTAGCGTCTGTCTTTTGATTCTGCACGTCTAGGTTCAGACGGTGTAGGATTCTGACATGTGTGCGCACAGTTACGGCCAAACCAGTGGTTTTGGGCCGGTTTTAGGACAGCTCTTGGACTGCCGCGTGCGACACCCGCCGTGCGCTGCGGCAGGTATTTATCCCTTGGACCTGTCATTTGTCATTTCTCTCTGTACATGCTATATTGAAGCATTCTGACACTGTGTCTTGTGTCTCCTAGTCAAACCCTTGTCGTTGTGTGTACGACCTGTGACTATCGTCACCGTCTGACCAGGCACTGACGCCCGGTCAGCGGCAGTGTTGCTAGGAAGCTTCTACGCACTTCCTCGTGGTATCAGAGCAGTGAGACAGTTCTCACTGAGCTGCGCAGCAGAGACGCAGCAGAGCAGCAACAATGAGAGTCACCGCTGCAGCAGAGTTTCTGGGATCTGTTGGAGACGGCCGGTCGCCGTCAACGTACTCCACCCACCACGTGAGATCGTGGCTGCAGAGGCAGCAGCAACGGCGTGTACCACCACGCAGAGGTGTGTGCCGGCTGTGGTGCGTGCAGCCGCCCTCCCACAGCCGCAGCAGCAGAGCAGCAGCAGCAGAGGCGGCGGCAAATGCAGCGCAGCAGCAGCGGCCGCAGCAGCAGCAGCCGCAGCAGCAGCGGCCGCAGCAGCAGCGTGGCAGCAGTGGCGGCAGCAGCAGCGCAGCAGCAGTGTCGGCAGCAGCAGTGCAGCAGCGGCGGCGGAGGCAGCGGCAGAGCAGCAGCAGCGGCAGTCGCGGCGGCAGCAGCAGCGCAGTAGTGGCAGCAGCAGCAGTGCGCGACGGCGGCAGCCAGCAACAGCTGCAACGCGCAGCAGCAGCCGCGGCGTGCAGTAGCAGCCGTAGCGCGCAGCAGCAGCCGCAGCAGCGCAGCCGCTGCTGCCACCGCTGCACACGCAGCTACGCAGCTGCTGCTGCAGATGACAGCAGAGCTGCAGCAGCAGCTGGGCGGAAGCTGCTACGCAACTTCCGCGGACCTGCCGCGCGCCACCGCGAAGCGGCTCCACACGTGCGCAGAACCGAAAAAAAAAAGGGAGGGGACAAGCTGACGTCAGCATTGTTGATTGCTGACGTCATCAGGTCGTGCTGACGTCAGCAACCACTTGCTGACGTCAGCATTACACTTAGCCAAATTTTCACCCAGAAAGTCAAAAGTTGCCAGCGTTTTAACTCCTTGAGAAACGCAGACGGTTTTGAAATCCGGCAAACTTGACCTGTCGTCCCATAGTGAGCGGTGACATGAGTTCGCCCGACGACAAGGACAAGGGACCAGGTGATCCCTCCTCCTCTTCTTCAGGGGTATTGAGCCCTCGCTCGCAGGCCATTGCGGACCT
>SZWC01000734.1:19769-52020 GCA_023375785.1 Penium margaritaceum
TTTCCCCCCCCCCCCCCCCCCCCCTGCTCTATAGAGCTTGTTACTCAATTTCTAAGCCAATCAGAAAATAGACCTATTTTCTGGCAGGCAGGGAGTTCTCGGTGAGCCCTGCCAGACGGCCGACAGCCCAAACCCCGGGCGTCGTCCGTTTTGCCTGAAAACTGGACCACACCAAAATACGCATGCTGCAAACGCAGTCGTGTAGTCAGAATCAGCCAGAAAATCAGTAGTGAGGAGTTATGGCTGCCCAAACCCAGGCAGCGTCTACGCTAATCCCCGGTACCAACAATGCCCGTAAATCATGACATTTGGACCCTAGGCATAGCACGGCGCTGCGAATACAACAGTGCAGTCAGGCATGGTGCTAGACACGTGCAGACAGCATATGCAGTGACAGTGACTGCCGATGGCACGACTGCCGAGGATGTCTGCTGATGCAGCTGAGCACGATGGAGGGAGGAGGCTCGAGAAAACTGTGTGTAGGCCTCACGTGCGTCGGCTCCATCGGGCGACACTCCAACAGCGCCGCATCTCGCCGTCAGTCTTCTGCACATTGATGTACACAAGCCGGGAGGACACAACACCGTACAAGTGAGAGATACGTGAAAAACCAACACGTGTGTGGTGCACGAGGTGGGGCTCGCTCACTGGTCTAATGCCTCTCTCCGCCCGACTGTCTGACACTTCTCAATTGATCTAAGTGAGCTTGCAGCTACAACCATGGCGTCTCCCTCACTCGCACTCCCTCTCTCCCATGTTGGTGCTCATTCCCTCACATGTTTCTACTACCTACACATTGATACATTCACTCCCGACTCTTAGTGCTTCACGACCATAGTGATGTGCCCGTGGATGTGTTTGGTGTGCTGATGATGTACCGGGTTCTCATAGATCTTGATGACGCTTTGGGTGTCGCACGTGAGGGGTCCCTGGAGAATGTGAATGCATAAATTATGCAAGAAGATGCGCCACCAAATGGCCTCCTTTGCAACTTTGTTGAGCACCAATTACTCAGATTCTGTGGAACTTATTATAATGAAGCCTTGCTTACATCTTTGCCATGAGATCACTCCCCCTCCAATACTCAAGACACAACTATTTTTGCTGCATGTATTGCATAGTCACTGTCACTGAATCCAACCAACTGGAGATGATTGAATTTCAGTGATGTCAAGAACGTCTAATGTTGTGTCCACAGTATAGCAAAGGACTCAAATGGGGAGGTAGTGAATAGGACAAAAATGCTTGTTAATTTTTTGACTTTGCGATGGGTTGTTACAAAGGCGTACATCAAACCATCCACGATCATTGGTACAGGCGACTTTGAACATCACGGCATAGCACTATGTTTGTTGTATCAAACATCCTCATCCCCTCCTTTGTGATTTGAGTGGCCACTGATTGCGCACCCGCTAACATAGAGGCATGCTTTGTGACCAAATCCCTTCCATAGTTCTGCTGACTTATCTTTTTCTCTATTCCATCAGACCACGATCCCAAATGAAATGTGAATATATTCCAAGTCTTCCATCATGTACCATCTATACAACAACTCGCGTGACTGATGACTTTATGTGATGGATGGGGAGAAGGCAAGGAGGTCGTCAAAGCGTCCCAAACTCGCTACAAGTAATCCACACTATCCTTAAACCAAAAACCTGTAGTTTGTGAGGAAATGAGATGACCCCCTTCAATGGAGTATTGTGTGAAAGCACACACAGCGAGGAACACAACGTGACAGATGGTGCTTACAACAGTATAGAGACAAAAAAAATATGATTGAACGAGTAGAAGCTAGGAATGGTGTTATAAACAGCAAAGAACACAAGTGTGGGGATGTACTCTTGCCCATATTCGTGAATGGAAGTGCCAAGTCAAACCAACTGGTGGAATATAGACCAAACTAGGTGCAATATTCCCTACAACTATTGGACAAAATCCGGTAGTCATACGAGCCTGTCGGTTGTACGAATGATAAACCGGAAGAAACACCGAGTGTAGATACAAAAGCTCTACGTAACCTGGTCACAAACAAGTGCGAATGTTATCACTGAGAAAATGGTTCCAAAGAGTTGGTCACTGAGAAAAATCCAAGAGAGCGTACGAGGAACCACCTGTTGAGGTTGGAGGTCTGGAAGTAGCCGTCTTGGCATCCAAGCGAGAGAACAACGAAAAGTCAAGAGGTCATTGCGACTGATACACCAACACTCTCCCATGACCCACAAGCGCTGACCACCACAAACCGCAAGAGTCACAGGAGAATGACAACGACACCCAATGATAAAGGGGACAGGAAAGAGGCACACAAGGACGGTGGATGAGGAGAGGACACAGCAAGAGCGGTCCACGAGTCATGTGAAATTAGCCCAACACTGCGAACAACAAACTTGAATTTGCGGCTACAAAGCGCTCTTGTGATGAAGTCTGTTTGCTGTTACTGTGTGTGAACACCTACGGTACAAACATCACCACGTGCAATATGCTCGCACAAAAAATGATGCTCGACGTTGATGTGATTTTTTCTCTTGTGACACATGCCATAATTTTCTACAGCGTGACGCGTGATCTAATCGTCATAATGGATGGTGATGCAGTAGACGGGTTGAGAAAAGTGTTGCATGAGGCCGCACAACCAGACACTCTCACGAACCCTAGACCCCAATGCGACATACTCATCCGCAATTGAGCTTTGTGACACGTGATCCCGCTTACCACTCTTCCAAGAGACAGCAATTACTATGACAAGAAATATGTAGCCAGTCCGGCTATGCGCATCGCGGTTGTCAGCCCAATTACTAATAATGTACCACAGATGGCTTCATGTAAATGCACAAACCAGGGCGTGGAATAGAAATATTATACTACATAACATGCAATGCAGCCTGCAAATGGATCTAATACATATGCTATGAGATCTACAACAAAACGTTCACAACAAAAGGAGCACATGCATGTGCCTTGGTCCCAAGGAATATGAGAGAGAGTCAATACTCAGAGGTACATCGTGACATCGATGGGCTCCCCCAGAAGAGCTGGTTCTGTTGACATGAAAGGTCTTTACCCAGCATGCATCATGGGCATAGACACTGAGGGGCCTCCCCCAATATCATAATGTGACTAGCGTGATGCATATGGAGCATACAATGCTAGGGATCACACTCAATCTCCACGCACAGAAAGATGTGAGTTGGACCAAGATCCTTTGTTTTATAGACTGACTAGAGGATATCATTCACAACTTGCACAGCGTGAGGGTCACAGGACGCAGCCAAGAGGCCGTCCACGTAGACTACGACAATGACAAAGGGTGCAGAAGGAGCATTCAGAAAGGTCGGGTCCGCTTAGTTGTGGTGGTCTCTACTCCAAGGTAGCAGTGATCTCAAGGTTCCAGTAATGGGGAGATTGTTTCAGGCCATACAAGGCTTTTAGAATGCCTACAAAGAGTTGAGTGATGCCACCATAAACCGGTAGTACTGCCTGGAGCATCCTCGTTAGCTCCAAGAGTGTTATCGCAAGCTGATGGCGAGAAGTCCTTTAACACCACTTAAGCCTGGCGAATGTAGTGCCAAGCACAAGCACGGCAGACACGGATGGCCAGGCTACTTCACGAAACAGCCTGAGCTGAAGGCAGAGATTGTAGTGATGTTGAACAACATGCGCGTGCACGTTGCTCCCCTCAACACCACCTTCATCCGCCATCCTGATTCACCCACGAGGATGGCGTCATGCACATGGATGGCAAGCCGTTTGAGCAGCTTTCCTCCCTCGCTTTTTGTCATTAATTTGTGCGGCGTGAGCTGAAGTGGGTGTGGCACCATGCGACGTCCGCTCCTCAATGCGTGCCTGCTAATTGGTCGCAATGTTGTAAGGAGATGTTCCTATGCACTACATTCTACATGAAATTGTACGTAGAAGAGCGCTTCGTCATCACCGTGGACCACAAGGGGGTCGAGCTGATCCCCTCCCCCGACAGCACCTATACACTGCTGGGGTCGAAACATGTATCTGTGTTTTGACGCGACAAAAGGAGGAGCATCACCGTATTTCTTCTGACAAGCATGATAGGTGAGATGCTCCCCTGCCAGGTCATCTGGGCCGGGTTGACTGAGCGCTACCACCCAGACAACGCCCATGCGGACAAGGCGCTGAAGCAGTAGCGATGACAGTACATGCACAGCCCCAACCGGTGGACAAACACGGAAATAGAAGAGTTGTTTACCCACATCCTTGGTCCGTGGCATGCCTGCAAGTGTGCAGATGTTGGGGTTGAGTACGGAAGACCACATTGTTGCTCATCCTCGATGCATGGGAATCCCAGGCTTTGGGGATGTTCCAGTCGTGGGTGTTGGAGAATTTCCTATGGATCAAGCTTGTCTACATCCCCGGCGGATGCATGAGCAAGGTCCAGCCCTGTGACGTCGGACTGCAAGAGCCCCTCAAAGACAAGCTCAAGGAAGGGTATTCCACCTTCGTGGTGGACACCCTCTTTGACCAATGCTCCATCGACCTCGGCACAAATATTGTGAAGGTGGTCGCAGCTGGCTGGCTTATGCAAGCATGGATAAACCTTGTTCAGAGGCCTGAAGTCATCAAGCGTACATGGGATGCCACTGGCTTCTCCAAGAGTTTGCAACATGGCATCTAGGAACAAGCAGCTGACGACATGGTGACGTCTTTGTGCAATCCTGCAGAGAACAGATTTGAAAAATACTTGTTTTACATCTTTTCCCATATTTAGGAATCCATGTACGTTGTCAGGCTGTATAAAGTAAATTTTTATTTGCTCAATGTCCCTTTTGGCTCCATGCATTGTCACTGCCCACCGTCATGTTGCGCATTCATCGCGGTGACCGTCGTGGTCAATGCCAAGGACACGACAGTGTGCACATGCGGCCTCACCCAAGACCCGGAAAGAATAAAAAGGAACACATGACCTGGGACCCAATCACACACAATTACAAAAAACCCACCACTAATTACACAAGTACAAAAAAAAACTGAAAGACATTATGTAAAGAACCATATATGAAGAAATCTATATTTGTGGATTGCCATGATTAGTGAGGTGTTTCTTAAAAACGTCATGACCTCGTAATACATGAACAGCAATTCCATCATGGAACTCCTCCGTATACACATGCATTTGGTTCCATGCAATAACTTTTTTTATCCCTGATCATATTCTCCCTCTAAAGCTTACCCGTTGTACCATAGTGACTGGCATATTTACTCCAAATAATAATTTTTGTTCTCCCATCTGTAACTTAATAAATTTTGCTAGTATCGGCAAGCTTGGTATGAAATTCTTGCAAAGAAATCCATTTTTTCCCCATTTTATTCTTAAAGTCATTTGAGTATTATTCTATGTGTAATGCCCAACCCGGGTTCATCTGGGATTGTCATTTTAAAACAAGGGTACACATTTGCAAGGACAATGATCTGAAGAGAATTTCATTGCAAAAGCAGGTGCTTTTAACACAACCATTTGAACAGGCACGACCAAGTCTTCCAGGCATGACGCCGCCGTCATGCCTGGAATGCGCATCTTACATAGACCGAGGTCAACCTTGCCATTGTTACCCGCATTCAAGCTTGTGTGTACTTCCTTGGCATGCCATTCATTGTACGCGGATTCTATGGCAGATTTGAGAGGACGTTGAAGTCCTATGTCTGCGGGCTACGCTTCAGAAGTGCAGCCCGTGAGAATGAAGAGCAGGCGCATGTAGTCGTGGTGCACCTTAAAAAAATCATTAAAGCATGACTCCATGTGTGGCTGACACGTATCAAGCAGAATGATCACCTTCTGCCGGCCCACAGCCTCCTTGTCCCTTTCGCAAGCCCTCTTGTACCACGGGTTAAGCACGTGGGTGATCCAGTCCCGCATTGTTTTTCATTGGCCCAATGATTTGCCGTCTGGTTGAAGCTGGTCATCTTTCGCGAGGAGCGTATCCGTGTTGTCAGGCTGGCACCGCTCCATTTTACCGGCATAAATAAGCTGTAGCGGCAGCATTTCACCGGCCATGGTGGATGCCACCAAGGCCGTGATCTTTCATTTTTTGTCTAGTGGAGCGATGACCACCTCCCTTGCTCTGACAGGTGCATAGGTTCGGTCACCTCCATGTCATCCATGGAGAACTTGTCATGAACCACAACGGGAAGGACATGAAAACAAAACAAACAAAAATGATAAGGACGGAATTGTACCGCTTGTCACAAGAATGATGCCGGAGTGGTCGGCATTGACAATGAAAGGAGGGTCGATGTTGTTCGCCACCAGGTGAGTGTTTGCTCCTCCCAGTTCATATATGACCAATTGCCTCATCCGTTAAACTTTGTATCAACAAGTGTATTGGGAAGTGAACATGGACTCTTTGCAGAAACTAATAAATATCACATACACCCCATAAAATCTCTTCTTACATACAAGGAATGTACATCTGGTATTTCCCGGCATGCATTGATGTGGATGTTCTATGAAAAATGTTAGCATGCAGAAATACACTTTTTGATACACTGATCATCAAGTGTATGAATATGGGTGATTAACCATAGCTCTCCCAGTTGGCGGATACCTTTTGCACAGTGATGGTCCCGCACCGGTAGCTCCAGTTCATGCATTCACAGAACAAGGTTCAAAGCCATGTCATGGAGAAGGTCATGCTCCCTCCATTGGCGGGGAGTTCTTTGGGACAGTGCTTCAACGTGAGTGCGTGAAATACCCCACAAATGGTGGTGGAGTTGACGATGGTACTTTCATCGCTCATTTGCGACACCGCCACCACCACTTCACTCTCCAACTCAGGATGCCATGCCACTCAAGTAATGATGTGCGGCCACAAAAATCAGGCGAGTGCTTGCCTGTTGAACCTTGCACTTTGATTTATTCACTGTGGATAATGAACTTGTGGAACTTGGGAAGGCGTTTGGCCGAGCATTTGTTGTACCATTTGCGAATTGTTGCGGCCGAATGTTAATTATACACTCAATACCCTCCGGCCTCAGCGTAGAGCTTGCGGAGGAGAACAACAGCTTGATACACGTTGCCGCGGGCCAAAATCATGCCATGGATGTGTGGGAGATGGCCGTCTCCCGACCATTTTATGTAATCGCCGCAAGATGCAGGTCGGGAGTCCAATGTGTCACTGGCCGCCGTGTCGTTTGCCGCATCGCCTTCGTCCATACGTCACGGTGCAGCCAGCAACCGTGAATTTGTCGTCACCTTAGCTCTTCTAGGTCTTGCTGATGCTTTCACTTGTGCCAAGCATAGAATTAGGTTGCGCTTGGATGGACGACCGATGGGTCATTTAACAGGCACCGTCGGGTTGGGATGCAACATATTGTGTACTTAAAACATGCACACACGGTCAGCATCTGCCCCTTACAGCAAGAGCTACTTGGGGTTGAAGTCAATAAACGACTTCATGGTGGTGGAGAGGCGGCAACAACATGGCGTGGAGTGGGAGGAGTGGCGATAAATAGAGGACTGGAGTCCTAAAATGACTCCATGCACACTCTAAGCCACGCTCTATCTTGGATAGAGTGCAGCTTTGAGTGTGCGCACTGATGCTCGGTTGGGAGTGTTGCGAACCACTGCTTGCTTAGTTCATCATCGAGTTGAGATCTGACTGTGGACTGCACTTCCAGGTCAAGGATCCAAACTCAAAGTTCAAAGTGTTGTCGGAGACCAAGCAGTTAACACCACACGTAGACTCAAACTATGGGATAATTTGGACTTTTTCATATAACCAAGGATATGGGATAAACGGTTTCTACGCAAATTCAAAAGTGGGACAAAAAAAGAGAGTACATGAACTTTTATATTCCTTTTCAAAGAGGGAGCAGATATCCCAGTTACTACGGTATCTCTCCCATGATATCCCACAAATTAATTCAATAACTCCTGATTACACAACAAAAAAGTATATTTTGACTTATGACAAATCTGCGTATGGATTCGGAAAAAAACATGTGTTTTCTATCTTCTATCTTGTTGAACGCCTCCTCTTTGATCCTCATTGTATATTGAAAATAGCTCAAGCTACTCGATGATTCAACCTATATATTCTTTTCCGACATGGGCTCATCTTGTAGTCCTTCTTTGACTAGCCTCTGGTAGGTGCCAACATCGATCCCCACAGCTCTTGTAAGCTTGACTTCACCTTCTCCTATAAGAAGGTACGTGCAACGTTTTTGTAAGGGATGTTTGGCTTAAAAGACAAACATTAACGCGTTATCACCAACTAGTGACAACAACATGTTGGTAATATTTGTCAGCATTCTCTTGTACCCATAATGCTAACAGTGTTTTATCAGTTTAATTCTAAATCAGTCGAAAGAAATCAATAACTCTGTGGCATTAGGCCATTGTCACATATTCCAATTGACTTTACAAAGACCTTAAGCCAGTTCCCTGTCATCTATTGTCTACGTGACATAGTCCTAGGAAAGCTATGTAGTATTAAGCTATCGCGACCTGGACAAGCCCAATGGAATGCCAATCGACCTGTCCTTGAATTTCTTGTTGGTAGCATGTATACAGAAGAAAGGTGGAAGGTTTATTTTATAAAGATATTTCAAATTCAAACCACACAGTCCAAGGCTCGCTAAGCTTAATTTTTACACTTTTAAATAATGTTCCATTCATTTTGCAAATGGGAATGCAACACACATGATATATGTGTAAAGAAAGACGACAAAAATGCCACATCGTTTTGTAAAAAACACACAGGCACTAAATTGAGAATGTGTTAATAGTACTTGCACAACAGTATTTGTGTCCAATGTTTGTTTGAGTGGCAATGCTACCATGGGATTGTTTATGCTACGTTGAGACTGTTCGTACTTAGAATTAACCTTCTGATCCCATCACCTAGGCAATGGTACCAGCAATGTACATTATTGTTCCCGTTTCTTCTTTTTCTTTGTCCATTTCACACCCTCTATGACACAGAGGATGGAGGAAAATAAGAGAAAAAGGACTAAGGGGATTCTTTATCCAAAACACAGTGTAGTATTGCAATGTGTCCTGATTGTGGTGTGTGCTATGCCACTATGACAATTGAGTATGTGGTGAATGATGCGTCGATATGATGACTCTAATATACTCAGTCTTTAACATAACTTTGAGCTCGTGAACTTGTTTACAATCTCTTGGGGGGAATCGGCCCTTTGTACCATTATGATGTAATGCGTGTGCCTGATTTAGGATACAACTTGATTTCTTTGATATGGATGCGCAAGCAATGTTCCTTGTGCGCATCTACAAATCATCACTAAGTGATTCCTACTTTTGGGTACAAAAATACTGTCTCAATTCCCCTTTGCACCATTCGGCATGCCATATGTTGCATCCGATGCTAAATCACCTGCAACTCACCTCCTCTCTTCTTCCTTTATGCACGTGCTTATGACATGCTACAATTCAAGCTTTAGCAGCTATTGAGTCACCACTTGTGAAAAATGTGAATGTAACAACCAATAATTACTTTGTCTACATCAAGCCAATCTACTGTCTATCCTGGCCTGTTTGCCTATATTTCTTGCATTTAAAGAAACGTGTGATGGAGTACCTGCCTCCCATGACCAATAGGGCATAACACTATCCCACCCATTTCCATACCAGTACTTCCTTCAACAATTCTTCTAAGTCATTGTGTTTTTATTATAACCACAACCTTAGCCGTACTTCTAAGAGCAATGTAAAACTTCCCTGTGCCCGCCATATCTACAATACTAGCGGTGGTAGTAGTAGTAGTAGTAGTAGTAGTAGTAGTAGTAGTAGTAGTAGTAGTAGTAGTAGTAGTAGTAGTAGTAGTAGTAGTAGTAGTAGAAATAGTAGAAGTAGTACTTGCTGTAGTAGTAGTAATAGAAAGAGTAGCACTACTACCACTACATGTAGTGGTACTAGTAGTTGCAATAGCAATAGTCAGAATAGCAGTCGTTGAATTAGTTGTAGTACAATAAATATAGTTATTAGTGGTGCTGGTACCAGTATATTAGAAGTATTGGTTACAGCAATGTAAGTAGTCTACATACAAAAACAAGGGACATTGGTAGTAGCCATACAGCTATAATCATTGTTACTAGAGTAAGTAATTATAGAATAGTAGTAATAGTCACTGTGTGAGAAAAAAGAAAGAGTTTTGTTGATATAGATAATAGTAGTTATAGTTGTACTAGAGTTTGAAATCGTTACGTCCCTAACGTACACAAGTCCCAGGACTAAGTGAGTGGGCCTTGTTGTTCTTACATTCCTAGCCCACTATGCGAAGACCATAGCCTTTTTATGTCAATCGGTCGAGGAAAATTTGGCCACCTATCCCAACCTCCGATATCCTGTTCCTAAAGGTTCTAACTACTTTGACCACTTCACAAAAAGGTCGACAGACGTGTCGAAAACCATATCAATGTTTTTACATTATTCGGTCCACTTCTCAATTGCGTCGGAATTTCATAAAACCAAGCCTTGAAATTCTCAAAATCCCAGAATTATCGGCTGAGCTTCGTGAAGCAGCCACTCACGGTGAGACCTCGCATGTGTTGCTCGGTTTGAGCATTGAGGACTAGCATATGTCAAATTCTCATTCTTGGCAGTGTATATATGCGCTCAACTCACTAGACACCTTTCAACAAAGTACACTTATTGCTTAATACAAATCATCAAATTATCCCAATTCCTCAAATTTTCCTTTCTCTTGCACCTAATCCTTATGAACCACATATGTTACGCTCGACGTAACACTTGGTATGAGACTGCAGTGGTGCTGGAGGGACAACCAATGAATTGAATACCTGGCAACAACCTTGCAAGATTCATCCATACATCTCCACCATTTAAAATATCAAAAACCTCATGACAACAACTATGAATGGGGAAAGTGCAACCGACGACGAGCGGAACTAGCTGAAAAACACTCCGACGATGGAGGGTCAGCAACATGTAAACATCAATGCTCTCCAGACAAACTAGTTGGCATCGGCAACCTTGGCGGCAGATGGTACAACACCGACGTACCCAACGGCCAAGTCAATGACACCTCGGGCCCAGTAAACCCTTTGCCCGTGTCGCTGTCTGTCAGGTGGACATCTTGTCCGATGGAAGACACTGGCCGACAGGCTCGAATGAAAGAAGACATATACTGGAAATTCTTTAGACTCACGAGCCTCAATATCCATCTCCTCTAACAACTCAATGCGACAATAGAGGAGGCTTGAATTTCCCGCACACACGAAAAACTACTCACTAAGAGAAATCTTAAACCCTTGGTAAACCTCAGATTTGACCGCCAAGTCCCGAGCCGGACCCGGTAAACCATTTGCCTGCGTCGCTGTTCATCAGGTGGACATCTTGCCCGGTGGAAGGCACTGGCCGACAGGCTCAAATCAGTGAAGACCTGTACTAGAAATTACTTATAAACAAGAGCCACAATATCCATATCCTCCAACAACTCGATGCAACAATAGAGGACGTTTGAATTTCCCGCGCACACGAAGAAGTACTCACTGAGAGAAATATTAAAACCTTGATTAAATATCAGATTTGACCGACATGACCCGAGTCGTTCAACCCTGCAGACTCCAAGGAACCAAATTTTAGGATGTAGCTAACGAGTTTGATGGTGTACTTCACCACTGCTTGGGTCAACCGCGAAAAAAATATAAATTGACCTCATGGCCCCATTTTTGTGTGGCTCGGATATAAGCTGGTGGTCTGATCTAAGGACAATCCGACAACATCAGGAGAACAGTTGATCTTGATCCACTGTTCTCCTGATGTTGTTTAACTTATAGTTGTTTGACAGTGGACCACGATCAACAACTCACGTAACCATTCTCACATTGTGGGTAGTAGGCGTACTTCCTTTCAACCAGGTAGATCCGACGTGGCACAACTCTCTGACACCACCAGAAATGTCGAGCAACTTTGCTCGCACTACACTCGCTTTTTTTCAAAGCTGAACGAGAAGTATATTGCATGGTATATTCTCAACGCATGTGTCAGCAATCCAATGTGGATGAGCATGCATAGACTTTTCTCTAAATTATCACCAACAGTTGCCTCGCCTCCAATTATCTCTATTGCTACTAATTCAACGGCCTCATATGAGATGTTTGGCGAGCAATCGCCATTTTCAACACCTAGGATGGCCTTTTATGTATAATCGCAGTATAATGGCAGCGTTGATTGCATCAACAGTGCCTACTACAATGGTCGGATGCAGCAATCCAACGGTTGGCGACTCGCAAGCCACAGTTTCTATCGTGGCAAAGGAAAGTCATAGTCTGCAAAAACCTCATCTCCGATAGACATTGACATTTTTTATCAACGCAATCAACAACTCTTCTCGACTTGCGGGAGGCGGGGTCTTATCTCGTGCAACTTTTGTAAACAACATTAGTAGATCAGATTTGGGAGGAAAGTCACAGATAAGAAAAGGAGTAAAAAATATGGCAAATGACATGAGTAAACGGCAAGGCTCCCGTCTGGTTAGAAAAGTCTACGCTGTCCGACCGCCCATCTGAGTGGCCTACACTGTCACTGACAAGGGTTCTTGAGATCACAAAGTTCAATGAGTATAAGGCAATCAAGTGGCGAGATTGCGATGGGTAAAACCAAGGATTCGTGAAAATTGTAGAACATACCGGCACTACTAGATGGAGGAGCCTCTTATAGCTTTGTAAGCTAGGTTTGCAGACCAGGTCATGAGTAATTGAAGGAAAAACCATCGAGGGATGACTACAGATCTGTTGACATTGTCAACCATTCTGATTGCAAATCAGAGATATGGACGACGTAATGTTCTGGAAAATTTTCCCAATGAGCGGCCTCAAAATCATTCTTGAGTAGTGTTTTTTGCACCTACACATTTTGCAGGTGAACTAGAGCAGCGCATCGGTCTACGTCAACATCACTGGCAAAAAACAACACGTGCATCCAGTTGAGTGACCCACGATGCAAAGGCGGTTACAAGAAGCAGCAGTGGAAGTTGTGGCATCAAAAAATCGTCGATTGACATCTCTGGACGTGGCCAAAATGTACCAGAAATGCGGAACCTGACGTGGCTGTTCAAAGTGGAGGTATGGGAGGCCGAAGAAATTGCACTGGGGGGGGCGTTGGCATCGGCCTTGATACCTGAAAAGATCACAGCCGTATCAGAGGAGTTTGTGGCACGTGTCAAGATTTTGAAGGGATTTTTCACAATAAACTGCCCTTAAGGTTAACTGTGCAGCACAATGTCGATGAAAAAATAGACATGAAGCTAGGTAGTAAATGGACGGTGAAAGGAACCTATGAGATGGGCAATCACAAGCTAACCAAACTTAAGAAGAAACAAGATAAGATGCTCGACCAGGGGTTCATAAAATCCTCCAGTTCACCATACACAACAATCCTACTTTTGTGAAAAAGAAAACCAGAGAGATGTGGTGTGCATGGAGTACCGAGCATGAAACTACATTAACATCAAATTCGTGGGGCCCAAATTTTCAGCAACATTCACCCATGCAATGATTATCATCAGATTCGTGTATCCAAGGATATAGAGGAGACAACATTATGTGCCAGACATGGGTACTTCATGTTCACCATCATGTTGTTTGGACTCATAAGTGCCCCCGCAACCTTTATGGCTACGGTGGATTCTATGTTTTGCATGTGCCTTGACAGTTTTGTCATTGTGTGCCTCGATGATATCTTGGTGTACAACCACATCCCCGAGGAGCACGATGGACACCATAAACAGTTCTTGAAGTTTTGCAAAAAAAAGAACCTTGGAAAACTGTTTAACTGTGTTTTTGGTTACCATTCGATCACGTTTTCTTGACACGTCATCAACGGTGGTCGGATCACCATGGACCCAAAAATAGTGGAGGCGGTCATTGATTGGCCGACGCCCACAAACGTTTAGGACGTCCATGTTTTTTTGGCTTATGCAACTAACACCACTGATTTGTAAAGGAACATGCACTATTGCCAATGCCTCTCTCCGATCTCATTAAAACAACCACCGAGTAGAATTAGAGGGGACAATGAGCAAGAAACATTCAACTATTTGAGAAACGCTCTGACCTCGGTGCTAGCCTTACCATTGGCACATCCTACGATGGACTACATCGTGGCCACCGACACGTCCAATGAAGCCATCGGAGATTTCCTCATTCAATAATTTTGCGGTGGAGGACAACAGGTCACACATATGTGGAGAAAATACGTGGATCGTAACTCAACTATGCGGTGTACGAGAAAGAAATTTGCGCAGTCGTGCATGTGTACAAGACATGGCAGTTTTACTTGGAATGCCAACGTTGTATCATCCGCACCTTCCATCATTCCCTGGAATATCTCAAGATTCAACCAAATTCAAGCCATCGACAAAATCGATGGATGGAGTTCCTTGAGTCCAAATTCAACTACGACATCCAGCATCGACCTGAAAAACCTGATCTGGTGGATGCTCTAAGTCGGCAACAAGATCTGGTGGTCGAGACGAATGCATTGCTTGTCAAACTAGACCCATATTGCACGAGGCCGTTCACAAAGGGTTACAATAAATTCAGCAGGTAGGATAAAACAAAGTTATGGTTCGATGATCCCTATTGGCGAGGAAGATTCACTCCCTAAGCCGTCTTTCCACCAAACAAAGAGGTATGAATAATGCTGTTGGAAGAATGCCACGACATCTGTCTATGTGGACACTTTGCCGAGGACAAGAACCTCAATAAGTTGCGGAAGTACTATTGGTGAGACAAGATGCATAACCACATTTCAGCATTATGTAATTGTGCGACACATGTCAGAGACAAAAATCTCAACGCTATAGGCCACCCCGTCTACTCCAACCACTACCTATTTTGATGGAACCATGGCCCCACATCAGTATAAATTTTTTATAGGATTGTCCACCACTCCCAGGGAGTTATGATGCATCCTCGTTGTGGTGGATAGATTTTCTAAAATGTCACACTTCATCCCAATGATGAACAACGTCAACGCAGACGAAAGAGTGTGAGTGTTTCTAAACCAGATCGTATGGCTACGCGACATGCCAAGCTAGACCATCAGCGCAAGAAATGGCCACTTCACTGGCAATTGTTGACACAAAGTGATGACGTCTTATAGCAGTCGGATCCAGCTATCAACAGCATTCCATCCTCAAACCAATGGGCACACGGAGCGAGCCAATCAGACCAACTCCGTACATCATGGAAGCCACGTGGTACCGTTTGGACGACCAACTGCTGATTGCCAAACTCGCATACAACTCCACCACTCACACCACAGCGGATAAAATTCTGTTTGAAGTGGTTTACGGTAAACTTCCTGCCACATCCATAGGATTACAAAGCTGGAGCGACATTCATGTGGTCGATATCCAATATAGTGACTTCTGAAGCATTTGGATGGAAACAAGGCAGGCCCTCGTGAAGAAACAAGTATCTATGAAGTGAATGACCGACCGATATTAGAGCGATTACTAGTTAAGCACTGGTGATCACTTCCTCCCAAACTTAGCAAACATCAAGCTTTATTGACAGCAACTTGTGAGACTCAAACTACACTAGCTGAGACCGTTTGAGATCAAACAAATGCAAATCCCTGTCGTTGCGTGAATTCGCCTGCCTGACAACATGGCGATTCATCTTGTCTTCCACATCAACAAGATCAAGCACTACTGGAACCCTTGCACACACTTCTTCTATACAGACTTCACACCACCACCACCTATACAATCGGACAATGATACAGAGTACGTGATCGAGGATGTCATCGGACATCATTAGCGTGGAAATACAACCAAATATCTGGTCAAGTGGCACAGCTACGATGTCCCAGGTAGCAATTGGGAGTCCTACAACAACCTCCCATACGTCAATCATTTGATTGACGTCTACTATTGCCGTCAACGGCCTACCTTTGCTAACACACTGGGATGTTGCGACTAAAGAAAGGGGGAAGGAGTGTCACTACCTTGGCGTGCATGAGTCCCTCAACTCAGCAAGTTGGCATTTATGTTCTTACATTCATGGTCCACTACATTAGGACCTCATGGGTTTTACACATCGGCCAAGCATATTGTGTCCACATGTCCCGACCTCTGGTGTTTCGTTCCAAACGAGTCTGAATACTTCCCCCACTTTCCAAAAAGGTCAATAGAAGTTTTGTGACCCATATTGATGCTTCGATACTGGTAAGTGACATGCACGCCGTGTTAGAGTTTTATGAAACCACCCCTTGATATTCTCAAAGCTCCCCAATTTCTATGTAGAGATTCTCGAAGAAACCATTCACGGCGTGACCTGGCATGCATCGCTCAGCTCGAGCACTGAAGACACAACATATGCCATATTCTCATTGTCGGCATTGTCCGTATGTTCTTAACTCATTCGGCACTTGTCATTGAAGTATACTAAGTACTTGATACAAAACATCCAAAATTTCCAATCCTCAAAACCTCTTTTGTTTTGTACCTCATCTATTTGGACCATCTACATTCCGCTTGGTGTAGTAGTAATATTTATTGTTCTCGAGGTAGTACTAGTAGCAAAAAAAAGATAGTAGTGGCAGTGTCCTGTAGTACTAACAGTCATAGTGACTGTATCATCAAAGGTTGTATAAGTGATGTTCTTTGTATGAATACTAGTTGTACTTGCTATTGGAACATTAGTAATATTACTAATATACAAAGTAATACTAGCATTTTTATTGTTAATAGTTCCAATAAGAATGGTAGTACTGGTGGTAATGGTGATGGCGATGGTGGTAGTGGAACCCACAGCTAATAATAGCAGTAATGTTTGTAACAGATGTAGTGCTAGTAGTAGCATAAGTGGTGGTAGTTGTAATAGTATGAAGAAAAGTAGTATGGTGAAGATTATTGTTGGTGAAATTAGAAGTAGCGATAGTAGTGGCAGCGGTGGTGGTGGTGGTGGTATTTGCAGTATCAGTAGCGGTAGTAGTAGTAGTAGTAGTAGTAGTAGTAGTAGTAGTAGTAGTAGTAGTAGTAGTAGTAGTAGTAGTAGTAGTAGTAGTAGTACCCAACGGCCAATTCAATGACACCTCGGGCCCGGTAAACCCTTTGCCTGTGTCGCTGTCTGTCAGGTGGACATCTTGTCCGATGGAAGACACTGGCCGACAGGCTCGAATCAAAGAAGACATATACTAGAAATTCTTTAGACTCAAGAGCCTCAATATCCATCTCCTCTAACAACTCAATTCGACAATAGAGGAGGCTTGAATTTCCCCCACACAGGAAAAACTACTCACTAAGAGAAATCTTGAACCCTTGGTAAACCTCAGATTTGACCGCCAAGTCCCGAGCCGGGCCCGGTAAACCATTTGCCTGCGTCGCTGTTCATCAGGTGGACATCTTTCCCGGTGGAAGGCAATGGCCAACAGGCTCAAATCAGTGAAGACCTGTACTAAAAATTACTTATACTCAAGAGCCACAATATCCATATCCTCCAACAACTCGGTGCAACAATAGAGGAGGTTTGAATTTCCAGCGCACACGAAGAAGTACTCACTGAGAGAAATATTATAACCTTGAGTAAATATCAGATTTGACCGACAACACCCAAGTCGTTCAACCCTACAGACTCCAAGGAACCAAATTTAAGGATGTAGCTAACAAGTTTGATGGTGTACTTCACCACTGCTTGGGTCAACAGCGAAAAAATATAAATTGACCTCATGGCCCCATTTTTGTGTGGCTCGGATATAAGCTGGTGGTCTGATATAAGGACAATCCGACAACATCAGGAGAACAGTGGAGCATTATCAACAACTCACGTAACCATTCTCACATTGTGGGTAGTAGGCGTACTTCCTTTCAGCCAGGTAGATCCGACGTGGCACAACTCTCTGACACCACCAGAAATGTGGAGCAACTTTGCTCGCACTGCACTCGCTTTTTTTTAAAGCTGAACGAGAAGTATAATGCATGGTATATTCTCAACGCATGTGTCAGCAATCCAATGTGGAGGAGCATGCATAGAATTTTCTCAAAGTTATCACCAACAGTTACCTCGCCTCCAAATATCTCTATTGCTACTACTTCAACGGCCTAAGATGAGATTTTTGGCGACCAATCACCATTTTCAACACCTAGGATGGCCTTTTATGTATAATCACAGTATAATGGCAGCGTCGATTGCATCAACAGTGCCTACTACAATGGTCGGATGCAGCAATCCAACTGTTGGTGACTCGCAAGCCACAGTTTCTATCGTGGCAAAGGAAAGTCATAGTCTGCAAAAACCTCATCTCCGATAGACATTGACATTTTTTATCAACGCAATCAACAACTCTTCTCGACTTGCGGGAGGCGGGGTCTTATCTTGAGCAACTTTTGTAAACAACATTAGTAGATCAGATTTGGAAGGAAAGTCACAGATAAGAAAAGGAGTAAAAAATATGGCAAATGACATGAGTAAACGGCAAGGCTCCCGTCTGGTTAGAAAAGTCTACGCTGTCCGACCGCCCATCTGAGTGGCCTACACTGTCACTGACAAGGGTACTTGAGATCACAAAGTTCAATGAGGAGTATAAGGCAATCAAGTGGTGAGATTGCGATGGGTAAAACCAAGGATTCGTGAAAATTGTAGAACATACCGGCACTACTAGATGGAGGAGCCTCTTATAGCTTTGTAAGCTAGGTTTGCAGACCAGGTCATGAGTAATTGAAGGAAAAACCATCGAGGGATGAATACAGATCTGTTGACATTGTCAACCATTCCGATTGCAAATCAGAGATATGGACGATGTAATGTTCTGAAAAATTTCCCCAATGAGCGGCCTCAAAATCATTCTTGAGTAGTGTTTTTTGTACCTACACATTTTGCAGGTGAGCTAGAGCAGCGCATCGGTCTACGTCAACATCACTGGCAAAAAACAACACGTGCATCCAGTTGAGTGACCCACGATGCAAAGGCGGTTACAAGAAGCAGCAGTGGAAGTTGTGGCATCCAAAAAACGTCGATTGACATCTCTGGACGTGGCCAAAATGTACCAGAAATGCGGAACCTGACGTGGCTGTTCAAAGTGGAGGTAGGGGAGGCTGAAGAAAGTGCACTGGGGGGGGCGTTGGCATCGGCCTTGATACCTGAAAAGATCACAGCCGTATCAGAGGAGTTTGTGGCACGTGTCAAGATTTTGAAGGGATTTTTCACAATAAACTGCCCTTAAGGTTAACTGTGCAGCACAATATCGATGAAAAAATAGACATGAAGCTAGGTAGTAAATGGACGGTGAAAGGAACCTATGAGATGGGCAATCACAAGCTAACCAAACTTAAGAAGCACCAAGATAAGATGCTCGATGAGGGGTTCGTCAAATCCTCCAGTTCACCATACACAACAATCCTACTTTTGTGAAAAAGAAAACCAGAGAGATGTGATGTGCATGGAGTAACGAGCATGAAACTACATTAACATCAAATTCGTGGGGCCCAAATTTTCAGCAACATTCATCCATGCAATGATTATCATCAGATTTGCGTATCCAAGGACATAGGGGAGACAATATTATGTGCCAGACATGGGTACTTCATGTTCACCATCATGTTGTTTGGACTCATAAGTGTCCCCGCAACCTTTATGGCTACGATGGATACTATATTTTGCCTGTGCCTTGACAGTTTTGTCATTTTGTGCCTCGATGATATCTTGGTGTACAACCACATCCTCAAGGAGCACGATGGACATATTAAACAGTTCTTGAAGTTTTGCAAAAAAAAGAACTTTGGAAAACTGTTTATTTGTGTTTTTGGTTACCATTCAATCGCATTTTCTTGACACGTCATCAACAGTGGTCGGATCACAATGGACCAAAAAACAGTGGAGGCGGTCATTGATTGACCGATGCCCACAAATGTTTAGGAAGTCCATGTTTTTTTGGCTTATGCAACTACCACCATTGATTTGTAAAGGACTATGCATGATTGCCAATGCCTCTCTCCGATCTCATTCAAACAACCTCTGAGTAGAATTAAAGGGGACAATGAACAAGAAACATTCAATCATTTGAGAAACGCTCTGACCTTGGTGCTAGCCTTACCATTGGCACATCCTACGATGGACTACATCGTGGTCACCGACACGTCCAATGAAGCCATTGGAGATTTCCTCATTCAAGAAATTTGCGGTGGAGGAAAACAGGTCACATATATGTGGAGAAAATACGTGGATCGGAAGTCAACTATGCGGTGTACGAGAAAGAAATTTACGCAGTCATGCATGTGTTCAAGACATGGCAGTTTTACTTGGAATGCCAATGTTGTATCGTCCGCACCTTCCATCATTCCCTGGAATATCTCAAGATTCAACCAAATTCAAGCCATCAACAAACTCGATGGATGGAGTTCCTTGAGTCCAACTTCAACTATGACATCCAGCATCAACCTGAAAAGCCTGATCTGGCGGATGCTCTAAGTTGGCAACAATATCTGGTGGTCAAGACGAATGCATTGCTTGTCAAACGATACCCATATTGCACGAGGCTGTTCACAAAGGGTTACAATAAATTCAGCAGGTAGGACAAAACAAAGTTATGGTTCGATGATCCCTATTGGCGAGGAAGATTCACTCTCCAAGTCGTCATTCCAACAAACAAAGAGGTATGAATTATGTTGCTGGAAGAATGCCATGACATCGGTCTATGTGGACACTTTGCCGAGGACAGGAACCTCAATAAGTTGTCAAAGTACTATTGGTGAGACAAGATGCATAACCACATTTCAGCATTATTTAATTGTGCTACCACAAAAATCTCAACGCTATAGGCCACCCCGTCTACTCCAACCACTACCTATTTTGATGGAACCATGGCCCCACATCAGCATACATTTTTTATAGGATTGTCCACCACTCCCAGGGAGTTAAGATGCATCCTCGTTGTGGTGGATAGATTTTCTAAAATGTCACACTTCATGCCAATGATGACCAACGTCAACGCAGACGGAAGAGTGTGACTGTTTCTAAACCAGATCGTATGGCTACGCGACATGCCAAGCTAGACCATCAGCGTAAGAAATGGCCACTTCACTAGCCATTCTTGGCACAAAGTGATGACCTCTTACAGCAGTCGGATCCAGCTATCAACGGCATTCCATCCTCAAACTGATGGGCACACGGAGCGAGCCAATCAGACCATCTCCGTACGTCATGGAAGCCACGTGGTACCGTTTGAGATTGAGTTAATCGACCCAAAATCATGCACTCGCAGATCAGTGCACGATTTTGGGTCGGAAGTCCGACTTCGGGGGGCGAAATCGGACTTCGCCCGGCTCTGCGACGTCGCAGGCGAATCTTCGCCAGCGAAGTCGTCAAACAGTCACAAACCCCTTGAGCGAGGGGTTTGTGACTTTTCGAGGGGGGTTTGCGGGTAGGTTTGGATGGGGGGTCCGAGACTCCCCCTGCGATGGAAGGGAATTTGCTGGGCCCCGCTACCGCGGGGCCCAGCAGATGCCCGCGCAAAAATACAACCCTAAACCCCCGAATGTAATTCGGGGATGGGTTTAATCGACGTTTGGGCTTCAAATGAGGGGTTGAACGTGGATTTTCGTGGTAGGAAAAAAAAAAAGAAAAGGGCGTTTTCGCTCGATTGCGATCGAGCGACGACCCCTTTTATTTTTGCGTCAGACATGCAAACCCTATCGAACGATGTAGGGTTTTGTGTGTACGATTTAGGGTTTTCTGTGTTTTGCGCGGGCTTCGCCCGCGGAAAACACAGAAACCCCTAAATCGTACGATAGGGTTTGCATGTCTGACGCAAAAAAAAAAATGGGTCGTCGCTCGATCGCGACCTCGCGATCGAGCGACGACCACCGTTCTGACATCGGCGAAGCTGATGTCAGAATTTTCGGACTTCGCCCTCGATTTCGGTGAAAGAGGGGTCTTCGCTGAAATCGAGGGCGAAGTCGGAAAGAAACTTTCGACGCGGCTTTTTTGGCCAATGCACTCGAACTCAAGTGCATGTTTTTCGGTCAATTAACCCTAAATGTACCGTTTGGACGACCAACTGCTGACCGCCAAACTCGCATACAACTCCACCACTCACACCACAGCAGATAAAATTCTGTTTTAAGTGGTTTACGGTAAACTTCCTGCCACATCCATAGGATTACAAAGCCGGAGCGACATTCATGTGGTCGATATCCACTATAGGGACTTCTGAAGCATTTGGATGGAAACACGGCAGTCCCTCGTGAAGAAACGAGTAGCTATGAAGTGAATGACCGACCGATATTAGAGCGATTACTAGTTAAGCACTGGTGATCACTTCCTCCCAAACTTAGCAAACATCAAGCTTTATTGATAGCAGCTTGTGAGTCTCCAATTCCACTAGCTGAGACCGTTTGAGATCAAACAAATGCAAATCCCTATCGTTGCGTGACTTTGCCTGCCCGACAACATGGCGATTCATCTTGTCTTCCACATCAACAAGATCAAGCACTACAGGAACCCCAGCATGTACTTCCTCCATACAGACTTCACACCACCACCACCTATACAATCGGACAATGATACAGAGTACGTGATCGAGGATATCATGGGACATCATGGCATGGAAAGACAACCAAATATCTGGTCAAGTGGCACAGCTACAATGTCCCAGGTAACAATTGGGAGTCCTACAACAACCTCCCATACGTCAATCATTTGATTGACGTCTACTATTTCCATCACCGGCCTACCTTTGCTAACACACTGGGATGCTGCGACTAAAAAAAGGGGAAGGAGTGTCACTACCTTTGTGTACATGAGTCCCTCAACTCAGAGAGTGGGCATTTATGTTCGTACATTCGTGGCCCGCTGCATGAGGACCTCGGGGGTTTTACACAGATCGACCAAGCGTATTGTGTCCACATGTCCCGACCTCTGGTGTTTCATTCCAAACGAGTCTGACTACTTCCACCACTTTCCACAAAGGTCAATAGAAGCTTCGTGACCCATATTGATGTTTCGATACAGGTAAGTGAAATGCACACTCGCGTTAGAGTTTTATGAAACCACCCTTTGATATTCTCAAACCTCCCCAATTTCTACGTAGAGATTCTCGAAGAAACCATTCACGGCGTGGCCTGGCATGCATCGCTCAGCTCAAGCACTGAAGACATAGCATATGCCATATTTTCATTGTCGGCATTGTCCGTGTTTTCTTGACTCATTCGGCACTTGTCATTGAACTATACTTACTACTTGATACAAAACATCCAGATTTTCCAATCCTCAAAACCTCTTTTGTTTTGTACCTCATCTCTTTGGACCATCTACATTCTGCTTGGTGTAGTAGTAATTTTTATCGTTCTTGTGGTAGTACTAGTAGCAAAAAAAAAGATAGTAGTGGCAGTGTCCTATAGTTCTAACAGCCTTAGTGACTGTATCATCAAAAGTTGTAGAAGTGATGTTCTTTGTATGAATACTAGTTGTACTTGCTATTGGAAAATTATTAATGTTGCTAATGTATAAAGTAATTCTAGTTTTTTTATTGTTAATAGTTCCAATAACAATGGTAGTACTGGTGGTAATGGTGATGGCGATGGTGGTAGTGGGACCCACAGCTAAAGAAGTATAAAAATAACTAGTAGTAGTAATAATAGTAATGTTTGCAACAGATGTAGTGATAGTAGTAGCATAAGTAGTGGTAGTTGTAATAGTATGAAGAAAAGTAGTGTGGTGAAGACTATTGTTGGTGAAATTAGAAGTAGCGATAGTAGTGGCGGCAGTGGTGGTGGTATTAGTAGTATCAGTGGTGGTAGTAGTAGCAGTAGTAGTAGTAGTAGTAGTAGTAGTAGTAGTAGTAGTAGTAGTAGTAGTAGTAGTAGCAGTAGTAGTAGTAGTAGTAGTAGTAGTAGTAGTAGTAGTAGTAGTAGTAGTAGTAGTAGTAGAAGTAATAGTAGTAGTAGCAGTAGCAGCAGTGGTAGTAATAGTAGTAGTAGTAGTAGTAGTAGTAGTAGTAGTAGTAGTAGTAGTAGTGGTAGTAGTAGTAGTGATGGCAATAGTACTCACAGTGCTAGTTTTAAGAGCAGTATTAAACACACTCTCACTTTGGCTCTATGCCTCCTCCTTGCTTGCTCTCGTTGGCAAGGAGTGCGACCGAGGACGAGGACACGTGGCCACGAGTTTCGCCCTCGAAGCACTCGTGGCCTCTCGGCCGCCGATCGAGCAACCATCTCGATCGGCGGTTGGTGGCTTGCCGGTCGGTGGCCGGCCGGTCAGGTGACCGGCCGCCGGCCACCTAGCCCGTCAGCCGCCAGCCGGCCGGCCGCCAGCGCGTGGCTCGCCACCGGCCAGCCCTCGCATTAGCCAGGGGTGGTTGCGAACCACCCCCTTGCTTTTACGAGGTGGGAGGGCTGAACTGGCACTCCCGCTACACTACCATTCATGTCACGATTTACCCGCATCATCCGCATAGAGCATCCAAAATCCCATCCATGCCTCATGAAGCATCCGGTAGTTTTATGCATATGTTCCAATGTTCGCATTTTTACAAGCAAAGCACACAAACTTTAAATCACATCTTTTACAAGCTTTTGTATTTTCTTGTATCTTCTCCACTACCTTCTACCTTGTGAACCACTCACAACTCCAACCGTGTGACACTTGGTCCTATGGCACAATGTTGACAAAGGGACAATAGGAATTTTTGTAGTATGCGCCACAACCTTGCCCAAGTTCTTGTTCCATATCCGTTGTCCAGAGCTTTTCAGGATTCTCAACGTTATAGTTGAATTGAGAAAGCACAACCGGCAACTGACAATTATTGGAAAGAAACAATGGCAAGATTAGTACGCTATGCAAAGAAGGTGTGTTACATAAAACCCCAATGGTCACAGAGATGTCCGGTATGTCAGGCACAACGAATCCTTGCAACCACCATTGCTTGACATAATGAAACCCAAGGCCACACTCTAATACAAGCATACATGCATAAATCAACAAGGAATTGTTGTATAAAACTGACCTCGTGCCCTTGCTTATGTACAATGCAACTTCAAGTTTGTGGCCAATGGCCGTGGTGGTAGAATGGAAAAAAAAAACGACCGTAGAATACCGGCAGAACCTGATCAACAGCTTGTGATGAAGGTCTTGCACCATTGACCATGGACGCAACTGACCGGGTCAACCTAACGTAGCCATACACATGAAAGACACGGAGGTTTGGGAAGAATTCATATTTCACCATTCGCACGGATTTGTTATAAGCCACAGAAGACAGGTGATGCCCATTGGTTGCTCTGAGGACCGTTTCAATAAGACAATGAGGCAGTGCGCGTGTACATTTATACAAAGCGTCCATATGTAGTTATATAACCACACATGGTCTATTTCTACTAAAATGGTGGGAAAATAACATTTTCCAAGATATTATAAGATTTCATATCCAGTTTGACCTTATTTTGTCTATTATAACGGCCAAACGGATAGAAGATGTTAATTAAGCAATCAGATTAGTTCCTTACTCTCGTCCATATTTGAATCATTATTAATTCACAAGGAATTGTCTTAAATGTTGCTAATAGTTTTACAAAAAAATAGGCATATGGGTTGTCACGGTTTTACACTCCATTTAGACTATGTCTGATGGTTAATTAGTTCAAAATTTATCCAAACAAATGCAGTTGAAGATTCCTTACGAGGATCCCTTGTGAAATTAGTCGGTGGTACAATATGTCAACTTAATGGTAACTCCTAACTTCCCATTATCCTCTCGGCAATGGAAGAAACCATTTGCCAGAGACCTCCATTCCAATGGAGGTGGGTGTTATTCAATAGATGGATGGACAGCTACATTTTACTTGAAAAAACAGGACACGTTTCCTAACATTAGTGCAAATGACAATGCCTTGGAAAAGGAGTGTCAACAAAAATGCCACAGAAGCCCTGGAACAATACGCAGTCCATCTTCCTACTAAGAAACTCATGTGGATCAGTGCTCTCTCAAAATGGCTCACAACACAAGGGATAAGGGGTTTTGTGCCGTAAAGCTTGTGAATGGATGTGACAAGAGCAAGTTGTAATCATGTTAAGGGTGCACTTGAGAGCCTTTACAAATCGTGAGGCAGTGCAAAGGGTAGTTGATGGTGAGGTCTTGAAGTTTTGTCAATAGTTATGTGGCTGGGAATCGAAAGAACCGAAAGACCAACTCATGGGTTATTGAAGGAAATACCAACAATCAATGACTAGAAACCCGTCGAATTCGTTAACCATCCTGCTTGGGAATGTGTCATTTGTGGGATGTCATAACCCACGAGACCTATCTAACAAGGGACCAGACTTATCATTGGATAAGATCCCTTGTATTTCCATAATCATTGGATTACCTGGATGTTCTTGATGTGTAATGAGCAGCAACCTATGACACAAATGTGGTTATATGGAGCCACCTAGTATTAAATGGAGGAAGCAACGATGGAAAGTACATGAGTAGAAATACAGCAACAACTAGAACATGGCCGATATGCTTGGATGTGGCCATGCAATGTTCTTTACGTGGAGGCTATGCGTGGCTAATCCATGTGGTACCTCGCAAGGGTATCAACATTACAAAAGGTGGCTCGTCAGCCTTGTTGGCAAAATCACATGGAGAGTGTACGATGCTCATATCGACACTTGAGGAGTTCACATCCCTTGTTGAGGAGTTACTATGCATCATTCCCTGTTGACTACGTTGTAAGCTCCTCCCGCATGAACCATCGAGGTCTCCTTCGTACCAACAATTGTTACAAATAACTTTGCAAGACCGAAATCTATAATAGGCTGGTTCCGCATTGGTACAATCGCCAGTCGGGCATATCAAATGAGGACATCATGGAAACGTCATTTGACACCGGCCATTCGTACTCCAGGCTTGCCAGATCACAAGCTCGCAAATATCCCCACTAGTGTTTATTACAAAAATGGACAAAATTTGTTGGTTGTTTTCCGAGGACCTTCTTGTTGTGTATTATGACCATTGATTGGTGTCCTCCTGTACCTCAAAATAACATCTCAGGGGATCTCCAACAAATCGTGAAGGTTGTATAACGAGAGTTAAACATATAGCTCACAAATATGTGTCATGTTCATGGGCTGAAGCAATATTTTTCAAAAGCGCCAGATACTCGCGTTACCGTCAAGCCCATCTAGTGTAGCAATAAATCATGCTATAAGGCGGATGCATGTATCTGACCATGGCGTAGTCAATAATGCTAGATGCGTGTGCAAAATTCGGTTCTTGGATTTTTCATATCAGGTAACAATAACATGACTCGTATGCTGTGAAATAGCTTTCATCCTCAATTTACAACACTTTTTCTTTTAGTTTCTTATGCTAGCCACTCAAATCATCATAGCTAAGATCATATGATGGCATTCGTTGTAGCATATTATTTGACAGTATGACAACTTGATGACCAAGTTGCTATAACTGGCATGGAGGTTTTTACCACAATACTACTTACTCATAGCTAGCAAAGTTTCCACAACATGCCAGAAGAGTCACTCAGCAATGAGTCATCCTCTTCTTAAAGAATGTTGATATCCGTCATCACATGTTGTTGACAACTTGGAGCTTTCTTTATATTTCTCCTTTTGTGATTGTACCAGATATAGTGGTGAAAACTAGATTGAACAAGCTCATTGAGTGTCTACCCATTGTCTATAGACTGCTTGGGTTTTGCTTAAACCTGCATCTCCTTGGGTCATGGTTTTCACTGTGAATGTCATGTTTCCAACTTTTTGTATAGTGCTAGCATGCCTTGGATGTGCGCAAAACTACCATCCTTTCCCGCTTGTGCTTCCGGTTGTTTGTCTCAAGCCTCCATTTTTTTGCAATATATACATCACTTTTTCTTTTAAAGTGGTATCTTATCGTGTTAGAACGAATCTAGCTATATCACTACAAGCGTCAATTGTTGTCCTTGCTGGAAAGGTCCAGCTACTATCCACGCTAAGGAAAATAGTCTGCAAGGCTAATGTTGAGGACGTGGCATTTCTCGAATAGTTGATAGCTGTTGTTCTCCATCTTTCTGACACCGCTTTATTTTTGTGACAAGAGCCAAGGCGAGTATCACTTAGCGTAGTCATACAAAACATAGTGGTAGGTGCACAATCCATGAAAAACATAATTCTACGAATAACTATTAGTGCCTGTCAACTACCAACCACTGTCACTCCATTCAGATCCATCGTGACCCATCCGCTTCTCTAGTATGACACAATTCATCATGGAGACCACCACCGCCATCATCAAGTGGACAGCGTGACCAAACCACGGTCAAGTTGTTTAACTACGCGGAACTGCATCCTCCAATATTGAGATGGATGGGTTATGCGAAGAACCCTGTGGGAATCCATGGTTTGGCGTGTCAATAAGATATAGATGTCGATGGCCTTCAATTCCCAATCTACCATACCAAGGGAGCCAGAAAATCACACCACTATGTACCATGGCTCTACCCTCACGAGCCATGCTGCATCTACAAGACAATCAAGCTATAAGGGTGCACTCCGGATCTGATCCGCGGATCTTGAGTTAGATCCGTATCCGCGGATTGGATCATGGCGGAAGATGTGGATCCATGGATCCGGATCCAGAAACCGCGGATCCTTGGACTCTCGGATCTTTGGATCCGTTGGACCGCGGATCTGTCATTGTGGCCTTTTTTTGGGGGGATACACTACAACTACGAAAAGGGCAACTTTCACAATGTACACAACAATGTTCAACATCTCTTGTGTGTTGTCTAATCGTACATCTCCATCATTTGTCACTGGTACATTGTTTCATGCACTAACCTCTTCACCTGCTTGTTTGAAAGCTTCCACATGTAGGAGTACTGATATTGATTATCATTCTAATTGCACTGGTTGGATGTGCACAAGAGTATTGTGCACAACTCCATTCATTGCATCAGGGTGCAATATGTACTACTGTGAACACCTTTGTTCATTGCATTAACTGGCACTTTGTACACAGATATGAAGGTGCACCATTATGTTCAATGCATCAAGGTGCACTCTGTACACAGGTATTGTGCACAATCCTGTTCATTCCATGAAAACCAGTATCCATATATCAGACACTTCAAATCAGCAAATAGGCTAGTGCACCAAACAGAGCAAAGACACGTGAGAACTGGCATTGCCAAGGCATTGGATTTGGAAATGTGCTTCACAAAATTGGTCTCTGAAACTCTCTCTACATTTCTACGACATCGTCTTCCCCACCCCTGTTGTCCCCCCCATCCCCTTCCCCCTCCAGGCCCAAGTCCCCCATGTCCTCATCCTCCTCTTTGTTGACGAATAGGCTCAGCCCTTCCAACTCCTCTGCTGCTGCTCCAACCAGGGACTCCCGAGCCTGTCAACAAAGCTCCTTCAAACGGTCCTCCTCATCCTTCAACTCCTTAGCCACCACACCGTGTCGACTGACGGGGAAGTCCCGAAGCATAGGCTTGTTGATCCAGCTCTTCATCGTCAAGAGGTTCTCCATGGTGAGATGTGCCAAGGAGTGTCGGAAGTCGGTAATGACGTGCCTACCCGGAGAAAACAAGCGCTCAGAAGGCGTGGAAGTGCCAGGAACACAAAAAAATGTCCATGCAAAGCAGATAGAACGTGGGAAACTGCCTGTGCAACTTTCTATAGTGCTTCAGAATGTTGGTATTTGGATGCTTCTTGTCCAGCTTGCTCCACCTATCCACCTCGTCCTCCAGTCCCGTCAGCTGCACTTTTGCTGCAGGTGGCGGGACTGGCGTCTCAAACATGTCCGCCATTGGCTCAGCTAGAGCAGCCAGTAGGAGTGTGTCATCCTCTGCTCTCTGATGCTCTGCCCGCGGGCGGAGTTGCCACACGGAGGTAGAGGTGGTGCTTTGCGCTCCAGAAGATCCCTGGCTGTTGTTGACAGCTCCTTCACATTGTGCTGATGCTGCTGCTCTCTCCTCTGTCTCGGTATGCTCTTGCTCCACCTGGCCATGGTAGGGACGCATCAGCTGCAGAAGTTTCACCTGCAAAGCTGCTGCCGACCGGATACCCATGAGACCATGGGTTCTGGTGTAGTAGCGGAGCCTGAATCTCGGGTCAGCGGTTGTGGCCAAAACATGGCGATCAGTCAGGAGCCGGGCGTACTTCTCCAGTTTTGGAAGTGCGTTCTCCAACCCCAGCAGCAGCCTGGCCAACAGCTTCTCCTTTGGATCCAGCTTCCCTGCAGTACCCCTTCTCTTGCTTTTTGCCACTGTTGTCTCTGCTTTCACCTGCCACCCTGAGAGCTTGTCAAACATGGACTCAAAGAATGGGATGCCGAGATTGAGTGTGGGGTTATTGCTGCCACGGACGTCGTCGGTGTAAGCCTTGAAAGGTTTGAGAATCACGGTCATTAGCGCGATGAGGGTCCACTCATTGGAGCTCAACTTCGGCACCTCTCCATCCCACACGTACCCGTCAAGCAAGCTTGGCAAAACAGGCTTCAAGTGCAGCACACGCTCCATCATGTCGAGCGTGGAATTCCAACGCGTCTAAGTGTCAAGATGCAAGTACTGATAGGTCAAGTCCTCATCCGCTACACGGTTTATGAGTGATTGCTCACGAGGCGTGCTGCAGGTTGCAAAAACAGCGGTGTTGTATGCAGATGCGATCACTTCGTTGACGGCGGGCAGATTCATGAGGTCAATCACCGCCAAATTCATGATGTGCCCGAAGCAGCAAATATGCCCAGCCTTCTCAGATGAGCAGTCTGCAGTGGGGATGATGTGATTGTCAAACATGGCATCGTTCGTGCTTTCATTGTCCACGGTCAAGCAGAACATCCTGACTGTAGTGGGACTCTCTGGTACAGCCGGGAAAGATAGAGCCACAGCCTTGATTTTCCAATCATCCATCCAGTGAGTTGTCACCCCGACGCACTTCATCCTATTGTCTCCTTTCCAGCCTTCAGTTGTGAAAGAAACTACAGGTTTTACCTCTGACAGCTGCCGGCAGATTCTTGTTCTGAAGGCTGCTGCAGCGAGAACGATCTGCCTGGAGATGGTCATGCGCCCTGGCATCACAGCTGCTGGATTGGCGTGCGCAAAAGCTTGTTGCAGCCAGTAGGACTCCACGTTGAGGAAGCTCACGTTTTTGTCGATGACGTGTTTCTAGAAGCAAGTCTGGAAATACTTTTGTCGAATACGACGGCGACTACAACGACGTCCCGCGCAATGATGGTGTTCTCCTCATTGACGGGCGCACCCTCTTCAGCGCCTGAGCATCGGCTTCCTCCAAACGCTTGTAGATGACGGAGTGCTTGTTCTGCATGTGCTTCCACATGTTTGATGTGCACCCCTGCTTGGGGGAGTCATTTTTTGGGCAGTGGTTGCACTGCGCACGCGGGTCTTCTTTGGTCCCGGTCTTGGTGAACTCCTGCCACAACACGGACGACGTGCCTGTCTCTTCCAGGTCCTTGCGTTTCTCGCCATGTGTCTCATCACCACTGTCTTCCTCGTCGTTTGAAGCTGGGCGACGCACTGTGCCTGACTCTTTCGCAGCACCATCGTTGGCCATGGTGCCAACGGTGACACTCGGAATTCAGAAACTCTAACTGACGAGTGTCGAGTGATATGCACTCTGACTCGAAGTGCTCGTCCATGCAAACAACCCGCTCAAAGCACAAATGGCGCTCGAGGGAAGACCCCTAATCCGGATCTTGCGATGCAAAGGCCAACCCGCGATGCTAGGTTTCTTATGAAACATCCGTTCTTCATTTGGAAAAACCCGCAGTTTGTAACCAGAAAATGATTAAACCCATCTTATGTAGCATGTCATATCACTTATTAAGAGAACATTTTACTTCAAGCGAATCATCCACATGTCGTTGTGAACCTTCTGGAGTGGACAACGGTTTGTGATTCGTTTGTTGCTCGAACGAATCGGAGTGCATTTCACGCTTTGGACACTGGGCATGCACAACGCTCATGGAACCTCATGCTCCCCGAGGTGTACATGTGACGTGCTTCTTTTTGGCATGCCATGCAGACATGTGCGATTGATAGTCTATCTGCACAAGACGTTGGCAGATGTGAGATATTTCTCCAGCTAGGCTGCCATGCAAAGCACGAGGTGTCACACAATCAGTGGTTCATGCCGCATTACAACGTCTGCACTTGTTGCAGTTACAGGTCATCCACGTCATGACATGCAATCGTGCCTCGTCCAGGTGCAATCCCCCCGACGGTGGGGATAATGGCCATAGCTTCGGTTTGAAATAGACCATTGCTCAATTTTCCAACCCCCCCCCCCCACC
>SZWC01000734.1:53603-67551 GCA_023375785.1 Penium margaritaceum
GGGGGGGGGGGGGGAATCCAACAACCGGAACGCGGATTCACACGTGTCCAAATTGTAGAGCACCCAGTAATGTGAATAGTGGTTATTCATTATTTAGCATTGGAATGTACGTCCTTGGTTCTTTCCATGCTTATAATTGTAGTACAATAGCTACTATTTCTAAACCACACTACACTGTATTGGTGTATGGACTTTGAGCTGTCAGATTGCTTTGCTGGTGGATCTCCAGCAGCTACGTGGCTCCTTCTGCGACAAATATGGTGCATTCTATCCGCCTCGTTCACCTATGCATATTTGACGGTGTTTTCTTGGTGGTCGAGACCCAAGCACTCGGTGGTTTGTTCCAATACTCCAAGAGGCCCCATGGATTTTTGCCGCATGTTGTATCTCTCGGATTGTGCACTCTCACCGTGGACGAGACTCGGTACACGATGGTCTGTACCGGTACCTTGGAAGACCCATCACTGATTGATCGAATATTTGTTGACCTTTTGATAGACATAAGTTGTTTGTATGTGGATGAGATCCGGACGCTTGGTTACATGTTCCAACGCCTCGAGAGGCTTGAGGTTGCCTAGTTTGGCGAGCCGATGAAGCCACTATGTCAACGTAGAGTCTGAGTGTGTTTCGTGCATATTGCACTTTTTCTTGTCAATTGAGGGTTCGGGCACGCGATTGTTCGTTCCGGTGCTTCGGGAGCCTCCATTGGGTTGTTTCATGTTTTGTTATGTGTGTATTCCACATTCCTCTTTTTTGACGCAATGGGGATGAAGGGGCTTGGTGGGCTAGTCGCTTGTCCCCGTTGCATAAGCTCTCAGTAGGGCTCATTGTACCTTTTACTTACTTCTTGAGCTCTACAATCCAGACTTTGCCATATGTTGACGCCGCGATTCTCTCTCTCACAAGCAGAGCTTGTGTTTTGTCTTGCACTGGCCTGCATGCCCTAGACCAGTTTTAAGACACTGCACTTTTCAAAACTGCATGACTTAATTAAAATGATGCACGGGCAAATTCACCACCCTTTGTTACGCTGAAAGGAACGTAGGTGGTTCACAGTGTCGAGGTGCAAGATAAACGAGAACGTGGGTGTTTGAGGCAATATGGGTGTTTGGGACAAACGGACAATTTGTATGAAGCACTCAGTGTACTTCGATTACAATTATCGAGTGATTCAAGCACATGTATACAATGCCGATGATGAGAAGAATGCATATGTTGGGTCATCAGTGCTCGAGCGGAGTGACGCGTGTGAGTTCGGGCCGTGAGTGGTTGCTTTGAGAAGCTACACAAAGAAGACGGGGTGCTTCGAGAATATTGAGGCGCGTTTTTATAGAATTATAGGTCCGCTGGGAATTTGACCGAGTGATATGGAACCATTGATATGGTTTGCGATAATCTTGTCCACCTTTATGGAAGGTGGTCGAGGTAGTCTCAAAGTTCTGGAGTGGAACACCTGAGGATGGGGCCATTGGCCAAAATGACCTCTGCTAAAGGGTGTAGAAAATACCGGATTGGACGGGGAATGGGTCATGAAGACAACGAAAGAGACGCTCACTCACGGAGGTTAGGATTCAAGAACGCCAAGGACGTAACAGATTGGGTGTGCGCGGATTGTGCCCGCCCAGATAAGTAGGTCACTATCGTGAGTTAAACAAGGTTCCAATATTGCACTAAGGTACACATCCTTACGTAGTAGCCCGTGCAATTTTGGTTAAAAGGGGAACACAAAAAATCCGCGAATGAAAACATATGAAATAAGATAGTCATCTAGAAGCTGCAGCAAACAAGTCTTCAGTCTAACTTCCCCTGCTTAGATGTCTTGTTTTCAAGGTATGCCCAAATGCGATGTTCTAAAAGATGATCTTCTGGGTCATTCTCTTTAAAAACAACATTTAAATAAAATATTATTGTAAATTTATTGTATTATACTCGTTTTCCCGTATGGAAAATTCCATGGATGAGTTCCGCACATCCATTGTGTCCACACACGTGTTCATGTATGTATACATGTACATGCATCCACCTATGACTTTGTACAAGTAGAACAAAAATCAGAAGTATCGAATATATCAAATTTCTTTCATATACCGATGATTTGACCGTCCTATGTCAACGATTCATGCTGAGTTTGTATATGACCACCAATTGTAATCCAAACAAAGCTAATACATTGTGTTTCATAATTAATAGTATTGTTCCAATTTTAGAGGATTTCCTCCTTTCGCACATCGAGTCAACACTCTAGAATCTTGTTGAATTTCAAGCTGAATTAAAGTATGTAACTTCAGCTATCTTCAAGTGTGTACGAGCTGAGTCATTACTAGTTCATCTTGCATCGAGGAAATTATTGTGGTCCAATGAGCTCGTCTAGTTGACCTGTCCGGAGCTCGTAATAGAGTCAAAGTCAGTACGTCCTAAAATTTCAACCTTGAATGATATTATTTGTATACTTGCCATGTCCTCGAGAGACACAAGGTAAAAAGATCAGGTCAAAGGTCGGTGGACGTCCCAAGACTGGTCCACGAACAGATGACAATTGTTTAAGTTAAAAGTACAGCGGTGCCCATCGCTTGGGTCAAAATATCAGCGGTGTCCATAGTCGAAAAGGATATGCTAGCGGTGTCCATAGTCGAAAACGAAATAACAGCGGTGCCCACGCTTCTTATTGTGCGAGCGAAAATGGAGTAAAATGACATCTCTACCCACTGACTTCGCTCTTGAAGTTTGACTTCGCTGACTTCAAGGGCGAAGTCAGCGACTACTGTTGTTGGTTATTGTCACAAACACACGCAAGTGCCCTCTTGTCTCCATTAATGCACACACCTCACCACTGCAGGTGATTGAACTGGATTAAGGCTCCCTGGTGCAAGACTGTGGTGCAGCATGAAGTGCACAGTGGAGGTGCCTCCATCAAGCTGCCAAGTGGTGGCTTCAGCACCAGCCTTGTCACAAGCCTTAGTTTAGTAATAACCTCACGTGCCAAAATGGGGATACAACTTGTAGGATTGCATGCTTGTTAGTTGATTGAATACTTGCATGTTCCTAGAGTGGTGAACCGGGTTGCTGATCCCTCGGGACCACACGTCCGGCTTGTGCCGGCGTGTGAGAAACCGCGTGGAGCTCGCTCGCTCCAGGGTCGGGTTCGATCCCTGGGTGGCGGCCGGGCCCCACGACGAGTGCCTCGCGTGGGTGGCCCGGTCAACTGGCTCTCACCACCTTGCTCACTACTCACTCTCGTTAAGCTGTGTCTCAACTACTTGCACTTTTCTTAGTCTTGAGCGTTCCCCGATCCATGGCGTGCTTCATGGCTTGCCACTCACTTGCTTGCTAGCATAGTGCTTGTGGCCACCTACTGGTATCAGAGCAGGAGGGTTGTCCCTCCCGCCGCGACGTCCTGGGACCTCATGAGACTCACGCGTGCCACTGCTAAGCGACGGGTGATCCCGCACAAGCCACAACACGAGACCGTGGCGGCCTAAGCAGCAGCAGCAGCAGCCATCCTGTGCAGCCGCTAGCATCGCACTCGTGAACCTTAGCACGAGACCGTTGCAGCTTAGGCAACAGCAGCAGCCGCCATTCTGTGCAGCCGCTAGCATCGAGCGACGGGTGATCCCGCACAAGCCACAGCACAAGGCCGTGGCGGCCTAAGCAGCAGCAGCAACATCCATTCTGTACAGCCGATATCATCGCACTCGTGAACCTTAGTACGAGACCGTGGCAGCTTAGGAAATAGCAGCAGCCGCCATTCTGTGCAGCCGCTAGCATCGACCTGTGAACCTCCTTCGAGTCACAGCTAAGTCGCGGGTGATCCCGTGCAAGCCACAGCACGAGACCGTGGTAGCCTAGGCAGCCGCAGCAGCCGCCGTTCTGTGCAGCTGCTGGCTTCGCTACCGTGACTCACGGGGCACACTCCCAGCCTCGACTGTACCCCTCATGACTGTGGCAGACTAAGCAGCCGCCGTTCTGTGCCGCCGCTAACGTCGCACCCGTCACTCACTGGGACACCCTCTCGGCTTCAAGCAATCTGCTTGTGACATCACCGCCTCGTGGTGATGCCTACTTGGTCCATCGTGGTGATCACCATCTCTGCAGCATCACCCCTCCACCGTGTACGCCTCCGTACGCACGACGGAGGCTTGGACCACATCCGGTGCGTCTCAACGTTGTGTGTTGCCTCGGCCTGGTGTGCTCATCTCACGTGCATCTTCATCTCTCAGCAGCCGTGACCTCACTTACGTCCCTCGCAGCAACAGCTCCAACCCTGCAGCCAGGCTTGACCCCAGCACACTCTCAATTACCTCGGGCTGCCCTGAGACAGCCCAACATTCAGAAACGCTGGCGTCTCCGCCTGAGATCGAGCCCGCCCCTCCGTCATCCACGGCAGCTCGGGACCGTGCACGCACTGACGAGGAGCTCGCGTACTACGAGGAGCGGGCGGAGAGAGAAGTGTGGTCGAGGGTGCGTCGCAGCAGTCCGGGGTATCACCCTGGTGAAGACTACGATCCCGCTGATCACTACGCGTGGGCGGACGCAAAGGACTACGCGACTCATTGCCAGTCGGCCGACGACGATTCTCCAACGTCGCTGAACCAACCGGCAACNCTCGGGACCGTGCACGCACTGACGAGGAGCTCGCGTACTACGAGGAGCGGGCGGAGAGAGAAGTGTGGTCGAGGGTGCGTCGCAGCAGTCCGGGGTATCACCCCGGTGAAGACTACGATCCCGCTGATCACTACGCGTGGGCGGACGCAAAGGACTACGCGACTCATTGCCAGTCGGCCGACGACGATTCTCCAACGTCGCTGAACCAACCGGCAACAGCACCACAACGGGACCACCGACCTCTTCACTCTCTGGTAAGCCCGTCCATTGCCCATAGGACGCGCCCGCAACACCGCCGTGCTGTTCCCCGTGGTGCAGCTCCACCTTTTGCAGCAGCAGCATCAGAAGCCTCCACTCCGCGTTGTGCCGCATCTCCAGCCGCAACAGCTCCAGAGCCCATCTCGTCCCCTGATATTCTTTCAGCACTGCAGGCTACCCTTGCATCCAGCGCTGCTGTTGCCACTACCTTTGCAGCTACTGCACGTGCCGCAGGTGCACCAGCCAGCACTGCTGCTGGTCAAGCCATTGACACATACACTACAGCGGTTGACCAGGGACCTTTAGCAACACCTGCCGTCAACGTAGCTACTCAGATTGTTGCAGCAGCAAACGCAGTTGCATCCACCGCAGCCGCAGCAGCCACAGCACTCTCCAGTGTAGTTGACTCCGCCAACGCCGCCACAACACAGGCAGCCTCTCTACCCTCCTCATCACCGTCGGTCACTCGGCACATACAACTGTTGGTCTTGACTGCTACATTCATCTCCACTTTGTCAGGTGCAGCCCTGACAGGTGTAGCCTCCTTCGTTGTCACCACATCAACTTTTGTCGCAGTCGTCGCCTCCTCAGCTGCTGCGGCACTACCACCACTGTTCTCTCTGCACCGCCGTGCGTGGTGAGCTTGGCTTCTCTCGTTCTCCCGCTCTCTCTGCCTTTCCTGTATCGGCGTGTTCGTGCGTTCAGGTTGTTGCCTTGCAGCGTACTTCCAACACCGATATCTTACATTCCCACGCCCACTGGGGCAAGGGAAACTCTGCCGAAATTTTCTCGGCAGAGTCACGCCACTGGCACAATGCCAGTTGACGATGACCAATACACAGCACTACAAGCTGAGCTTAAGCATGAGCGCACTGCATTGCAGGCAGCTCTCAGTGCTCAGCGCGCTGCTGAGGAAAAATTGCGGGCTGAGCAGGCTGACCAAGAGACATTCGCCGATCACATTGCTGACTTGGTTCTGAATCGTCTGCAGCCCACATTGCATAGCACTCAGTCCGCTAGCATTGCTCCAGCATTCTCAACCTCTCCCGCTTCCGCTTCCACTGCCGCTGGCACATCTTCCTCTGATCCACTTGCAGTCGCCGCAGCCGCTGGCGCTGCTGCAGCCAAAGCTCTTGCTCCATCAGTGCAACGCAAGCCTGACTTTGATTCCACTCCACCCCATTTCACCTCCAATCTTACTTTTCACTCTTGGGAGGTTCGTTTCAGTGCCTGGGCGCAAGGGGAACAACTCTGGGAATACTACCATGCACCAAATCCCTCAGCTGTTCCACCTTTTGTGCCAGTCGATTCTGAGTCGGCACGAGCGGTCCGTGCCCTCATTCGCGCCGGACCAGACGATCTCACTGATGATATCGGATCCTACAATACTGACACTGCACGCCGCACCCCCGCTGACCCGGTTGGGGCTTATGCCCTGATCAAGCGGCGCACGACGGTCACTGGACATGCAGCACAGAGCGTCCTCACCGTCCAGCTCAACACGCTCTCCATGCGTGCTGACGAGACTGCTGACGCCTATTGGGCTCGCAGTCTGCGACTGTTGCGTGACCTCGGCAAGGCCGCCCCAGGCCAACTCCCTGCTGTTCTCTCCATCATCAACGGCCTCGTCCCTGAACTCAGCGACATCTTTCGCGAAATGAAAGCCACAGAGCTGGAGCGTCTGGCGGCAATTCCTGTTCCCGCCGACGCACCCCCTGGAATTGGGGCCTTATGGGAGTTCACCTCCCAGCGTCTTACCGACTGGTGGAGCTCCTTGCAGAACAAACGCATTCACCTCGCAGCCGTTGCAGCAGCAGCCACCGCAATTCCCTCCTCCTCCACCTCCTCAGCCTCCAGCTCGTCCTCCATCTCCACCTCTGTTACTACTGCCACCTCTCTTGCTTCCCAAGGGGGTGGGCGTGGTGGAGGGGGTGGCAAAGGTAAAGGCCGAGGGGGTGGCTCTGGCGGTGGCGGGCAGGGGAAGGGTGGCAAAGGTCGCGGTTCTGATAGCACCGCATCCCCCTCTTCCTCCTCCAACACTGTCACTTGCTGGAACTGCGGCGCCGCTGGTCATGCGGCGCCCAAGTGCCCTGCACCACCAGATGATGCACGCCTGGCCTCCGCCATGCGTGCTCACTGGGCACGCTCTTCAGGGTCTAATGGCGGCTCTGTCCGCTCCTCCACCTCCGCGGGGTCCAGTCGTGGCTCGACACACGCTTCTTCTCCATTGTCTATAGCAGCTGCCTACAGCACTGCCCTCTCTTCACCTTCTCCATCCGCACCCTGGGGTTGGCCCCCGGGGTTTGGAGGCCCTGTCTACTTCGGGCCTCCCTCTGGCTTCTACTCACCTCCAACATGGGCTTCCTCCACCCCTGGTCCCCAGCTACCCTCCTCTACCGCACTCATCACCGGACCACCTGAGGACGACCGCCAGCTGGACTCTGTGCTCTCTCACGCCGTTCACTAGCGTCATCTCCGTGATCAGGGAGGTGAGAGTGTACGTTCGGTTGAGGAGGGCCTTGCGTGTGCTGTTGAATCGTCTCTTCGTTGACCCCCCCCGGTCATGTTCAGGGGTGTCCCCCAGTTGATGTCCCATGGATTGAGGAGTGGCAGTCGTACAGTCTCCCTCGTTGCCTTGCCGCTTGTGGTCAACGCCTCTTTCCTCGTTCTGCCATTGCCGCTTTGAGTCGTGACCCTGTGTCTGTCCGTGTGACGGGTGGCTTCTGGATTCTTGATTCAGGGGCCACCCACCACATGACTTCCTATCGTTCAGCGTTTGTGTCGCTGGGTCCTGTTGGTTCTGTTCGCTTTGTACGCACTGGCTCTGGCCACCTTCTCCCTGTCCAGGGTGTCGGTGTCGTCCGTTTTGTTGGCCCTGGGGGGGAGCTCTTCCTCCCTAACGTTCTCTATGTGCCCGCGCTTGAGCTCAGTCTACTGTCTGTTACGATACTCGACAACCAGGGCATGGACTTCTCATCCAGTCGGGGTATTTCCTTTGTTATGCATCGCACTACTGGTCGTGTCTTACTACGTGGCACTCGCTGTGACCGCTTGTTCCGCGTGCCCTCGTTTGCACCCCATCCCTCCACGACTGCTCTTGTACATGTGGCTCGTTCCCTCACTCCTGTACATGCGCAGTTGCTCCATCATCGCCTCTGTCACATTCACACTGCCGCCATTGACAGTCTGCTTCGGGACATGCCTGCGAATGGCCTTGATGCCGACACGTTCTTTGCACCCTGCCCCACTGACTATCTCGACTGTGCTCAAGGCAAAATGCACCGCTCCCCATTCTCCACGTCTGAGTCTCGCACGTCTCACCCACTTGATCTCCTACACGCTGACGTCATGGGACCTCTTGCCCATGACACCCTTGGGGGTGTCGGTCGTTATGTCCTCTGTCTCACAGACGATTTTTCTCGCATGCGCTAGGTTTTTGCCCTTCGGCAAAAGAGTGACGTCTGTCCCGCACTTGAGTCCTGGCTACCACAAGCTGAGCTGGCCTGTGGTCGCCGGCTCAAAGTCTTTCGCTGTGACCGTGGTGGCGAGTTCATGGGTCCCACCGCTCGCTTTCTCACCTCTCGTGGGGTGTGTATGGAGCCCTCGCCCCCCTACACACCCCAGCACAATGGTGTCTCTGAACGCTTGAACCGCACCCTCGCTGATGGTGTTCGTACTCTGCTCAGCGAGTCCTCCCTCTCTCCTGTCTTCTCCTTCGAGGCCATGTGCTACATGACCTGGGTGTGGAACCGTGTCCCACACGGTCCCCTTCCTCGTCACGTCACCCCCTTTGAGCGCTGGTACGGTCGCCGTGCTGACCTCCGTCTGGCTCGTGTCTGGGGCTGTGTGGCTGCTGTTTGGTTGCCAGAGGACTTTTGTGATGGCAAACTGAGTCCTCGTGCTCGCCTCTGTATGTTTCTTGGTGACTCTGCCATGTCTAAGGCGTGGTGCTTCTGGGACCCCGACCGTTCCCGCGTCATCGAGTCGCGTGACGCCCTCTTCTTTGAGGATGTCTTCCCCCGTGACTTGTCCCATGTCCCTCCTCCGTCTTTTCTCTCCTCGCTTCGTCGGCTTGGGGGGGGTGGGTCTGTTCCAGCCTCCGATCTCCATGCGTCCACGTCTCCCTCTCACACAGCGTCCCCTGTTGTCACTCCCACGGACAGTGACGAGGACTCAGTCTCTTCTGAGTCGGGGGCCTCCGTGCCCTCCCCGGAGTCCGGGTCACCCCTGTCCTCAGCCGGCAGCCCCGTGTCTTCGCCGTCTACCGCCATTCCCGAGTCCTCACACTCGGCGCCCACTCCCGTACAGTCCACTGCCCACTCTACTCCCACCTCATCTCCTGGCGCTGCAGTTTCTCCGGTGCTTGACACTACCGCAGGCGACGCGCCTCAGGCTCGGCTCCCCTGTCCAGAGCCTTATACTCGTGGGGGGAGACTTCGTGCTCTTCCTCCCTCTCAGTCCTCTCAGCCCTCCTCTTCTAGGACGCCTACTGAGTCTCTCCTGGCAGGCTCGTCCACTGCCTCTCAGCGAGTCACCCGCTCCAGAGCCTCATCCTCCACAGCTGGTCCCTCAGTGCGCCCCACCGGCCTTGATGCACTGGGCTTGTCTGTGAGCGTTGTACACCCAAACTCTGCAGTCGGCTATGCTCTTGTAGCCCACAAGTTCCACAGTGCTCTTGAGTCTTCTGTCGCCGGTTATGTCGCCGCATGCTTTGCGGCCGCTGGCCTCCCCACTCTCCCTCCTGAGCCCACCACTGTCCGGCAGGCTCGTGAGGCGGTAGACGCTGCCCTCTGGGAGAAGGCCATGCAGGAGGAGCTCACAGCCCTCCAAGACCATGGAGTCTTTGAGCTAGTGGATTTGCCTACAGGTCGCAAGGCAGTCTCCCCCCGATGGGTCCTTTGGCGTAAGCTGAAGCCCGATGGAACAGTCGACCGGTACAAGGCACGTCTCACAGCAACGGGGTTCTCCCAGATCCCCGGCGTTGACTTTGATGAGACCTTCGCACCGGTCGGGAGATATACGACGGCTCGATCACTTTTGAGTCTCGTCGCCCAGCACGACTGGGAACTGGAGCAGATGGATGTCAACAACGCCTTCTTGCACGGGAAGCTCGATGAAGAGATCTACATGATACAGCCCCCGGGCTTCACCGATGGCACGAGCAAGGTCTGGCGACTGCGCAAAGCCCTCTATGGGCTCAAGCAGTCGCCGCGGTGTTGGAACATGGAGATCTCCTCGACTCTCGAGCGGGGAGGTTNGTTGATGACCTGCTCATTGCCTCACCCAGCCCGGCAGCTGTCCAGTCAGTGAAAGACCTGCTGCAGTCTGCATACAAGATGAAGGATCTAGGTCCTGCACGGGTGTTTTTGGGGATGGAGCTTGAGCGTGATCGTCAGCGTCGCACCCTGCATGTGCACCAGGCTGCGTACATACGCACACTGGGGGAGCGTTTTGCTCCTTTGCTCACAGACATCCCCACCGCGTCCACACCGATGACTCCAGCAGGTCAGCGTCTGCTGAAGTCACTGGACTCAGCACAGCTGGGGGAGCCCGTCGACGTCACCGATTACCGCAGTGTTGTCGGCTCCCTCATGTATCTCGCCACCACCACTAGGGCAGACGTGGAATTCGCGGTCAATTTCCTTGCCCAGTTCTCCCAGCAGCCTCGACAGAAGCATCTCGAGGCCGCACTGCGCGTCGTCCGCTACGCGTTGTCCACTGCACGCGTAGGACTCTGCTACCGTGCTCAGCCCTCTGTAGTCGTTGACGGCTACACAGACAGCGACTGGGCACATGACACAGATGCTCGCAGCCGCACTGGTTACATCTTCCTCGTCGGAGGGACTGCTGTCTCCTGGAAGAGTGGAAAACAGGGTTGTGTTGCCAGGAGCTCCAGTGANTGGCTGTCCCGCCTGTTGCAGCAGTTGCGTGTTCCCATTCATTGCATCACCCTGCGCTGTGACAACCAGAGTGCGAAGGCGATTGCTGAGCACGATGGCATGCATCACTCTCGCACTAAGCACATCAACATTGAGCATCACTTTGTACGCGAGCGCATTGCCGCTGGGGAAGTTCAGGTTGTCTGGGTCGACACTTGTCAACATCGTGCAGACTTTCTCACCAAAGCGCTCAGCAGTGGAATGTTCAAGGCGGCCGTGCATGCTGTTGGCTTGCTGCGCTCTCGTGATGCCGCCGGTTGATGTGAATCCTGTGATGTTCTCCTCGTTCTATGTATTGTGTGTGTGAGGCCTGTTCGTCTGTGGGTCATGGGGGAGTGTTGGTTATTGTCACAAACACACGCAAGTGCCCTCTTGGCTCCATTCATGCACACACCTCACCACTGCAGGTGATTGAACTGGATTAAGGCTCCCTGGTGCAAAACTGTGGTGCAGCATGAAGTGCACAGTGGAGGTGCCTCCATCAAGCTGCCAAGTGGTGGCTTCAGCACCAGCCTTGTCACAAGCCTTAGTTTAGTAATAACCTCACGTGCCAAAATGGGGATACAACTTGTAGGATTGCATGCTTGTTAGTTGATTGAATACTTGCATGTTCCTAGAGTGGTGAACCGGGTTGCTGATCTCTCGGGACCACACGTCCGGCTTGTGCCGGCGTGTGAGAAACCGCCTGGAGCTCGCTCGCTCCAGGGTCGGGTTCGATCCCTGGGTGGCGGCTGGGCCCCACGACGAGTGCCTCGCGTGGGTGGCCCGGTCAACTGGCTCTCACCACCTCGCTCATTACTCACTCTCGTTAAGTTGTGTCTCAACTACTTGCACTTTTCTTAGTCTTGAGCGTTCCCCGATCCATGGCGTGCTTCATGGCTTGCCACTCACTTGCTTGCTAGCATAGTGCTTGTGGCCACCTACACCTGTCACCGGCCTCACCGATGTCAGAAGTCACGAACTCCGAGCAAACCCATTAGTTGAACTAGGTGGTTTGGGTTAGAAGTTTTTAATTGCCCGGGCACCTGCCGGGCCATGTGGTAGCGAGGCCCGGCAGATCCACTTTCTTCCATCACAGCGTGCGCCGCATCTCGCAACCCTTGTCCCCCCCGCAATATCCAACAAACCCCCTAGTTACACTGGGGGGTTTGGGTTTTATATTTTTACTTGCCCGGGCACCTGCCGGGTCCCGCGGTAGCGGGGCCTAGCAGATCCGCTTTCATCTGTCACAACGTGCGTCCCCCCCCCCCCCCCCAAACCCTCGACAAACCCCCTAGTTAAAATGGGGGGTTTGGTAGGGTCATCGCGATCTCATAAGGCGTTTTCATCGTGAAAACCCTCCTGCGAGCTCGCGATGACTGGCAAAGGTGGACTTCGCCCTCGAAGTAGAGATCCATGTCAAATATGTTAAACAGATGAAATATATGCTAGCCGTGCGTGTTTGCGCTCGCAAAATGAAAAACATGGGCACCGCTTTCATTTTTTTTTCGACTTTGGAAACCGCTGACTTCTAGTTTTCGACTATGGAGACCACCGTCTTTGTGTTTTCGACTATGGACACCGCTGATTAATCGAGCGAAACAATGGGTACATTACAACACACCGTCCAATAGGTTACTACGCAACCCAGAGAACGTTATTAGTCGCCGCCTCTTTCGAACTTGCTGCTTGCTGCTGAAGGTCATTGACTTGCTTACATGGCAGGTTGCCGGTCTGTCCGTCCACGTTCACCGTCCTACCGCGTGCTGCATACGGCAGGCACACTCTCGAGCGAGAGACCAGCCTGACACGCTTGTCTGCGTCGTCATTCTTTACGTCATACATCGGACCTCTTACGCGATATCGACATTGGTAATGTTCTCGACGAACGCCGTTGCAACCAACTTCGGGGAGGTTGCACTGACAATCATTATTTCGCTGCGCATTGAACCATTCAGTATCAGATATTTTGTCAAGAGAGAAAACGGTTGGGCTCACCGGTGTGGATCGAGGATGGACTTTTGTGGTGTCCTGACCAGACAGAACCTTTAATGCACTCTACTCCAGGCTAGCTCAGTCATCACAACTGGATCGAGATATGCACAGGGCGATCGACAAGCCGACAGATACGCGCTTCTTGCGCTAAGAAACGGATCCTTGTACGGGTACGCCCCTCCCAACACCTCCCACCTCCGCCAAGTCCAAACCCCAGCCTCACATTCGGCATCTTTCGCACCAACGGCATCTTCCAGAGCACGGAATCTTTCCCGAGCCCACCTGGCCCCGATCGTCGTCAGCGGCAGCGTTCCCAGGAGGAGCAGCAGTAGCAGCAGCAGCACCACGACGAGCAAGAGAGGAGCATACCCACGGCCATGGCCACCGCAGTTCTAGCAACATGCCTCGGCAACTTGAGTCTGAGCGGCATCCACCACTACCACCGTGACCAGCTGGCAAGCGACGCGATCTTGACCGCACGCGATACAGCCGAATCCGGCCTGCCGTCTCCGCGACGCCGGTCTCACTACCTTGACTCCCCTTTGTCACCATCTGCCGGCCGCCCGACGAACTCGCGTCGCCGCCGCCGCCCTATCCCCCCTTTCCGCGCTGCGTCATCCGAGCAGGCCGAGTCCGCGCCTCGCAACCAGGTTCGCCACTCTGACAGCAGGAGACCGACCGACTGATAGCCGACCTCGTTCTCTTCTCCAACATCTCGCGATCTCCTGCTGTGAATTTCGGTAGATGGGCCTTCTTTCCGAGTCGGCTATGGCGTCGCGCAAAAGCGCCCATTTCGGAATGAACCGTAGCTTTCTTTTGTTTCGGAAAGACAAGTGCGCTTCGAGGTACCAACTACCGAGCAGCGGCAACTCTTGATATATCAGGAGTCTCGGTTCCCAACGGTGTTCCCGTCTTGTCATGGCCTTCCTCCCTCCTTCCCTTCCCACCCCTCCTTCCCACCCTCCCTCCCTCCCTCCCTCCCTCCCTCCCTCCCTCCCTCCGTCCGTCCTTCTGTCTTTCCGTCAATTCGTCCCGCCGTTCTTCGTCCATTCTCCCGTCAATCCGTTCGTCCGCCTGTCCACCCGTTCTCCCGTTCGCTCGTCCACCCGGTCGCCCGTCCGCCCTTATGTGTCCCTTCGTCCTTGTGTCTGTATGTCCCCCCGTCCGCTCGTCCA
>SZWC01000734.1:196518-209438 GCA_023375785.1 Penium margaritaceum
GCGGTGAAGTCGCCGAGGAAGGGCTCCAGGGCAAGGCGGGAAGCTGGAGGGGCGACTGGTACAAGGGCGCGGACGGCGCGACCAGCGTCATATAGCTGGTCGGCCTGGGTGGAGTCGTAAGGGAGGGTGTAGTAGGCCCACAGACCCTCACCCTGCGCCCAGATCCGGAAGCTGAGCTCCCAGCTCCGGAACTGCTCGCCGGCCTGAAGCGGCGGTGGCGGCGTCTCAAAGTCCTTCTGCCTACGGCCGGCACCCAGAGTGGGGCGAAGGACGGAGGTCACTGTCTGCCGTTGGCGCTGAGTCTGCTGTTGTGCTAAGTTGTATGTGGCGGCGGACACCGCGGGGCTAGCGTGCCCTGGAGGGATGAACGACGGCAGCGCGCTGGTGGCGGTTTGGGAGGCGACTGGCTGTAGCACCGCAAGCTGCAATGTCAAGGCGGCGAGTTGTTGCTGAAGAGCAGCAAGTGGGTCAGGGGTGCCGCCAACGTTACCAGTGGGGTGCTGCTGCTGCTGCTGCTGGTGCTGCTGCTGCTGCTGCTGTAGGGGCGACGGCTGCTACTGCTGCAGAGGCCGTGGCTGCTGCTGTATGGGCGGCGGCTGCTGCTGCAGCGGCGGTGGCGGCTGCTGCTGTAGAGGCGGTGGCTGCTGCTGCTGCAGCGGCGATGGCTGCTACTGTATGGGCGGCGGCTGCTACTGCAGCGGCGGCGGCTGCTGCTGTAGAGGCGGTGGCTGCTGCTACTGCAATGGCGGCGGCTGCTGCTGCTGGTGCGGCGGCGGCAGTTGCTGTTGCCGTGGCGGTGGCGACTGGTCCTGCTGCGAGGGCGACGGCAGCTACTGGTCCTACGGCGGCGGCGGCTGCTGCTGTTGCAGCGGCGGCGGGTGCTGCTGCTGCTGTAGCAATCGCTGCAAGAAAGGAGGGGTAGGGGTCCCCCCATCAGAGGAGGACCCCCCCTCGCCGGGACTATCAGCCATGCCTTGGTGTCTGTGTTTATTTATTGTGTTGTCTTTGTGTTGCTGCTGTAGCAGGAGGTTGGGGGAGTGGGAAGTCTACCCACTCCCCTGGCCTTCCCCCTTTCCCCTTTCACCCTCTTTTTTTTGTTGATGATGTCAGCAGTGACGTCAGCAGTGACGTCAGCAGAGAGGTGCTGACGTCAGCAGCGGCGAATGTTGGGGCCGCCGCTGCTGCTGTTGGTGCTGATGCTGCTGCAGCTGCTGCTGCTGCTGCTGTTGCTACTACTGCTGCTGCTGCTGGTGCTGCTGCTGCTGTTGCTGCTGTTGCAGAAACTGCTGCTGCTGTTGCTGCTGCTGCTGCTGTTGCTGCTGCTGCTGCTGCTACTGCAGCTGTTTGCTGCTGCTGCTGCTGTTGCTACTGCTGCTGCTGCGGGTGCTGTAGCTGCTGCTGCTCGTGCTACGAGCTGTAGCAGTTGCTGTGGCTGCTGCTGCTGCAGCAGCGAGCTGCTGCAGCTCGCTGTTGTAGCTGAGTGCTGCTGCAGCTGCTGCGTGCTGCAGCAGCTGCTTGCTGTAGTTACAAACTGCTGCAGCGAGCTGCGAGGGTGGGGGAATTTTTTGTTGTCTTTTTTTTTCTTGTCACAGCGGGCAGCAGCCCGCTGTCTGCTGCGAGCAACGGGCTGCTGCTCGCCCGGCAGCAGCGAGCTGCTGCTCGCTGGCAGCAGCGGGCTGCTGCTCACTGCTCGCTCGCTGCGAGCAGCGGGTAGCAGCAGCCGCGGCTCGTTGCTGCTGCTCGCTGCTGCTGCTGCTGCTGCTGCAGCTGGCGGCTGCTGCAGCTCGCTGCAACAGCTGCTGCAGCCCGCTGCTGCTGCTGCCCGCTGCTGCTGCTGCACACTGCTGCAGCTGCTGCGTGCTGCGGCTGCTGCCTACTGTTGCTGCGGGTTGCTGCAGCAGGTTGCTGCTGCGGGCTGCTTCTGCTTCTGCACGCTGCTGCTACTGCTGCACGCTGCTGCTGCTGCTGCTGCGAGCTGCTGCTGCTGTGGGCTGCTGCTGCTGTGGGCTGCTGCTGCTGCTGCTGCTGCGAGCTGCTGCTGCTGCTGGTGGTGCCAGTCACTGCACCTGGGTGACGTTGCCGCGTGCGTTGTCGCCCACAGACGTCAGACGCCGCCTGCCGCTCACCTTCTCGCGTCACGCGTGGGGGTCAGTGCTGCCAAAAAAAATTCGGCAGCATTTCCCCTGGCCCAGTGGCCGTGGGAAAAAATCTGACGCCGCCACCAGGAGGGTCAATGCTGTCGGAAAAAATCCGGCAGCATTTCTCCTGCACTGGCAAGTATGGGGGTCCGCCGGCGTTGTCTGGCACCTGTTCCCCAGTCTTCTGCTGCTGCTGCTACGCTCTGGCTCTGATACCAAAATGGAAACTATGCAGCAGGTTGGGGCAGCAGCGTTGTTGATGCAGCGTGCGGGCTTCCACGCTCGTTGCTTAAGTCAGCTGCCCCCTCAGTCTGGTGCTCTAGAGTCTAAGTCTGGAAGCTCTGGGTTTTGTTACTCAGAAACGCGCGCGCCAGAGTTAGCGCCAAAAAGCAACTGAAAACTGATAATGACTGATTAGGAATGAAGAATAAACAGCAATGGGGGACCCCTCCAAGTTCTAGCCCCCCCCCCAGCTCTGTAGAGCTTGTTACTCAGTTCATCAGCCAATCAGGAAATAGCTCAGTTCAGGCTGGCAGGTTTTCTCGGTGAGGCCTGCCAGACAGGCGACAGCCCAAAACCCGGGCGTCGTCCGTTTTGCCTGAAAACTGGACCATACCATAATACCGATGCTGCGAACGCAGCCGTGCGGTCAGAATCTGCTAGAAAAATAGTAGCGAGGAGTTATGGCAGCCTGAACCCAGGTAGTTCCCACGATGGTTTATGCTACCAAACAGGGCCATGCAACATGCAACTGGGACCCTAGGCAGTGCATGACGACGCAGGCACGACAGTACGCGCTGGACGCATGCAGACAGCGACTGCGGTGGCAGTGACTGCCGGCAGTGCGACCGCCGAGGAGGCCTGCCGATGGAGCTGAACACGTCGCCGGAGAGAGGAGGCTCCAACGAACTGCGAGACGACCTCAGCGTGCGTCGGCTCCACCGGACGACACTCCATCGGCGTCGAGTCTCGCCGTCAGTCATCTGCACGCCGATGTACACAAGCCGGGAGGACACAACAGAGCACAATGAGCGCAAAAACCTACAGCGAGTACCTCGTAATCTCAATCTGTTTACGACCGGCTCCACCCTTGACTACGTGGACCCCAACCATGTCCGTTCATGGGGAAAATGGGATGAAGGCATGCAAGAGCATGATTTTTGTGATGTGCGGCAAGGTTCAACAATGTTGGTATCCACAATGCCCGGTTCCCCTAAATTGGGGCCAGTCACGTACGAAGGGGGACAAGCTATTCGTGTGCATCCTGAACGCTATTACCCACCTAATAGTTAGTATTGTCCTCACTGTCATGGTCAAACACCATGGCGACTTTAGTGTCTACTAGTTGTACGCTCTTCATAGTACACATGAGGTTGTACTTGGCTTGGTCGACGATGCACTTGTGGCCTTTCATGTATGAAGAGACAAAGCATCGAGGATACAATGTAGTACCTACATTGTATCAGGAACACTATTGCAAGAGACCATCCAACAGATGCTTAGGTTTTCCGCGTCGTTGTGAAAGCTAACACACACAAGAAGATCAACAACGAGCTTATCTATAAGGCGAGAGACAAGATTAAAGAGGATGTGATGGGTGAGAAGGCAACATCGTAGGCCCTCTTCCCGGCCTACTATGCAGGTGAGAGCCTTTTTGGGTCTGTTATTGAGAACTCCACCTATTAAACATTCATAATGAATGTGATCTAAGTCCCTACACTCTTGTTCACCTGTAGCTTGGATCTGAGCACCATCGTCGTGGCTGAGCACAAAAAGTAAAAGAAGCACAAGAAGTTTTACCGGTGTTTTTTTGGTGCCTGGAGCTTTCCAAAAAGTGTAGCCCCATTTGTGGTGCATCGTCACTCTAGACAACACATTCTCATAGAACATTGAAAAAAAGGTGCAACTAATCGTTTAGTTTTTTAACGCAAATAACAATAGTGTGACAGTGACCTAGCCTATCGTCAGCCATGAAGATGAAGATTACTACAGCTGGCGAATGCTTTCTTCACAATGTGCGATGAGGGACAATGATCCCCAATGAAAGAGATGTAGGTCTCCTTGCCCCCTTGCAGAAGTTTTTTTTTCCACGACAACTGAAGGTATGTGCATTCTAGAATAAAGAGAGCAATTGTGACCTAAATAAAAATGACATCATAAAGTTTTTGGCAGCTTGTGACCACAAAAAATCGGAAGGAGTAAAACAAGTTGAGCGTGGACATCATGCAAACCAACAGGGGCGTATGCCACAATGGTCCACTGGCGCGGTGCAGTCAGCGGAATCTCACAAAGTACCTAGTCCTAGTTTCACGGGCTACCTCGCTGTTGAGGGTACATGACCAGCAACGCAATAGAATATATGAACACCCGCATCGTGGAGGCTTGCAAGCTATTGCCCTTCTATTGCTTTGCCAGATTATACATATCATTCAAACTTGGTTTACCACTCCCTGGAGGCTGATCCACAAAGCGATGATGGCCAACAGTCAGGTGAAGACGTGGGAAACCACACTAGGTAAGCCTTATCACAACAACTTACAGCCAGCCCACACCTACGATGTTGTCCATTCGAGCAACCTCATGGCAACAGTCATAGGGAGCATGGGTGAGCCATGACAAGTGGACTGCCGCATGTGCAAGTATTGCTATGGTCGGTTTGAGAGTTTAGCATCAGGTATGTCCACGCCTCTACGGTGCATCTTGAGAACGGTATCATCTCGGATGCCTCCGCGAACATGGCATACAGGGTTGTAGCATGGACGGGCTACTACAACAACCCCATGCGGGCGTCAACGTGATGGCCTTGAAGCCGACGCCTCCTGAACCTGAACGTGAGGGTAACCGTGGACCAAGGTGGTTGGAACCTAGCTACCGTGCGGTGGGGATACTCCAAGGCAAGAGGTAGAGGTGGGGTAACCTCCTTTGGTTTGACCATATTTGTAGGTAGTGCCGACAAAAGGAGTGCCCAAAAAGATGTTGCACCAATCCACATGTGCCAATCCCAACACAGTTAGCTGCTACACGTGCTACAGAGATACACGTTCAACAAATCGCTATGGCCTCAGCCGTAGCCAACGGAGCCACAATAATCATGGATGGCGGTGAGGTGGATGGCACATGAGTTGGGGTTTTAGCAACTACAACAAGCAAAACAGACACTACTGCAAGAACACAAGTCCTGATAGCAACTATTGTAGGTGGAGCTAGTGTTGGTGAAATTAACCTCGAGGAAAGGGAGCTGACTCAAGAATAGAAAATCAGATAAGAGACACAAGGAGAGGAGGTGGAGGAAGAGGATTACGGAGGGAAGAGTGCGAAGGAGGAGGAGAACACAGAGGCCTGACCGGTAAGAGCTTCATTTGTGAGTGACAAGAGTAGTGAATCAACTTACCACAGTGATCTTTAAATTCATACCATGGAATTTTATGAATTATGTGATCCTTAAATTTGCATGTTTTTTTACCTTTGTAATTATTTATGTGATCCTAATTGAACGAATTCGGGTAGACCCTCATCCCTAAATTCGTATGTTGGTCAAACTCAATATTTTAGTGATCCTATATTTGGCACATTGGTCGTTCTCGGTGTCAGCGCACCAACGCCTGTCAGTAGTCGTTGCACTGACACCGCTCTTTTTGTGTGCCATCAAACAAATTGCATGCCACAAACCTCAAATGGATTACGCGCCACCAGGACATACCTGTTTCAGCCCAAGTAGTACTACCATAAGCAAGGTAGGAGAATATTGTAATTTCTACCCTAGAACCTTAAATCCGTACAAACAGGTTTGCAATGATTTTAGTGTTCCTATAAATTACTTCAACGAAAAGACTGTATGATTTCAACTACTTCAACAAACATTAAATTCAAATTAAAGAATCACTGGAGTACTCCTACACTTTTGACAAACATTATGACCGAGATGAGGAAACAAGGTGAGCACGGTTCAAGGTGGAGGAAGTGGAATTCAAGCGGAAATATGTCCTAGTCTAAAACCTGTGTCCAACTTGTCGAAACTTGGCATACTGGACAACGATGCATTCTAAGGGAAAAGGAACATCTCATATATTGCATGGTCTGTACTCATGATGTTTTTGATTTCTCATTGCCATTGTATGTGAATGTAGAATTTTATACTAGTTGTTCTAAAAAATTCATTTGATACATTGCACTATCTGCACAAATGCTATTTTTTGTCACTGCCTTTGACATACAAGCCTCTACAGCATTCCATACTAGCTCGTCTAAAAAAAATATAGTCTTTAGGTTTCTGTGTTTCTTCAGGTTCACCAGACGTACCTACTCTTGCCTGTGAAGCTTTCTACTAATAAATGCAAAGCAAGGAGGGGACATTGTGTTTCTGTTCAGGAATGGTACAAATTTCATTGCCTTAGAGTAGGTAATGCAGCAAAGGATCAAATAACGTGGCAAGCCAACGGAGAGCAAGTATGATTTGGTTAGAGAAGAGGAGGCCAAGGAGATGATGAAGAAGAGTGTGAAGATGTGTGATCGTGCACAACGTGTCATGTCATCCATTGGGTACACAGTTTACCAGTGCTTTTGCAATAGTGGATTGCTAGTTATGAACCGTCCCCTCTCAATTGACATAAAGTAATATGGAAAGGTGGCGTCATAGCCATAAGTTTCAGAAATTCACGTCACATTTACCCATGAAGCAAGGGTAATGTAGAGGTGAATGCATGAAGCCAATGGTCCTTGCATCGTGTACACGAGGGCTTAATGGAGATAATATGCCAAAATGATGTCTCAAGCGTTGTGCGACAGAGGACAGCCTAGAGATCGTGCGTCCTAAAATCATGCTTACTTCCAAGTGCAAAGGAGGAAAAGATCAATATTTATTCACAGGTTCATAAGTTAAGTAATGTTGAAAAGGATTGAAGTTTGGAGATTACCTGGTGTCATGTACCTGGGAAAACGAGGACATCCTGGACATAAAAACACTAAACTTTGTATCAGATGCCCAGAGCGCAGTGCTCTACCGGATTGGTGGCTTGGACCAGGTCCATTGATGCAATGCTCCAAACTTGGGCTTGCCCACGTTCTAAGCCATGTTTTAAGGGGCCGCTGGAGAAGAGGGCCATGAAGGGTCTACATAGCATTCACATTCCTTCTTTGGGACGACCCATGCCTAGTGTGCCCCTTACGGATCTGTGTAGGGAGTAGCATCCCATCCACAATGCTCAAGGCTGCTCATCCATCCATTCGTGGCTGTGTTTGTGCCAACCTGTAAGTGCGATTCGATATTTGTCGGATTGTTACTGGACAATTTGTATATCTACCCCTCCTTTGGTATAACTTTTGAAAACCGTCCATTGTACAAAATTATTGTTCATGCACGTCCAAAGTATAAAAATCTAATCAGCCGTATCCATACTACAAAGCTATAATCACATGCTGCCCTTAGTTCTCCTTTACACACATTTCTAATCTTCATCCCACTCACATGTGAGGTTGTGTTGCTAGTGTTTGGCTCCCAGAGGACTAGCAAGGCATCAACCTGGCTCCCCGTGGTTGTCCCTGTACCTTTCTTAAGGTGACTCATGAGTCGAGGGCTTGGCGGATCTATGACCCTCCTCGGCACCGCATCATTGAGTCGTGTGGCTTGTTGTTCTTTCCGGAGCCTATTCCATGCAATCTCCCTTTTTTCAATTCCGGGACCCTTTTGGGCATGTTGCCACCATCGTGTGGGGGGGATTCTATACCATTGCACGATGTTGTTCCCTCTCCATCGATGTCCACAGTTCCTAGTTCCTTCAAGTTGCCTACGCCTCCACATACCGTACTACCACCTGAATTTGGAAACAAACTAATTATTGTTATTTCGGTTCCGGGCCATAAATTAGTTATGGCTCTCTCGCCAATAAGCAAATATTATTCTGAAAATGGTCTCTGGAAATTCTAGGCTAGAAAAAAGAGAGACCGTTCGGTTCTTGGCCATTTATAGTCAATTATTCCATGCATCCTCCCAAGGGCGTTGTGCGCGGTCCATGCGATGCTTGCACATTGAGGAATTGTGTAGCACACTTTAACAGTTACTTGACTGTGTGCAAGCTGGAGTTAGAATAGTATATTTTGAATTTATGAGGTCTATTCCTGCTTGACCCCCCCTAGCCAGCAACCTTAAATTCAACCCTGAGTCCTTGAAAGAAAGATGTGAAATTTTCCTTCCCAAATGCCCTTTTGAATTTTAGTGAAAATACGGTTTATCAGAACACATCGCACAGAAGTCCCCATCTGAGTGTGTGTCTTTTGGCTGCTAACCACGCATCCAAGTCCACCTCTTCAGCCGCTGACTCGGCCGACAAGGCGACTGGGTCCATTTCTTTGGTTGCTAACTCCACCGACCAGGCGACTGATTCTTCTTCTTTGGCCCCTATCACCATCACCCAGATGACTAATTCTTTCCGTTCGCTGACTTGGTCAACCAATTGAGCAGTTCTCTAGCTCCTATTTTGGTCACTATAGTGGAGCAACCCATCTTGTTCTTGCCTCCTCGAGCCCATAACGTTCATTCTTCTAGTGTTGGTCCAATGTACTCTCGTACTCCTTGTAGTTGTCTTCATCCACACACCCCAGCTCCTCCATCAGGCAGGCGTCCTGCTATCACCCGTCTGTCTCTAGCCACTACTCTCTGTTCCATGACCTTTTCTTACAATGTTGTGAATGAGGATCGAGGGACAAAGGTCTTGGGTTTTACTGCCCTTGTCTTCTTCAAACCTTTGTCCAACATCTGCATTACGATATGCTTTGATATCTTAGGAGCACCTATGTGTTTTCTTTGTATTGGCACCGCTCGTCTGTTGACAACCAAACCTTCTTTACAAGGAACCAATCCATAGAGCCTCCAAGGCTAGTGCCGCATCTGAAACTGCCTAGTTGGATGCTACTTGCAAGGAGGAATTGACTTCCATTAACGAACGTGCTATGTTAGAGCTGGTCGACTTTTCCCCAGGCGGCAAAGCCACTAGGGCGAAGTGGGTTCCTGTTCACAAGAGGAAGCCAGACAGCACGCTTGACAAGTACAAAGCCTAACTTGCAGCCAAGGGCTTTGCACAGATACTGGGAGTGGACTTTGACCATGCTTTTTGTACCGGTTGGCTGTTTCACCTCCAGTCACACGCTCTATAACATGGCCACATAGCATGGCTAGGAACACCACGAGGGTGTGAGCAATGCCTTCTTGCATGGCATTCTCGATGTTGTGGAGCTTTACATGGTCGAGGCCCCTTGCTTTGAAGATGTCATAGATCATTTTTGGTGACTGCGGAAGGCCCTATAAGGCGTGAAACAATCACCTAGGTGTTGGAACATAGATATCAACTGCATCCTCTTAAGGTGTGGCCTACTGCGTAGTGCCGCAGATCCAGCCCTCTTCTTCATCTTAGTGAGAACCACCCTTGTCACCTCGCTCATATATATGAATGATCTTCTCATCGCATCACCTGACCTTGCCATTGTTCAATGAGTGAAGGGTCTGTTGCAGTCCACTTACAAGATGGAAGACCTTGGACCTACACAAGTATTTTTGAACATGGAGATTGAGCGTAACTACATTCACAACATTTTTCATTTACATCACGCAACCTACATATAGAAATTCGCCGAGCGCTTTGTAGACCTCTTGTCCACTGTACCCAGTGCCTCCAAACTGATGATACCAGACAACCACATCAAGATGAAAGCTTTTGATGGTGACACACTAGGTGTGGGTGTAGACGTGATTGCTTTTCTTCATCTTTACTAATGCTTCTTGGCACCACCACGCGGCCGGACATTGCCTTTCTCGTGAATGTGCTGGCCATAATTCTATCACACTCCACACTAGTTGCACTTTGATGCAGCCAATGTTGTTTCCAACCCACATCATTGGCTGGTATTTTTTCACCAGCCGTCTGTAGTCATTGAGGAATACACCTATGGTGACTAGTCTGGAAGCATAGACGGTTAGAACTGCACTTTTTGGATCTTTTCCATCGGTGGCAGAGCCACTTTATGGTGCAGTGGGAAGCAAGGGTGCATTACACACACTGTACTACAGAGGTATAATACATGACATTGAGCGTCGATGCATGTGAGAGTGTGTGGCTCCGTCGTCTTCTCTATGGACAATGAGAGTGCCATAGCCATTGCACGTTACGATGGCATTCATCACATGTGTAGAAAGAAAATCAACATGGATAATCATTGTTTGTGCACCTTGCTGTACAAGGACAGAATCCGGATTGTGTGGGTCGAGTCTTTACGACAGCTGGCTGACTTCTTGACCAAGGATTTCAAGCGTGTTGAAATTTGATTAGGTCAGGGGCTAAACCTGCATCAGATTTTAGACAAGCAGGGGTCTGCAAGTCTAGTAGGGTTTGAAATAGGTAGACGTGCTTCCAAATTGTTGTCTGTCTATTACGCAACAGAAGATTTAATTGAATCTGCATAGTTTGGATTTGATGCAAAAAGCACGTTACTAGCTATGCACACTCAAAGTTGAATAGCGACTGTAACAATCTTCACTAGACGGTATTCTCTACCAACTTCTGTACTTTTCCATAGGAAAAGCTCTGGCCTTAGCTCAGGCTCTCCATCTTCGGCTTCACTGTATTGGCGTAGACGGGACCTCTTTTATGAATTATAGTAGCTATGGACGTTAACTCCTGAAGCAGAAGCTGATATTTGAATGTGGAACAACTCCAAGCGTTGGAGCCTGGCTATAAGTAGATCAAGTAGTTGTTAATGAGCTAATAGAATAGGGCTTCTTAAGTAGTTTATGGTCTTCAGGCTGATGATGTAAGCGAATGGGTTAATACCCTTTCATTGATGAAGGGATGTACCTCCTAGTGAAGAGGTACACTTGAAGATGGCTCTATGCTGTAGCTCTTTATTGATTTATCGAAGAGGGCCTTGAGGAGGTAGAAGTACCCTTTGGAAGAGATCAAGGGTCTAGGTCACCTGGGAGGGTATTGCCTTGTCCGAAGACTTGAACACGGATCTTCCAAGACGCAAAATGCTGCTGGAATGGCTTTTCAAAAAGTTGAAGAAATTGTCCAGTGAACCGTAAATTGAGCGAACAATTTTCCCGTTTTGCCCGTTTCTAACAAAACGGGCATGGTTTATAAATGCATAGATCTAGTTGGTCTGCATCTATGGCTGTGCAGTTGTATATTCATGAGTTCCTTTACCCCATCTTGTTTCCTTTATGCCCTAATCTTTTGTGTGGTCATCATCGCCCTTGTGTGACTTTGCTAAAAATTTGGCAAGAGACAATGGAGGAGCATGATTTATGGTGTGTACAGAGGATGCATGACCTATGCGCGTACATGCATACTGGTCCTCACGTGTCACAAGGGAGTGAAGTCATTTGCATGTGCACTCTTACCGATCCAAACTGTGACCTCCTTACTCGTGTACGTGCTTGTGCAAGCAACCAACTCGGCAGACGTTGACGACGGCGGGCGCTGAGGGATGGAGGAGACGTCGCACCGTTGTGAGAGACATAGCTCCCATCTCGATGTGTGGAGTCTCCCACTTGGTAGAACCAAGTAGCCAACTCCTTTGACAACAGCCAGTGTGACTCATGTCACCAACAGTCAATGCCAACTGTTTTGAGTAGCATAGAGTTTATCTAGGTCCAAATAGCAATAACCTTGCATTGTGAGTTTTCAAGCTGGTTATACCTGCATGATTGTGTGTACAACGTGCATTCTTTGGTATGGTCCAGTTTTAATGGACGACGCCCGGGTTTGGGGTTGTCAGTCATCTAGCAATGCTCACCAATTAGTTGAGTTTCTTGATTGGCTAGTCGACCTAGTACCAAGGCTCATAGAGATGAGGGTATAGGTTCGTGTAGGAAGGGTTTTCACATCACACTTCTTTGTTGCTCTTACCTCCGTCATTGCTCCCTTCTAACGAAATTTTTTGTGCTAACTTTCAGGTGCAAGTTTTCTCACTCACAATTGAGCAGCCAGTGCTACTTGGGCACCAAATCTGGGCACAACAAGCCACTCACTTCAGTCCAAGTGTGTGAGGCGGCAGAAAAAATTCTTGTCCAGAGTAGTGCAACATCCTTTCACTTCATATGTCCGCCACCTGGATAAGCATTTCACCCCCTTACTTGAGTTTGTACCCACGGCGTCAATGTCTATGAGCCTAGACGGGCCAGGGGTTGTTGAAGACTCAGCATGTGTCGAGCCTGGGGGAGATAGTCAACATTACGAGCTGCCCGTGTGTCATTGATTCTCTCATGTAACTAGCGATCAGAACTAGGGCGGATGTCGCCTTTACCGTGAACTTCCTTGCACATTTCTCACAATGTCCTAGTGTACGACACATAGAGTCTGCATTGTGCGTTGTTAGTTATACACTTTCTACTGCCCAGACTGGTTTTTGCTATCGGGCACAACCGTCAGTGGTGGTTGATGGCCACACTGACAACGACTGGGTTCATGGCACAGATGCTCACAGCCAAACGGGCTACACCTTCCTTGTAAGTGGGACCGTTGTGTCATGGACGAGCTGTAAGCAGGGTTGCTCTTGGCGTAGGGAAGTGTGAGAGTGTCTCGCTATAACGCCGGTTGCAGCAGGTGCGCCTATCCCTCCGCTACGTAAGCAGCCGTAACCATCCATGCATCACACTAAATTCTAACAATCAGAGCACAAAGGCTATCGCTGAGTATGATGGAAAGCATCACACACACACACACACACACACACACACACACACACACACACACACACACACACACACACACACACACACACACACACACACAC
>SZWC01000734.1:226010-248359 GCA_023375785.1 Penium margaritaceum
CCCCCAACTTCCCCCTCCCCCTCTCCCTTCCGCACCTTCTCGCGCAGCAAAGCACCACCCCGGCCCTTCACAAGGTTGAGATCGGGGTCGACCTCGTCTGAGCCGTCGATGGCAATGTCAAGCTGCACGTCCACACGCATGCATTCAGACCCAGAGCCAGCACGCAACAGCATGTGACGGGAGTAAAGCATCCTGACTGTCGTTGAGGTCGGGGTGGGCACGCGGTTCACTAGCCACAAGTGAACACATAGTCTTGGGTCTCTCTGGGACTGATGCACTGGCCGTTGATAAGACATAGGGCAGTCATTGTTGGTTCTCCTTTCTCTTGCCCCCAACTTTTCCCCACCATCCTCAGCAGCAGCGGTGTAGCTGGAGGGTGAGAGGACTTGAGTGGGAGCCCCGTGCGGCCATCAGAGGGGTTCAACGCTGCAAGCACTCTGGACCTCTCTGGCCAGCACACAGGTGTTGCTGCGGCCGCAGCGGCACGGCTATTGCAAGCGCCATTCCACACGATACAGCTTGCGATGCACTGCCGCAATTCGGCCGCTCTTCTTGCTGCATGCCACTTGTGATTGCCCTGGCCTGGCTTCTCCCCAGCGCCACTTCACAACAAGTGTTTCCTTGCGTGTTACTTGGCAGCAACAGTCGATCCAAGCAGCATGCCTTGTGGCGCGCGATGACAGCATGCTACCACCATGCAACATGCAGCCACAACAACACACACTGCGCTCCCTTTCCTCACAGAGGGGATGGAATTATGTGCCATGTGTATCATGCCATGGTTTGAGAGGAGCTTCTGTCAAAGCAACGCCCCCGCCCCACACCTCTCGCAGCTAGAGGCATGCACACGGCCAGCACAAGAGGTGGGTATGAGAGTGCTCTGCATATTCTGGTCCAACTCATGTGTCATCGTGAAGCGTAGACACGCGGTCATCCCAATTCCTTCGCTGCATTTTTTTTTTTATGGAGGAGCAGCCGCATGCACAAGACGTTGGAGGCGCCCTCCAGCAATGCAACACCCAGCAAGGCCCACTTCAAGGAATCTCGATGTGAATGAAGTCAGAGGTAGTGGTGGCGATGGTGGTTGTGGTGGTTGTCTTGGTGGTTTTGGTGGTGTTGGTGGTGTTGGCTTTGGTGGTGGTGCCGCCGGCGAAAACAGCGGCAGTGGCAGCGGCGGCAGCGGCAGCGGCAACAGCGACGGCGGTGGCAGTGGTGGTTGTGGTGATGGTGGGTCAGACCATTTTCATGCCATGGTCAGAGGCGGAGGTGGAAAACAAATAAATTGCTTTGACCCTCTGTTCAATAGGCATGTGCAGACTGAATCATTCGTGTGTGATGTAGTGCAGCACACATGCCGACTGCATGCTGCTTGTGTTTGGTTCACATGCCTTTGTAGATGCACTTGACGCCTTGGGAGATGCCTGGATCCTCAATCTTATCCCTTACACTTGGCTTTGCATCTCTGCCCAACTCTCCGGCTCATCACTCATTCCGCCCGAGGACATTTTCATCCATGCCACGTGGAAATTCAAACGCCTGGGCATCCTGTTGAGCTATTGAATCATTTGGTTTCTGCAAAGTGGATGCCACTCCCACAGTCCGATGCAGCACATCACATTTGCCAGTCCACACCACACCACGTGCTGCTGCATCCATACGCACATGCACATGGACATGCACATGCACTCATCAGGACTCTCTCACCTTGGGGTGGTCGTCCAACACAGACAGGGGGATGCCGAGAGACCGAGCCTGCTCCTCTGTGCGCTGCACAAGCACAACGTTGTGGAGTCCATTGCGGCCAAGTCAACAGCACCACATCCTTGCCCCTGTTCTGCTGGCGAAGCCGCGCCACATGACATCAGGCCATGGTATCGCAGGATTGCACCACATTCGCAGACACGTGCCCAGCTGTTGCTGGTGGAAGACCATTTGTGCATCAAGGAGGCATGCCCTTCTCGTCTCAGGAGTCATGCACCTGTTGGTGCCCATAACTGGGAATCAAGGGGAAGAGACAACAGGTGGCAACACGAGACGGCGAGTCGCCCACATACTTTTCAACACTAGGAGAATGGTGGGGAAGGGGAGGGGGGGGATTCCAGGGACTCCTCACCTTGGATGTAGGGATGCCAACAATGTCCTTGAGCTTACCCTCCTGCAGCAACATGCAAAGATTGACATTGCAGGGATGTCACCACAAATTATGAATGTCACTGATGGCCCTCTAACCTACCGTCGGCAGCGGCTCCATTCACATCACCATCGCTTGCAGCAGGCAAAAATGCCTCTAATGTCGACCCCATGGTTCAACCAGATGAACTCGCCAACAGCTTTGGACGTGAATCTCGGCAGTTCAGTCCCTACATCCTTCTTGCACTCTTCTTCAGTGCATATGCCTTTCAAATAAAGCCAAGTGATTCTCGCTTCCCCCTACCCCTACCTGACCCCGCCATCTCAAGACTCTCCTCCTCTCGTCCCCTCACATAGTTCCTCGTCCTCTTTCATGATCCTCCTCTGCTCCTGCACCCCTGGCCTCACCCTCGCACCCATCCCCCCCTCCCCCCTCTGCACCCCCCCATCTCATCCAACAAGCCCCCAGCTCTGCCACCCGTTCACAGCTCTCCCACCTTCAGGAGCTCCCCAATCCGGGCGACGGCAAACGCTGCGGTAGAGCCAGTGCCAAGGCCCACCACCATGCCGCTCTCCACGTACTCCACGGCCTGCACCGCAGCAAGCAACGCATGGCACTTGCTCGAATTCGTCTCAGATATGACGACTGAACAAGAGGGGAAAGTGGACAGGAGGAGAGAGTGGACCCAAAAACAGGGCGGACGGAAGGAGGATCGAGTTGCTTGAAGACGCAAGAGACGCTAAAAGGGCGAGGGAAGACGAGAGAAACAGGAGAGGCAAACGGTTAGTTGAGGTCAGTAGAGTTGGTGGAACCATGCCACCCAGCGAATCCAGCTGCGGGCAGAACACGGAGTTGCAACGCCAGCTGACAAGCCAGAGAGCCACACCACAGTGGTGCGTCTGTCTTCTGTTGCCGTCAGAAAAGTGTACATACTTTGGCGCATAAGGGAGAAAAGGCTCCTTGCAGAAAGATTTGGTGAGGTGAGATTCATCCCCCGCTTGGAAGGCTCCTTGCGATTCTGTTTTGCGAGCATCTCTTCAATAGAAGACGAACACAGCACTACGTGCCGTGCTGAGCCACAGCACGGGGAAGTGCAGGGCAGACAGGGAGAGCAAGCTGTGCAGCGGCAAGTTGCGGCAACACCTTCGGCACCAATCACACCCGTCGGGAAACAAAAACGTTTCGTGGGAAATGCTGCAGAACGCACTATCCCTCGCTTTAAGCACGCACCTTCTCTGCCGCGAGCTTCTTCAGGTCGTCTTGGCTCAGGGCAGCTGCACGCCACAGCCCACCAACGGCACGCAAGGACACGTCCATGAGCACGGGTGAGTCCTACATTCTGGCGCATTTGCATGATTCTGGAGCTCGGGGCATTCAGCCACGCCCGCGCTTTCATCGACGATGGACAATATATGTTCGAATCGGGCAGCCCGGAGCACGAGCTTTCAGGCTCCATTTGACGCGACAGGGGTCGGCGTCGCATGCCGCCTTGCTGGCGCGCGAGAGGCGCAGCGATCACGACGGCTCAGCAGCAATGCAGACACAGTGGGCACCTCTTTCTCTTCTGTACTTTCAGACGTCACGAACAACGTTTGGAGAAGATAACGTGGCCGGGCCATCATGGCCCTCGTCGGCGCGACTTGTGAAAGCCACATTGCGACAAGATGGTCCGGCTCAGCCGCTACGCATAAACTCAATGAACCAAGCCAGGGGCAAGCACTCCAACCCGCTCTCCACGGAACGACAGGGGCAGATATATCCGCAGCAGGGGCAGGAGAAATGCGGGTGCATTCTACAATGCCAGGGCCGACGTCTCCCTCAGCTTCGTGACACTCCCTCTTTCGACTCCCCCTCTTTCTACACTCCCTCTTTCGACTCTCCCTATTTCGACACTCCACTGATACACTCGACAGTGGACTCTCATGGATCCTCTGGCAGAAACTATCCTGCTTCACATATGGGCAGGTCGACTGCCCCACTAGAGTGCCCCATCGCCAGGAGGTAACTGGGCTCAAGCTGCTGATGCGCCGACGGCAACGAATCTGGGCCTACCCATGGCGACGGCGCGACGGGGAGCCTTGGCCGACACAGAAGAGGGAGTTCGCACGCCGGGCAACTTCTTGATGGACACGAATGAGGAGGCAGGGGAAACGGCGCGCTCTCCGAAGCTGGCGAGCTTGGGCCTGACGGAAGCGATGGCGGCAGATGCGGTCGCCGCTGACTGGAGAGAGGCTGCCATGACTGCCTGGTGGTGCTAGTGGAGCGCAGGGACGGCGAGGCTTGGGTCTTCGGCTGGGGGTGCGCAGAAAACGATTGGGCGACGGAGGATTGCTATGAGGCAAGTGGTTGAACGGTGGCAGACCAGGGACGGCGGCGGCTGCGGCAGCAGCGGATTGGGCTGCGGCGGCTGCTGCGTCGGGGCGAGTGCGCCGCTGATATCACTCGGCGCCGTTGCAGCGGTGAGAAACAAGAGCCTGCTGCTAGACTCTACCGCAGCAGCAGGCGAGGGGGGATGGGGGGTTGGGAGGGGGGGGGGGGGGGAGCGGACCCTCGGGCCGTGCCGTCTGCTGTCGTAGTAGCCCGGGCTAAGCTCGCCTGGTCCACTTCAACTGCGGGCAGCAGCGACAGCATGCTGCCACGGCTAGGCCAGCAGCCGCAGTTGCTACGGTTCCTGAGGCGGCGCGCCCGAGTAAGCGCCACAACGACCACAGCAGGGTGCGCTCTCGCGGACCAGCCGCACACCCTGCTGATCGATCAGCGCGGAAAAACAAGTGTGTGGCGCTGAGGCGGGGTCGGGCGGGGTCGGCGGGACACACGTGTCACCTTTCCCCCGGACACTACTGGCCTCCCGCAAATCCATTATGACCAGCTCCAGGAAAAGATGCAAGGGCGACGAAAGGGGACTCTCCGTGTTCCTGACAACTGTCCTCGAATGTACTTTAAAATTTGATTGAATGCTCCAGAACCCAGAAATTTCGTTCTACATCCTATTCTATCCCCGAGATTGACAATAGATCTCTCCAGAAAACCATCTAATGTTAGAATTTAAACGTCATAAATTCAATTTAATTCTAAAATAGTACTTATATACATTGAATTTTTCTTCAAACGTATCAATTTTGGCAGTTTTACACCAATCGTCCTTGCGTGTTTTACCCAAATGCCTCGCCCACCAGTGTTCCATTCTAGACGTTGCTCCAAATTTCTTCAACATTCCATTCATATTTTAAAAACCATCACAACCCTCGAATTCTCAATTACGTTTGTTCAAGAAGCCACTCGCGAAAAGAAATTCCATGTGCTACTCACCTTGTGCGCCTAATGATGTGCCGAACGGAGCGTAGATGATGAACAGGTATGAGTTGCGAGGCAGAACATGGTTTGAGAATTTGGGAAACTTGAAAGATTAGTAATTAGCGGTAAGTGTACTTCGATGACAAGTGTTGAAATGACCAAACACATGCATACAAGTGTCGAGTTACAAGTGGGGCGTGTGGAGTCGCGTCGTGAGTGGTCGGATCGAGAAGCTCCGCCGTGAGAAAATGCGTGGAATCTTCCTATCGATATTGCCGCTAACTAGGCGTCAGTGTCTGTTGGTTTTCATGCATCTCTCATTGTACTATGTTGTGTCCTCCCAGCTTGTGTACATCGGCGTGCAGATGACTGACAGCGAGACTTGATGCCGCTAGAGTGACGCTCGGTGGAGCCGACGCACGCTAAGCCCACTCAGCCATCGCTGGAGCCTCCTCCCTCTGGCGATACGCTCAGCTCCATCGGCAGGCCTCCTCAGTGGTCGGGCCGCCTGCGGTCACTGCCACTACAGATGCTGTCTACATGCACCTAGCGCCGTGTCTGGCTGTGGCATTGCATCTGCAGCATCATGCGGTGCCTAGAGTCCATGTCTCCTGCTGTATGGCCTTGTTTGGCATCGTTGACTGTCGTAGGCACTGCCTGGGTTCGGGCAGCCATAACTCCTTGTTGCTATATTTCTGGCTCATTCTGACCGCACGACTGCGTTTGCAACGTTGGTATTATGGTATGGTCCAGTTTTCAGGCAAAACGGACGACGCCCGGGTTCTGGGCTGTCGGGCGTCTGGCAGGGCTCACCAAGAAAACCCTGCCTGCCAGAAAATAGGTATAGCACTATTTTTTTGATTGGCTGGTTAGCTGAGTAACAAGTTCTGCACTTGTGGGGGGGAGCTAGAACTTGGAGGGGTCTCCCATTGTTGCTCATTCTTCATTCCTAATCAGTCACTTTCAGTTTTCAGTTGCTTTCTGGCGCTAACACTGGCGCGTGCGTTTCTGAGTAACAAACCCAGAGCTTCGAGACTTAGACTCTAGAGCAGCCGACTGAGGGGGCAGCAGACTTAGAAAACTAGCGTGGAAGCCCGCACGCTGCATCAACAACGCTGCTGCCCCAACCTGTTGCCTAGGTTTTCTAGCTTGGTATCAGAGCCAGAGCGTAGCAACAGCAGCAAAAGACTGGCGTACAGGTGCCAGACAACGGCGGCGGACCCCCATACGCGCCAGTGCAGGGGAAATTCTGCCGGATTTGTTCCGGCAGCATTGACACGCCTGGTGGCGGCGTCAATTTTTTTCCCACGGCCACTGGGCCAAGGGAAATGCTGCCGAGATTTTTTGCCAACGCTAACCCCCATGCGTGACGTGAGGAGGTGAGCGGCAGGCCGCGTCCAACACCTGCGGGCGACGACACACGCTGCAACGTCACCCTGGTGCAGTGACAGCCACCAGCACGTAGCAGCAGCAGTCTGCAGCAGCGGCAGCCGCAGTCAACGGCATCGAGCAGTGGCATCAGCAGCCAGCAGCAGCTGCGTGCAGCAGCAGCAGCTGGCAGAAGCAGCAACTCACAGCAGCCTACAACAGCAGCAGCAGCCCGTAGTAGCAGCTCACAGTAGCAGTAGCCCTGCAGCAGCAGCAGCCCGCAACAACAGCCCGTAGTAGCAACAAATAGCAGCTGCAGTAGCGTGCAGCAGCAGCTACAATAGCGTGCAGCAGCAGCAACATGCTGCAATAGTAGCAGTAGCGAGCCGCAGCAGCAGTCAGTTGCAGCAGCGGCTATAGCGAGCAGCTGCCAACAGCGGCTACTACTTCTCGCTACCCGCAGCGAGCGAGCAGCGAGCAGTAGTCCGCTACTGGCAGCGAGCAACGGCTCGCTGCTAGTGAGCAGCAGCCCAGTGCTTGCAGCTAACAGCGGGCAACTGCTCGCTGTGACAGACGAGCGATAGGAAAGAAAATGCAGGAAAACAAATCCCCCACCCCACCAGCTTTGCTACCGCGGCTGCAGCAGCTGCCTTTGTTGCTGCAACTGCCATAGTAGCCGCAGCAGCCCGAAGTAGTAGCAGTTGCTGTTGCAATTGCAACCGTAGCAGCAGCAGCAGTCGCAACAACAGCAGCAGCTACAGCAGCAGCACCAAGCGCAACAGCAGCAGCAGTAGCAGCAGCACCAACAGCAGCAACAGCTGCAGCCGTAGCAGTAGTAGCAACAGTAGCAACAACAACTGCGGTAGCAGCCCCAACAACCGCCATTGCTGACGTCAGCATCCTGCTATTGACGTCACTACTGCATCCTGCTGCTACGTCATAAACTAAAAAAAACCAAAAAAAAGGGGGCAAAGGAAGGGAGAAGTAAACCTAAGGGTGGGCAAGACGTCCACCGTCCTCAGCTGACGTCACTACTGACGTGAGCACCACAAAAAAAAAGGGTCATCACACCATGGCTGCCCCACTGGAGAGGGGTCCTCCTCTGTTGGGGGGATCCCCACCCCCCCTTTCTTGCAGCGGCTGCTGCAACAGCAGTAGTAGCAGCAACAGTAGCGAAAGCAGCAGTAGTAGTAGCAGCACCAGTAGCAGCAGCAGCAGCAGAAGCAACAGGAGCAACAGGAGCAGCAGGAGCAGCAGCAACAACAGGAGTAGCAGGAGTAGCAGATGCAGCAGCAGCAATAGCAGGAGGAGCAGCAGCAGCAGAAGCAGCAGCAGTAGGAGTAGCAGTCGCAGCAGCATCGGCGGCAGTAGCAGTGGCAGGTGTCGTTGGCGACAACCCTGACCCCCTCGCTACTCTTTAGCAACAGCTCGCCGCCCTGACGCAGCAGCTTGCAGCACTGCAGCCGTTGGTCTCTCAGACTGCCACCAGTGCGCCGCCATCCTTCACCTCTCTAGGACACGCCAGCCCAGCTGTGTTTGCTGCCACACATTACCTGGCGCAGCAGCATACTCAGCGCCAGCGGCAGACAGTGACCTCTGTCCTTAGCCCCACTCTGGGTGCCTGCCGCAGGCAAAAGGACTTTGAGACGCCGCCACCACCGCTTCAGGACGGCGAGCAGTTCCGGAGCTGGGAGCTCAGCTTCCGGATTTGGGCATAAGGTGAGGGCCTGTGGGCATACTACACACTGCCGTATGACGCCACCCTGGCCGACCAGTTATATGACGCTGGTCGTGCCGCCCGTGCTCTAGTCCTTGTCGTCCCTTCGGCTTCCCGTCTCGCCCTCGAGCCCTTCTTAGGCGACTTCACCGCTGGCGCCACACCGGACCCTGCAACCGCATGGCACGTCCTCACTCGTCCCCATCACCTGTCCAACGAGGCTGAGACCAGCCGCCTGCTGCGGGAGTTCAACTCCCTGCACATGGGGGAGACCAAGACGGTCACCTCCTACCGGCAGCGGGTGGAGGACATCCTCCGTCGCCTCGGGACCTGTGCCCCACCCCCTTTGGCCGCGCTCCTCACCATCAAGCGCGGTGCCACCGAAGCATACGCGGATGTCTTTGTCCATTACTCTCACGACGTCCTCTCCACCATGGCGGTCCAGGACACCCTCATGCCCTGAGCATACGAGCTCTTCCCCCGGATTCAGGAAGCTCGTCTGGAGTCCCGTCTCCAACGTACAGAGGCCCTCGCCTCCCCTGCCGTCGCCTCCGTGGCCATCGCATCCTCCGTCGCAGCCACCTCATCGTCGTCGGGGAAGAAGAAGAGTCGGAACAAGAAAGGCAAGGGTCCACAACAGCAGCAGCAGCGACCGTCAACCGGGTCCTGCGGTGAAGCCTTGGTCTGCCATAACTGTGGCCAGCCTGGGTACAGATGGTACACGTGCCCTCTACCAACGGACGAGGCGCGCGTCATCGCCACCATGCGTCGCCAGCGGGAGCGACGTCTCGCCTCTGCCGCCGTAGCTGTCACCGACTCTGACACTTCGGCCTCATCGAGCAGCTCTACCACTCCGGTTACTTCGCATGTCCAGCCGACACCAGCGCCGCAACAGTCAGCACCGGCACAATCCTCCTTCTACCCGGGCTCCGGCGCCATTACCCCGCATTTTGTCTACACCCCCGGGTCATCCCCCCGTGAGCGTCAATTGGAGCAGTTCATCGTGCTCCATCTCGGCCTGCCTCTCCCTTCCCCCCAGGGAAGTGCGAGTTGCATCCCTTCCTGCTCTCCTGCCCAGCCTTGCATGACTGAGCCTGAGCTACGGTCGTGTCCCGTTGCCTCGTTTGTCTCGTCGTCTCCCCTGACCTCTACTACCCCTTCCCATGACGACGTTACATGGCTTGACAATAGGCAGTCTCAATTCGAGCCTCCTTCCACCGCATCCGCGTCCCTTGCTTGCTGCCATGTGACTGTTAGCTATCTGGCGACCCCGGTCCAGGACCGTGCCGAGACCTGTATCATCAAATCCGGGGCCACACATCACATGACGGCTTATCGTGAGGCCTTCAGTATGCTCGGTCCTGTTGGCGATGTCTCCGGTGTCCGGACAGGCTCCGGACAGGTGCTACCTGTCCGTGGTGTTGGCGTCGTTCGTTTCCGTGGTCCTTGCGGTGACGTCTTTCTGATGGATGTCCTCTTCGTTCCTAGTCTCGAGCTCAGCCTCCTGTCCGTCATTGCCCTCGACCGCATGAGCATGGACGTTGTGCACTCGCGTGGTGTTGGCACTGTGTCCTTGCGTCCTTCTGGTCTTGTCGTACTGCACGCCACTGCTCGTGGCAACCTGTGGCCTGTACCTCGCCTCTCCTCCTCTCCTTCCGTCTCTTCCCCATCGGCTGCCACAGGCCATGTGTTTATCACCAGTACGCTTTCTCCTCAACACACTCGCCTCTTGCACCGCCGCCTCTGCCACGTCCACTCTGCCAACATAGACAGCATGCTCCGCACCCAGCCGGCCAAGGGCCTTGACCTGGAGACTTTCCACCTCCCGTGCCCCACTGAGTGCATTGATTGCGCTCAGGGGAACATGCACCGGTCCATGTACCCTTTGTCTTCCTCCCGTGCATCCGCCCCTCTCGACCTTGTCCATTCCAACGTCATGGGCCTTCTCCCCACCGAGTCCGTTGGCGAACAAGGCTGCTATGTCCTCACCCTCACTGACGACTATTCTTGCTACCACTGGGTTTTCTACCTTCGGCAGAAGAGTGATGTCGCCCGAGCCATCCAGGACTGGCTTGTCCTCGTGGAGCGCGAGTGTGGCCGCTCTCTTCGCCGCTTTCGCATCGATCGCGGTGGTGAGTACATGGGTTAGGCCACGACCTTTCTCGCCTTCCGCGGGATCCACCATGAGACATCCGTACCCTTTACGCCCGCCTAGAACGGTGTCTCCGAACGGTGGAACCGTACCATGGCCGACGCCATCCGCACAATGCGGGTCGAGTGCGGTCTTTCCGATGGCTTCTATTTTGAAGCCATGGCTTACCTGACCTGGGTCTGGAACCGGATTCCCCACGGTCCCCTTCCCTGCCAGTCCACACCGTACCAGCGTTGGTGTGGTCAGCGAGCTGACCTCCGCCCGGCTCGCGTCAAGGGCTGCGTGGCCATTGTGTGGCTGCCCGCCCCGTAGCAGGGCGGCAAGCTCGCCCCCCGCAGACGTCCCTGCACCTTCCTTGGTGTCTCTCTTCAGTCCAAGGCTTTACGGTTCTGAGTTCCCTCCCGGTACTGCATCGTCGAGTCCCGGGATGCCCTCTTCTTCAAGGACCTGTTTCCTCACGACCTCATTCGCTCCGGCTCGTCCGTGTCTATCCCGTTGCGTGGGAGAGTGGTGAGTCCGTCCTCCATCCTACCGCTTCCGGGTGCCACATCCCTTAGTCCCTATGAGCCAGCAGTCCCAGTCGCGTCCACTGGTCCCTCCGAGCCGGCAGCCCCAGTTGCGTCTACTGGTCCCTCTGGGCCGGCAGCCCCAGTCGTGTCCACTGGTCTCTCTGAGCCGATAGTCCAAGTCGCATCTGCTGGTCCCTCCGGGCTGGCAGCCCCAGTCGTGTCCACTGGTCTCCCTGAGCCGGTAGCCCTGGTCGCCTCTACTGGTCCCTTCGGGCCAGTAGCCCTAGTCGCATCCGCTGGTCCCCTTGGGCCAACAGTCCCAGTCGTGTCCACTGGTCCCTCTGAACCGGCAGCCCCAGTCACGTTCGCTGGTCCCTCCGGACCAGCAGCCCCAGTTGCCCCCCTTGTTCCTTCCGAGCCGACAGCACCAGTCGTGTTTGCCGAACCCTCCAGGCCGGCAGCCCCAGTTGCGTCCGTCGGTCCCTCCGGGCTGGCAGCCCCAGTTGCGTCTGCTAGCCCCTCCGGGCTAGCAGCTCCTGACGCGTCCACTGGCCCCTCCGGGCCAGCAGCCCCAGTCGCATCCGTCGGCCCCTCCAGGCAAGTAACCTCGTCCGCCTCCATTGGCCCGTCGGACTCAGTGCCATCGCCTACCCTGCCACGCTACACACGTGGCCCAGGTGGTAGCGTCCGATCCAGACCGTTGATGAGCGCGCAGACCGTCCCACCGCGTTCCGTGGCGCCTCGAACCCCCGTGGCCCCACGTGTCTCCTTCACTCCCACGGTCGTGAGTGGGGACCCTGGGACCAAGGCCCTCGGCTTGACCACCTCGGCCATCATTGTAGACCTTCACCCGGGCTCCGCACTGGGCTACGCCATGCTTCATCACGAGCATCGGTACGCTGTCGTGGCCGCACTCGTGCGCATCCCACCTGGGGCTCGAGATGCACACGCTCTCTCAGTCCACAACACAGCACGCCCGGAGGACCCAGCCACCCTGCGCGAGGCACGAGCCTCTCTTGAGGCCACACACTGGGACGCTGCCTGCACCGATGAGCTCGCCGCTATCTGACAGCACCATGTGTATGACCTTGTCGACATTCCTCCAGGTCGGAAGGCCATCGGCGCCAAGTGGGTCTTTCGGCGCAAGTGGAAGCCCAACGGGTCCTTGGATAAGTACAAGACCCGCCTTACAGCCAAGGGGTTTGCCCAGATTCTGGGGCCGAGTACGACCAGATCTTTGCCCCAGTTGGCCGGTTCTCCACTAGTCGGGCGCTCTTCAGCCTGGTCGCCTAGCATGGGTGGGAGCTGCATCAGATGGATGTGAGCAACACCTTTCTCCATGGTTCATAGGAGGGTGAGGAGCTCTACATGGTGCAACCCCAAGGCTTCGACGATGGCCCTGTATGGCCTGAAGCCGGGAGAGTCTGGCGACTGCGTAAGGCCATGTATGGCCTGAAGCAGTCGCCTCGGTGCTGGAACCAAGAAATCAGCAGCACGCTCCTTCGTGGTGGACTCCAGCGCAGCACCGCTGACCCTGCACTGCTTGTCAGTCCACGAGGCCAGACTTTCGCTGGTTTACGTCAACGATCTCCTCATTGCGTCGTCAGACACGGCTGCCATCCAGCGTGTCAAGGACTTGCTGCACGCCGTCTATCAGATGAAGGATCTTGGATCTGCCAGAGTCTTCTTGGGCATGGAGCTTGAGCATGATCGCTCCCAGGGCGTCCTGCACATCCACTAGGCCACCTATGTACACACGCTGTCTACCCGCTTTGCAGAGGACCTGCCACTCATGCCGAGCGCATCCTCGCCCATGTCTCCCGATGGTCAGGTGAAGCTGAAGAGTCCTGACCCAGCTAATGTGGGGGAGCCAGTTGATGTGACCACGTACCTGCGAGTCATCCGGTCACTGGTGTTCCTGGCGACGACGACGCGCCCAGACATCGCGTTCGCCGTCAACCTCCTGGCCCATTTTTCTCATGAGACGTGTCACCTCCACTACGAGGCTGCGATCCGAGTACTGCGCTATGTCGTCTCTACTCCTCGGCGAGGTCTCATGTTCCACTGTTAGCCGTCTGTTGTCGCGGTGGGCTACAGTGACAGTGACTGGGCCGGCAGTCCGGACGATAAGAGTTGCACTGTCTGGATCTTTCTGATTGGCAGCACAGCTCTGTCCTGGCGCAGTGGTAAGCATGGGTGAATTGCACGCAGCACTGTTGAAGCTGAGTATGTTGCTCTTGGCTCAGGCGCATGCGAGAGTGTGTGATTGCGTTGTCTTTTTTCCGAGTTTCGTCAGTCTGTCGCATCCATTACGTTGCATTGTGACAATGAGAGTGCCATTGCCATCGCCGACAATGACGGCGTGCATCACACACGCACAAAGCACATCAACGTTGAGTATCACTATGTGTGTTTGTTGTTGCATGACGGCAGCATCAGCATCGTGTGGGTTGAGACAGTACGATAGTTGGCTGACTTCTTCACCAAGGCATTGAAGCGCGACTCGTTCAAGAAGGCTGTGAGTTCAATCGGCATGCGTCCGTGAGTGACTCTCTCTGTCCCTGCTTGCGTTGTTGCTTGGCCTGGGGGAGTTTGGTCGTTTACTGTGTCTCTGCCCGCACATGTGCACTACGCCAGTGAGTCATGGGGGAGTGATGGTTTTCGTGCATCTCTCATTGTACTCTGTTGTGTCCTCCCGGCTTGTGTACATCGACGTGTAGATGAGTGACGAGGAGACTTGGCACTGCTGGAGTGTCACTCGGTGGAGCCGACGCACGCCGAGGCCCACTCACCCGTCGCTGGAGCCTCCTCCCTCTGGCGACGCGCTCAGCTCCATCGGCAGGCCTCCTCGGTGGTCGGGCCGCCGGCGGTCACTGCCACTGCGGATGCTGTCTGCATGCACCTAGCACTGTGTTTGGCTGTTGCATTGCATGTGTAGCATCATGCGGTGCCTAGGGTCCATGTCTTCTGCTCTATGGCCCTGTTTGGCATCCTTGACTGTCGTAGGCACTACCTGGGTTCGGGCAGCCATAAATCCTTGTTGCTATTTTTCTAGCTGACTCTGACTGCACTATTGCGTTCACAGCGTTGGTATTATGGTATGGTCCTGTTTTCAGGCAAAACAGAGGACGCCCGGGTTTTCGGCTGTCGGGCATCTGGCAGGGCTCACCGAGAAAACCCTGCCTGCCAGAAAATAGGTCTAGCACGATTTTTCTGATTGGCTGGTTGGCTGAGTAACAAGTTCACACTAGTGGGGGGGAGCTAGAACTTGGAGGGTTCTCCCATTGTTGCTCATTCTTCATTCCTAATCAGTCAATTTCAGTTTTCAGCTGCTTTCTGGCACTAACAATGGCGCGCGCATTTCTAAGTAACAAACCCAGAGCTTCCCGACTTAGACTCTAGAGCAACCGACTGAGGGGGCAGCAGACTTAAGCAACGAGTGTGGAAGCCCGCACGCTGCATCAACAACGCTGCTGCCCCAACCTGCTGCCTAGGTTTTCTAGCTGTGCCTGGTCAGACGGTGACGACAGTCACAAGTCGTGCACACAACGACAAGGGTCTGGCTAGGGGACACAAGGCAAAGTGTCAGAATGCTACAAATAGCATTTTCAGAGAGAAATGACAAATGAAAGGTCCATGGCATAAGTACATGCCGCGGCGCACGGCGGGTGTCGCACGCGGCAGTGCAAGGTCGGTCCTAAAACTGGCCCAAAACCAATGTTTTGGCCGTAACTCAGCGTAGAGAGGTCTGAACGCTACGTCGTCTGAACCTACATGTGTAGAATCTCAAGCCGGGTGCTACGACTGGTCACATGCATGCATCTGGCAAATAACGGTAGACACACAATGCAAAGACATGCAAATGGGGCCCACGGCCAGTCCACCGATAAAATCCTACAAGTTGTACAAAAACTGCAGAAGGTCCAAGACAACATTTAGGACTCTAGGGCGACCGTCGATCAGCTCCGAGCAGGTAGTCCACCACCAGACGACGCCCCGGTGCCACCTAGGTCCGCGTCAGGGATCTGCATGAGCATGGTCACGACCGAGTGGTCATGGTAAACTGTACAGGTCAACAGGAACGTCACAGATCACAACACTCCCCCATGACTTGATGGTACGTATGTCCATACACATGCAACACTTGAACGAGTGCAACGAGTGCAAAAAACAGTCGTGACACAGACACAGACACACCCTGTACTCAACCACTCTCAGGCAAGGGGCGAAGCCCAAAAAAACATATGGCCACCAGAAATTTCCCGCGCGCTAGTGCCTTCGTCGAGAAGTCAGCACGCTGCAAGTCAGTGCCGACCCATATCATGGAGATCACATGTCGCTCCACCAGATCACGCATGAAGTGATGCTCAACCGCAATGTGCTTTGTGTGAGCATGAAAGACAGCAGAGTTCTCCGTAATGGCAAGAGGACTCTGGTTGTCACAACGAAGCACAATGGCGGGCACTGATTGACCCAGCTCACGGAACAAGCACTACAGCCACACTGCCTCAGTAGCTCCTGCACCCAGAGCAACATAATCTACCTCCGACGAGCTACGTGTGATGTAGTCCTCCTTCCCACTGTGCCAGGACATAGCGGTACCACCAAGCAAGAACACGTAACCGGTGCGACTACGTCCATCTGGGCTCCAGGCCCAGTCGCTGTCGGTGTAGCTGTCAAGAACCACCGAGCACTACCGGCGAAAGCAGAGTCTGAGGTACAGCATGGAAACCACATACCGCACCACTCGCACTGTCACATGGAGGGCTCTAGCACGTGGAGCTTGTGAAAACTGTGCAAGGAGTTTGACGGCAAAAGCGATGTTGGGGCGTGAAGTAGTGGCCAGGTACATTAGAGATCCGATGAGGCGGAGGTACAAGGTCACATCCACCGTCTCCCCCAACTGTGTGGGATTGTCCACCTTCAGAGCATCCTGTCCATTAGGTATGAGAAGTGTGGAGGCCGTTGGTACTACGCCAAGGAGGTCACTGAAGCGCTCCCCCATAACGCGTGCGTATCGGGCCTGATGCAACCGAAGCGTCTGGCGTCTACGGTCTTGTACTATCTCCATGCCAAGAAACAGCGTTATAGGACCAAGGTCCTTCATCCTATAGGCAGTCTGGAGGACCGCCTTGGCCTCCTTCACGGCCTCCATGGAGGGAGACGCAATGAGGAGGTTGTCCACATAGACCAGGATGGCATTGAACCGCTCAGGCGCCTGTCGGATGAAAAGAGAGGGATCTGCCTCGCTCTGTACATATCCCGCACGCGTCAGAGTGCTTGTGATCTCCCCGTTCCAGCATTGTGGAGACTGCTTGAGTCTGTACAAGGACTTTCGCAAGCACTAGACCTTGTCACCGTCCTCAAAGCCTGGTGGCTTGGCCACATAAATCTCGTCATCCAGAGAGTCATGGAGGAACACATTGTTCACATCCATCTGGCGCAGTTCCCAGTCATGCTGAGCCACCACACCAAACAGAGCGCGAGCTGAGGTCATGCGACTGACAAGGACAAAGGTGTTAGTGTAATCAACACCCTCGATCTGAGAGTACCCCTTGACGACCAAGCGAGCCTTGTGGCGTTCCAGTGAGCCATCCGGCCCGGATGTGAGCCGCGCAGGTGGCGTACGTCTCTATAGCAAGCAGGGACGATGCCAGCTCCCAGTCCCGACGTGGGTCAGCACCCGCGCCTGTGCCGGCCTCTCCAAGGAAGGGGCGAAAGTCCACGACAGTCTCGCGAGGCATGGCATAAAGAAGTCCGTGCATCGCCCAAGCCGCTGTCCGCACCTGAGCACGGTCCGTAACATGGTACTGGCTGTAGTAGTAAGGCCAAACCCCCTCTGAAGTGGCCGAGACCGTGAAGAGGGTCTCCCAACAGTCAAAGCCGTCCTTGGTGAAATATCGTGGGGGCGGTGTCTCAAAGTCCTTAGGTTGCCGCACCGTAGGGAGAACAACCACAGGATGGGAAAGACGAGGGATGGGGAAGACATCGGGACAAGGAAAGTCACCGGGGTAGGTCTCAGGCGAATATCGGATCTCCGAGAACAGGGAATTGGAACGAATCTGCAACTGGCGAAGACGCGATTGAAGTACACAAATCTCCCTCTCTGGAGTGTCATCGTCCATGCCTGGCATATCAGGGTCCTCCTCCAAAGGATCAAGAAGTGGCGGGTCCTGTCCAGCCGCTCTCCTCCGTTTAGATGCTGACTGCTGTGCTGAAGGTGTGACACCGCCGACTCCCCCGGAGGTGGGATGTTGGGCCGTGGACTGACTCCAAAGAAGATCTGTGAGCGTGCAGATGGTGTCGGTCTGCTGCTGCTATAGGCGACGTATCTCATCGTGCTGACTGCACAGGTCCGCAATGGCCTGCGAGCGTGGGCTCATGACCCCAGAGGAGGAGGAAGAAGGATCTGGTGGTCCTTTGCCCTTGTCACCGGCCGGAGCCATGTCAGCGCTCAGTATGGGGCCGAACGTAAAAAATGCTCTGAACGAGGAACCGACAGAGTTTCTCGAGGAGTTGAAACGTTTTAAAAATTTGACTTCTTGACCCCAAAATTGCTGACGTCAGCACAACCGATGATGACGTTAATGTTTCTTCCGCTAGCGAAAAAGATGCTAGCATTTTATTCGCTACCGTTTTCTACGCCAGGATTTTTTTGGAAGGTCACACGGACTCTGTGTGACCGGTGGGGTGGCCTTGTCACCCCCTGCTATGCAGCTTCTACGCAGTAGCTGCAATGCTACCGCTGCGGTGATGCAATGCTGTTGCTGCGCTGTTGCTGATTCCGCTGCTACTGCTTTGTTGCTCTTGCACTGCAGTCGTTGTAGCTGTTGCAATGTTGCTGTTGCGCTGCTACTGCTTCCGCTGCTCCTGCTGTGGTGCTGTTACTGCTTGCGGCTGCTGATGCCGCCGCTGCTACGGGATGCTGTCACCACTGTGAGCTGTCAGTGCTCGTAGCCGCCGCCGCAAGCTGCTGCTGTGAGCTGCTACTCCTTTTTTTGGGTTACATAGTAACCGTAATGCATTCACTTTTCTTGCAAAAAATCCGATTTTATGATTGGTCTGTCCGCACCAATTTCTTTGCCGATGGCTGGTCGGACTTCTTAGTGCGGACGGAACACCCTTATGAGGTGTTCCTGGGTCAAAATCAGAAAATAGCGATGTACATGATGAACTAAGGGTGTCAAGAGATGGGAAAAAACTTGGGAATGGCGGAGTTGATTTTCATAACTTATTTCGTGTATGTAAACATACACAAAATGGATCCGTCTAAAGCATGAGCATATTGTGAGGTAGAGTAAAAGTGGAATGAATTCATTTAGCTTTCTTTCCTCTTTTCTGGTATAGAGGAAGAATTTTGCTTTCATTTTCCTCCTTTCTACTCTTATTTGTTTTGTTTAATGTTTAGTTGGATCATTTGAACTCAAACAGCCAACCAATTAAGGCATGTGACGTTCCCGGGTCTAAAATGCAATGTGGTTACCTATTCTTCATCGATAATGGTAAATGGCACATGAATGTGTTTGTTGGGGGTTTTTTTCTGTGGATGGAATACATGGCCATTCATGTGGACATTCTTGGTGAAATGAAAAAACATTGTCGGCACCTTTTTTGTGGGGCAATCTCGGGGAACGTTTGACAACAGGGGCAATGGAAGTGGACTATTCTCGCTACAATTCTTTTTGTACACGTCAACACATTTCATCTCTCTAACTCGGGAATAACTTCATAATATTTCTCTCACACCCACCATTTTCTAGGACCCTCTACTTGTTTCCCTCTACATGTCTACCTCATTATTTGTGTACTCTGATTAAAGCTACCTAAAAAACATCCGGTGACATTTCCCCAACACCTGGAACACTGTCTACCTCTCTCTTTGTCTACTTTTCTACTTTGTTACTCATCTACTTTGTTAACTGTCTACTTTGCTATCTGTGTACCTCTAACGCGAGCTATGTTGAAGAAATTTCGACAACATTATCCATACACCTGGATCACTTCAAGTATCTCTCTACTTGCCTATTTCTATACCCTTTCACCTCTGTAAATCACTAGTGTTGTACATGTAATGCATGCTACATCAAGAAAACTTTGGCAACATTCAACCAACTCCTGAAGAACTTTACCTCCCTACTTATCCACCTATCTATATTTTTACCTCAGCACCTTGTTATCTGTCTTTTTGTTGCTGGTTTGTGTCTCTTTTCATTTAAGTGTGGACCTATGTTATGGAACTATGCCGCCCATATGGTGCGTACAAGATGGAGCAGGTTAGCTCCAAGACAACCTCTGATGGGTTGTTTGGAAATGACGTCTCCTTACATCATCCCGACATGAAAGGATTAATGGAACATCACACTTACCTCCTTACCTTGCTTACATGTGATGTCTGTTGTGATGGGTTTGCACCTCCAAAGTCGTCTGATGTACATTCTTCGTCATGAAATTGTTGTGTTCATATTGAGGAATGTCAACGTTGTCAAAATGATGCATAGCCAGCTATCGAGACACAATTGTGACTTTGCACGATACGCATTATTGGATATCATGTCGACATTGTCGAAGAAGTGTGAAATTATCGTTCCATACCGAGAATGTGTGCGGGTGTGTGATGGAGAACTGCTCGTGAAAAGGACACCCATAAACAGTGCGACTAAGCTGACACCACGACTTGTTACTTGGACCACGAAGAACAAGTCACGGCATGCCTAGACAACAAAACACAAGTACGGCCATCGATGAAGAACAGTGCGACACTACGGATGCAGACTTCACAGCCCGTCCCAAGAACCAAGACTGCGTTGGTCCTCCGCAAGTTCACCAGCCCAACCGTGGTACAATGACACACTCTGGATGGGTAGCTCCCCATTGTACCCCAACGCCACGCGCTATCGACCCTATCTATCATTGTACCCACAAACAACGTGCAAAAGTGTCATGATGTACAACATACCTTGTGGAAGATGCCGAACGTTGACGTGACATGTGTCTGACAATGGTTGTCGTCACATGCCCGGAAAGAATTTACGGTTTTCAAAACATTCATTAAAAAAAGGGTAAAACAAGGCTGTTGGAATGAAAAAAATGGCGTAATTTTGATCTTGGGCTGAAAGTTTAAAACATATTTTTTTAACATCCCTCACAATCTTCCATTTATATGGAGATGTAGTGGTCAAATGCCACTTATCCTCGCATAACTTGTCTGTTCACACGCAGAAACTATACATTGCATGCACCAATATTGCCATATCGAACACAAAATAAAGTGTAAAATTTAAAAAAAAAATCACAATAAAAATAGTATGTTGCGGCCGAAAAATTTGCTCACCGTACAATTCGCCCATTTGTATCAACAAAACGTCGTAAGTTTGTTCTCTGGTCGCATGACTTTCACTTTGCAGGATATAAATGTTTGACCGTCTTGTTGACTTTGTCGAGAGTTCTTGCAACTCTCGTTCCATACCAAAGAGTTGTGCCAAATGTGCGATGGAGAAATGCCCATGAAAATGACATCTATGCACAGTGCACTAAGCTGACACTACGACTTGTTCTTGGACCACGACGAACAAGTGACGGCATGCCTAGACAACAAAACACAAGCACATCCATCGATGAAGAACAGTGCGACGCTACGGATGCAGACTTCACAGTCCGTTACAAGAACCAAGACTGCGTTGGTCCTCCGCAGGTTCACCGGCCCAACCGTGGTACAATGACACACTCTGGATGGGTAGCTCCCCATTGTACCCCAACGCCACGCGCTATCGACCCTATCTCACATCCTACTCACAAAAAACATGCAAAGGTGTCATAATGCACAACATACCTTGTGGAAGATGCCAAACGTTGACGTGACATGTGTCTAACGATGGTTGTCGTCGCATGCAAGAGAAAAAACTTTGGGAAAAATAGCCCGCATATCCACAATCCCAAAGGGTGGATCCTCCCATATCCTCGAGCGGAAAATTATGTCCCCCATATCCAGCACTTTAAAAATATAAGAACGAGGTATCTAAGTCACTCACCATGCTCGATTAGCGACATGCGTCGCTGATTGAGCATGGCGAAGATGGTCGTCGCTTGAATGCCAGTATCGCTCCCTCGCGAGATCGTAATCGAGTGATGAACCCCCCCCCCCATTCGCACGGGGGGTTCACGATCGAGCGATGAACACCCCCCCCCCATCCATTCTCTTCTCCGGGCCGATCGCGACTGCACAAAAACACCTGTTTCCAATAGTTTTTCTCCGCACGCAAACCCCCCTGTTTACAATGCAAACGGAGTTAGAACCCTACCTCGAATAACATTCGGGTTGAGGGTTTTACATTTTGCGCGGGCACCTGCTGGGCCCCGGGGTAGCGGGGCCCAACACGTTCCCTTTCAATGCATGGAGTGTCTCGAACCACCACCCCCCCCCCACGCAAACCCCTCCTTCGAACTGTCACAAACTCCTCGAACAAAGGGTTTGTTACTGTTCCACTAAAATAATGACATCAGCATTCTGACGCTGCATTTTATGCAGTGTCGACATGATGTTCGTGTGTTTTTTTCCTGGATACCTCGTTGCTTTTCTTCGACCTGTGGGTATTTCATCTTTGAAGTGCGAAACTGGTGGATATGGCGTTAAAGAGCGGTTACTGGATATATCAGATCTATTGGGAATTCCGTGAGTATGGTCACACCCCCAAAAACTTTGCAATCAACAAAAAAATATTTTTTAAAACAACCATGAAATAAGGTCATTGGATTGACAAAAATGCTACAATCTTGTTCCGGGGTTTAAAATTGAAAATCAGAATTCTTCCAATTTCACACACAAAGTTCCATCTACGAGGAGATGGAGGGGTGAGATGCCACTTATCCTCGCATAACTTGTCCGTTCACACTCTGAAACCATATATTATATGCACCAAAACTGCCATATTGAACATGAAATGAAAATCTCAGTTATAAATTTAAGAGAAATATTTGTTTTTGCAGCTGAAAAAATTGCTCACCATCAAATTCGCCTGTTTGTTTCGGTAAAACACCATAATTTTTTTTATTGGTCGTATCACACACACATACACACACACACACACACACACACACACACACACACACACACACACACACACACACACACACACACACACACACACACACACACACACACACACACACACACACACACAC
>SZWC01000734.1:262292-275974 GCA_023375785.1 Penium margaritaceum
TCTCTCTCTCTCTCTCTCTCTCTCTCTCTCTCTCTCACACACACACACACACACACACACACTCGATCATTCTCCTGCTCTTTCTATCTCTCACCAGAATCCCATGGAGCTCTTTATGATGATATTCTCAACTAAGTTTAGGACATCATCGTAGACTCTATCCATTTGGAAGAGGTATTTCATAAATATTCAGTTTCCTCTCTCTCTCTCTCTCTCTCTCTTTCCCTCTCCCTCTCTCTCTCTCTCACACTCTCTCTCGCCCCCTCTCTCACACATATACACATGACACCGAAACATCCCCCATACACCCATACACATCCACACGCACACACACACACAAACATATGCACATGGACATACANCCGCCACCACCACCACCACCACCACCACCACCTTCACCACCACCTCCACCATCACCAGCAGGTCTTCACTCCCCTCGTGTCCGTTCCCTCGCCTTCCTTCTTGTCTCCCTGCCCTTATCCTCCCCTTCCTTGCCCAAAAGTGCTCAGCCCTGAAGGTGATCTGCCACACCTGCAGTTGCAGGAACCGCCATCAGCTGTTGGTGCCATTGTCGGCTGTCATGGCCGTTGTCGATTTCGTTGCTGATGTCCTTTGTCATGGTCTGTAACTGTGTTCCCTGTTGTCGCCACTGTTGTTTTTTGTCATTGCCATTGCCACTGAGTTGCAAGTGTTATGGACATGATCACGGACATAGTCATCACGGTGACTGGTGCCTGCCCTGTTGTCACTGCCACTGCTGCCGCCATCATGAATCATTGTTGCTCTGGCCAGTGACCTCAAGCCCCTGCCGTGCCCCTGTAATCATCATCTATTCCCGCTGATGCCCAGCTCATGCTGCACTTGCTGATAAGGTCGATCTTTAGAGTTGGCCACCACCAACACCCAAGCTGTGTTGCTGGAGTTGGCGTTGTCTCTGGTGTAGTTATCTCTGTTGGTTTCGATGTAGTTGGTGCAGTCATGATCGATGTCGTCTACAACGGGCCTGTCACTGTTGTTATTGTTGTGGTTGTTGCTAGTGTTTCCCAGGGTGTAGCTGCCTTTGGTGTTGTGAACACCATGATGATCGTCGTACGTCTTGCCAGGCCCGTCAGATTGTGGGAACGGAGCAGAAGGAAGAAGTTGTGTGGCTGGACACTAGAGTGGCAGAAAGGAACACTCAACTCTTTACACTTGATGGTGCACTCTGCAGAACATGCTGCACTTGCATGGCCGCCACAGAACTCTGCTACACCAGACACAGACGCCCTTCCCACAGAGTTGCAAGGCTCATTGACACCAGGGAAAGCAAACCTGTGCCCTCCTGTCTGTGTTCGGGAACACCTTGCGAGCACTGCTCCTGATCAGCACCGGCTGCAAGAGATGGTTTGCAAGTGGAATACAGTGGCTGGCACTGTGTTGCACTTGTCTCAGTTTCGAAGCGCCGACAGGGCAGATGAGCTCACAGACTGGCTTGCACTCTGATGGATGTCGGTGTATGGCTCTTGTTGTTGGAAGAAGTTGGCTGTTTGCCGTCCGCGTCATGAGCAAAGATATGCTCTCTCTCTCTCTCTCTCTCTCTCTCTCTCTCTCTTTNCACATACACATATACACACACGCATACACGTGCGCGTGTATGCATGCACATACGCACATGGACACGCTGCCTTATTTTTGAATGAAGAACTATGTGGAAATTTCATTCCCAATTTTTGTCTATATTTTGAGGACAATGGTTACTACGTCATCCAATAAGAGGGTGGATCATTAAATGTGTTGAATTGATTCCAAAATTATTCAGGCGGTACGTTTGAATCGGATGGAAGTCCTTTCCAGGTGAATTTCGGCCGCTGCCAGTCTCATTAACATCGGACTTAACGAGCAATAGGGTATGCACTTGACGTATCTGACAATTGTCATCGAAGTGCACCAAGTTCTCAAGAACAATGATCCACTTGTCCCAAGTCCTCAAATATATTGTTATGCACCTGATCCCCTGGTCTCGCTCCCACGCGAGAATCGCAAGGGATCGACCACACTTTTTTCCGATATGCAAACATATCCGACGATATATTTTCTCTATGTTTGGCGTGGGCGGAACGTGCCCCAAACATAAAACCTTGCATTGTGCGAAGGGTTTACGTGTCAAAAAACAAGGGACATTGGCTCACTCAGAGTCGAGCGAAAATGCCCTTGGGGGTTTCCTTCGGACATGCAAACCCCCCATTTCATCTTGTAAACCCTATTCAAATCCTAATTGAGATTACATCCAGGATTTCAGCGATACTACTACACGACCTATCGTTGGGCTCCTCGGTAGTAGTGCCCAGTGTTACGTACCAGACATACACAAGTCCCTACTCTTTCCGAGTGGGCATTTATGCTATTACATTAATAGCCTATCGCGTCGCGAGAACCACGATATTCACTCCGACAAACTGGCCAATTGCCCCGCCCTCGGTGGATTTTTTCGAACCTTCCGACAGCTTCGACCACTCTCGCGAACCTATAAACAGAAATATCACGACCTTTCTGTCGACTTCTCGACGGATCGATACAAATATAGAATTATAAAGATGCATCGTGCATCTTCACCATCAATTCTTGGAGACCCCGACTTCTCAACTCTGACCACTCACATCGCAACTCCATACGTGTCGCTCAACAATCGAACAAACAACCCCAACAATGCCTCATTTGTAACTCGACACTTGAATATACATCTTAGATCATTTCGACACTTGTCACCGAAGTACACTTATCGCCAATTATGAATTTCTCAAGTGTCCTAAATTCTAAATCATGTTCTGCTTTGCATCTTCTACCTGTTCACCATCTACGCTCCGTTCAGCATAACACTGGATATCAGAGCGCAGCTGTGCTGGAGAGGCCTCCGACTACATAACCCATCCGGATGACTACCTTGCACAAGCGGCCAGCGCATCTCGCACGTCAAGACTTTGCAGACTTTGTGACTACAACATGAGGCAAGTAAGCGCAACCGAGGACCAGCAGTGGGTCTTCGACGACGACGTAGAATGTGCCAATGCACACGAACCCTGAAGCGGTAGCGAATGCTCGCGTGGCAGGCTTTGTGGCAGATGGAACAACCCGTATGGTTGCGGTGACCATTCCGGCCACGGACTCAATGGTGATAAACTAGCCGTCCCCACCGACAGCCTTGATGACGACAGCAAGGATGATCAGTGGTACTGGACGTCAGGCGCGGATCAATAACAAACTGGAGAACCGGAACTCCGCGCCCGGAGGGATCAACAACCACCTGCTCCAACAATTCAACGTCGTGATGGAAGCTCTTTGCAACTCAAGCAAGTGTGAATCGGTGCTCGTCGACAGAAATTCCCAACTCTCGAGCGAAACCAAAATTCGTCTGGCAACAACAGAATCGTTTGATCCATCAAACTCAAAAGGACCAACGGCTCGGATGTGGCTAACGAGTCTAGAGGTGTACTTCACCAATATTGGGGTCAACGACGATCAAAAGAAAATGGATCTCGCGACCGTGCTTTTGTGTGGCCCAGTGTTAAGTTGGTGGTCCGACCTAAAGACCATGTAACGGCAGCAAGAGACCGACGAAGCGCTGTCAACGACCAACGGCGCTCGTCTCATATCACCGACCGCACGCGTTCTACCCTTGGAGCACATCAATCCACAATGACAGGACGCCCTACGCCACCAACCAACTGGAATGGGTTTTTGTGTGCGATGCTCTCACACTTTGGATGACTGAACGAGAAGTCCAATGCACGGTACAAGCTCAAGCGTATATGTCAACACACCAGAATGGCGGAGTACACGCGGAGATTCCGCGAGATCATCACCGGAACAGACATCGCCCCCAACGAACTCTGATTTCATTACAACAACAGCCTCGAGCGAGATATCTGGCGAGCAATTGCCATTTGTGGAATCCAGAACGACTTGCCGTGGATGATCGCAGTAGTAGAAAGGATCAACAGCGGAGACTGCAACAATTAGATCCTAGAATCGTATGGTTGGCGACCTCCTGACCACAATTATCATGGAAACAAAAAAAGCCAGTCGACGGACTCCTTGAATACGATGGAAGTGGATACCGTTGACCAAAGACATACATGAACATGCTACAACTGCGGAAAAATTGTTCACATCGCTCGCAATTATTGCAGCAAGCAACAAGCTGAAAGGGGAGGGGAGTCGTAGAAAAACGAGTCGGGAAACGACAAGGGATATGAGTAAAAGGTGCAACTCTTGTTCGTGAGGAGCGATGTGTGCCAAACGATCTCGCATCCAAACGACCTACATCATCGTAGAGGGTTCCTGATATTGCAATCTTTGATGAGGGGTGCGAGGATGATCAACGAGAGATACTACTAAAAGTTCAACCTCGAGGATGTAAAAGTCGGAGAAGAGTACTGGCGCTATTCGATGGAGGGGCTTTACATGGCTTCGTATACAACGACATGGTTCACAAACTAGGTTTGCAGACCAAACCAGGGGTGTTTGAATGAAAAACCGTCGGAGGGAGATTGAAGATATGGAGACTCCAAGAACCACTACAACTACAATTGGGAAATCTACGGGATGTAACAGTCTGGAGATTTTTTCCAATGAGCGATCATAAAAACATACTCGGACGAGATTCCCTGTACCGGCACAATCTGCAGGTCAACTGGAACAACGCCGACATCTATGAGGAGATCGACAGCGCCAAGAGATATCTTCCATGTGCGGGACGGAAGCCGACAACTGAAGCAGCAGAAGTGGAAGCAGTAAATGAAGCCACGAAAGCCGAAATGCGACAACCTGTACAACCGATATTGTTGAACGTGGCCAAGCACTATATACGACGAGGAGCTCGTGCTTGGCTCATACATCTAAAGTCAATGGAATAAGTGGAAGTGGCAGCAACTCACTCATCATCAGCCTCATCAACCTCATCGGCATCGACAAAGTTCGCGATGGTACTCAAAAGATTTTGCACCACTCATCTAAGAGTTAGCAAACGTCTTTCCCGACAAACTCCCAAAACCTTTACCTCCTCGTCGAGAAATCGACCATCGCATCGAGCTGAAGCCGACCTACCGTTCGAGGGGCCTATCGGAAGAGCGATCACGAGCCGACCGAGCAAAAAAATCAGCTAGACGAGATGCTCAGTGAGGGGTTTGTTAGCCCCTCCACGTCACCATACGCCGCACCAGTACTATTCATTAAAAAAAATAGTGAGATGCGGATATGCATGGACAATCGGGCATTGAAAGACGCTACCATCAAGAACCACTACCCTCTCCCCTCAGCTGACGAACGTTACGACCAACTCCGAGGGGCTTGAATTTTCAGCAAAATCAACTTACACAGCAGATATCACCAGATACGCGTGGTAGACATCGACATCAAGAAGGCAGCATTCCGAACCCGCTACGGGCACTTTGAGTTCACGGTCATGCCGTTTGGACTCACAAATACCCCGACAACATTTGTGGCGACAATGAACAATATTTTCCGACCCTACCTTGACGATTTTGTTGTGGTGTGCCTCGACGACATTCAGGTGTATAGCCGCATCCCGGAGGAGCACGATGGACATCTTCGAAAAGTCCTCAAAGTTTTACAAAGAGAGAAAATTTTCAAAAACCTCTCAGGATGCGGCTTCAGTCGTCGTTCGACCGATTTTTTGGGCCACGCCTTAAACGACGGATGGGTCACCATGGATCTGGAAAAATTGGCAGCAGTCGTTGATTGGCCGATGCCAACCAACGTTCGAGAAATCCAACCTTTTCTCGGATTCTGTAATTACTATCGACGATTCGTGCGGGATTACGCACGAGTGTCAGCGCCTCTTCTGACCTCACTTGAAAAGAACACGAGTGGCGGCGGGGAGAAAGCTAACAAGAAGCGTTCACCGCTTTTCAGAACGCTATGACCTCGTTGCCAACCCTATGATTAATCGATCCATTGGTTGACTACGTCATGGCCGCGTATGCATCAGACGGAGCCATAGGCTCGGTCCTTTTACAAGAACATGGCAACGGAGACCAATCGGTCACCTACATGTCTTGAAAACTACAAGGACCGAAACTCAACTATGCAGTACATGAGAAGGAGATGCTGGCAGTCATGCACGCAAGACGTGGCGATGCTACCTGGAGTGCCACCGATGCATCGTGCGCACCGACCGCCACGCATTGAAATATTTGAAGATGCAGCCGAATCCCAGTCGACATCAAACCCAATGGAGGGAGTTCCTTGAGTCCTGGTTCGACTACGATATTCCGGCCAGGTAAAATCGATCCGGCGGACGCACTCAGTTGCCGACCAGATTTTATGGCTGACATGGCAACGCTACAGCTACTGTGAGACCCGTACCTCGAGCAACTGTTCGAACAAAGCTACGACGAGCACGAGGGATACGAGAAGGCGAAATTCAGGTTCGACGCACCCTACTAGTGACGATGCTTCACTCGCCAACTGATCATCCCCCGGAACGACAAACTTGCCGTATGTTGCTCGAGGAGTGCCACGACACCGGGCCAGGTGGACACTTCGCAGAGGACAAGACGCTTAAGGAGCTGGCGAAAAACTATTGGTGAGACAAGATACAATCCGACATGGCCAACTTCTGCAAAACCTACGACACATGTCAGCGACAAAAATCCCGTCGCACGAGGCCACTCGGACTTCTGCAACCGCTCCCTCTTCCGACGGAACCATGGGCGGACATCTCCATGGACTTTGTCACTGGATTATCGGTCACACCCAAAGGAAATGATGCAATCCTTGTGATCGTTGATAGATTTTCCAAAATGTCCCATTTCATCCCGACAATGACCACCGTTATCGTTGTGGGAACAGCACGGTTGTTTCTAAACAACATTGTACGGCTACACTTCGTACCGAGAACCATCACGAGCGACATAGACGTTCGACTCACCAGCCGTTTTTGGCGCGAAGTGGTGACTCGCTACGACAGCATGATTCAACTTGCAACGGCGTTTCATCCTCAAACCGACGGTCAAACAGAGTGGACAAATCATATGCTTGAACAACTTGTCCGGACACGATGCGAACCTCACGAGACGGATTGGGCACAAAAACTCCCGACCACCGAAATCGCATATAATTCGGCAGTTTCCACCGCAATGGGTAAAACTCCATTTGAAGTGGTGTATGGCAAACTTCCCGCCACACCAGCCGGACTACAAAGTCGCAGCAACATTCCTTCGGTCGACGTTCAATGCTGAGACATCACCGCCATCTAGGAGGAAACATGGCAGACCCTCCCGAAGACACAAACAGCGATGAAACGAGCAGCTGACCGACATCGCAGCGACGACGTATTTGCTGCTGACGACAAAGTCCTCAGCTCGGCAAACGTCAAATTCCGCGGGGTTTGAGCTTCAACTGTTTGAAGCTCAAACCCCGATGGTTGGGCCCGTTTGAGATCGAGCGCATGCAAACCCCCGTGGTTGCGCGACTCAAACTCCCTGACACTATGCAAATTCATCCGGTGTTCCATGTCAGAAGACTCAAGCACTACCGAGACCACAGAGAGCACTTATGTGGCAGGGATGTCCCTCATCCGCCTCCCGTTCAAGTGGACGAAGACACGAAGTACGTCATCGAGGACATCTTTGGCCACCGACGACGAGGTAAGACGACAGAATATCTCCTCAAGTGGCACGGCTACGATGTTGTGCAAAACAGCTGGGAACCCCACAATCTCCGAGACGTCGACCATCTCTTCGACGGCTACTACCGCCGTCACCTGGCCACATCTGAACGCACGCCGGGATGTAGCGGCTAAAAGGGGGGGAAGTGTTACGTACCGGACGTCAACGAGTCCCTAGGTTACTTTCCGAGGGGGCCATTTTGCTGTCACACAAACAACCCATCGCTTCGCGAGAACCGCGATATTCACCCCAATGGCCGAGGGCAAACTGGCCAACTGCCCCGGCCTCAATGGATAGTCCCGAACCTTCCGGCAGCTTCGACCACTCTCGCGAACCTACGAACAAGAGTTTCACGACCCTTCGGTCAACTTCTTGACGCATCGAGACGGATTTGGATTCATAAAGATGCGTCGATTCTTGAAGAATCCCGACTTCTCGGCGGACCTTCTTGAATCCGACCACTTGTTGCTCCACGACGCGACTCCACACGTGTCGCTCGACAATCGACCCCACGGCCCGGATTATGCCTCATTCGTAACTCGACACTTGTATATATATGTTCAATCATTTCGAAATTTGTCATCGGAGTACACTTACCACTAACTATGAATTGCTCAAGTGTCCCAAATTATGAACCGTGTCATGCCTCGTAACTTTTACCTGTTCACCATTTGTGCTCCGTTCGGCATAACACCCAGTATCCCTTTCAAAGTATGGGTTTTCTCGGACTCCCCATCCAAACCATACGTAATCCCGCCTTCGAACAGGTTCAAGCCCTTCAAAAGAGGGGTATGTGATTGTTCATAATTTTTTTGTCAATGTAATCATGTCAACGCTGCTTTTTATGTAGTGCTCACATGTTGCCTTTTCTCGTTTTTGGTTTTGTTTTGTGAATTGTGTTACGATTGTGGGTAGGATAGTGCTTAAAGCTTCCACGTTTGGGGAAAGTGGAATTGTTTTTCGGCTTAAGGATGGGGCATACACAATGTAACGTTTTGTGGGTTATCCTATATGTTTTGAAACAAGAAATACATGACTCGCGGGCACGACTTCGTTTTTGTCCCCAACCGGCTGGAATATCACGTTGAAGTGCCTGTTTGTTTCAGGGCTTTCAGCAGAGTTCTGTCTCAAGGTCATTAATGGGGTCAAAAATTGGCGTTAGATCTTCGTCGTTCTGGTTACCGAAATCATTCGTCGGACATCTTCATCGCTTCTTTCCTGTGCAAGGATGCAATGGTCCAAGAACGATTCAAGAAAAGAGCAGGTCCTTCAGAGTGGTTGCGACGTGCATGACTTGCCAACTGTACCAACCTACCAACAGCCGATCATGGGGCGCTGTCACATCGCTATGAACTCAACTCAAAAAAGTGGCGGGAATGACAAAATATATATCTAACGGCCACGCATCGTCCACTCGACCGCGGTGGCCCTCATAAGGGCGACATTAACCATCCGATTCCATTTTGGTCTTTCCCGCCACGTTTTTTAAGTTGAGTTCGTGGCGGTGTGACACCGGCCATGGATGCCGGACCTTGGGCCTGCCGAAACCCTAACCAAGTTGCGAGGCTTGGAGAACGGCTGTGGCGGTGGTGTGGCCTTCAACTTTCGAGTGAACGACAGGGCCATGTATGCGAGGCTCCACATGCAGCAGGCCTCCGTGGACGACTGACTAGCTCTTATCGCAACGCTGATGCCTTCATGCTCATTCCGAAGTCGATCCGTCACGACAGGACATGGACACATCTGACATGGTCGGACAGAGCACGTCCTTCGTTGAAGGGATAGGAGTTTGGGAAGAAATGACTACCCGGCAAGCCTGAGGGAGCGGCACGATCATCGCGCTGGGGACACCGTCATCATCGTGTCGAGTGGATTGCAACAAAGCGCATGTGTCAGAGCGCCCCGCGAGCCTGCTTTGCAGGTTGCCCGCCAAAATCGAGGCTGCCTCAGTTGTGGGGGGGAAAGTCGGCCAACGCCACATGCCGCTACTTTCCAGTCGGCCTCCGGCTGCCTGCTCGAAGTCCGGCAGGAGGCTGCGCGAAAGTCACTGCCTTCAAGACCACCTGGCCGTCGATAACATCTGGGAAGACTGGATGACAAGGAAGTAATCGGCTTTTCCGTGTCATCTGCCGGCTAACGGAATGCTCCGTTGGGACCGAGGGGCACACGTCGAGATATTTGCCGCAAGTTCCAAACTCGCCAGATTGTTGGCGTTGTGAACGGACAACTTCATGCCAGAGTGACGGAATGTCGCCGTACGAGCCCGAATCTAAGACCAACACCTGCAGGCTTGTCGTGTTTTCGTCGAGCTAGGGGGCGTACCCTCGGGCTTGCCGAAGGCCCGACATTGATTCAATGCTTGCTCCTTGGGCGAGGTCTAACATAACCTGGGACTAAGAACACCTAAATGGTCACGTGGGATGAAAAGGCGGGCGCCCAACGTAACTCATTACCACACTCTACGTAACTAAAAATCCCAATCCCTATTGCATAAACCCTGTACTCACTAGATAGAATATAGGAATCACCTGCCTGGCCACAAGAAGAGATGAGAAATGAAGTTGAAAGGAGTGTGAAATACATCATAAATAATAGAAAGCTATGCAAGGGAAGGTAACATAAAGAAATAGTATGTCAGATATGATTACAATGAACAACACCATGTTTATTCGACGAATCAAAGCACTACAATTTCCTTGCAGGTTTGAAAATTGCATACACCCCCCCAACACCAAGATATTTGAGTTTGATGAGGAAGCCGAAGTGAGATGGATTGTGCCTTAAAAGAATGCATGTTTTCATAATAAGTTCATTAGAATTAAATAAACTCATCTCTACGTTCCTATATGGTTGTGGCAACTTCAATAAAGAAAATTGATGAACAAAATACACCAAATAAGAACTTGAACATGGATTATTGAAGGAAAATATCACAATTAAACGTTTTTTTCAAAATAAACAAGCAATATAAGGGTAAATAATATAAGTGAAAACATATAATTATAACGTTTCTTATGTTGTATATGATTTTAAATTTTTAAAATTTCATACATCAATAAAGAGATAGACTTACTCTAAACTTTTCAAAATTAGCAGGAGAGAAAGAAAACATGTATAATGGATAAATAAGTAGTTTCAGAATACGATTTTTAAAGTAATATACGGCATAGGTAGTTACCAGAGGGGAAATGTGTGAAGTAAAAAGGACATGATAGTTGAATAACAAATGTTTTAAAATGAATTATCATCCTCTGGAAAAAAGTGTAACTTAATTAACATCATCTAATAATATAAACAAAGTTATTTTATAATTTTTTACTCATATGAACATAATAAGGGAGACAATGTCAATTATTTTTCATAAAATACAAAGGATAATACCTAACTAGTCCTTATTTGTATAACACGTTGATATGATTATGCACATATCACATCTAGATTTTTGTTCGTAGATTGAGAATTGTCATTTCAGACCACTATCTTAATTTAGCGCGAGTTGTGCCACGTGGCTCGAACGTGGGTACTGGCGACAGATGGGATAAGTTGAGGGTCCGAGACCATCAACTACTATGGTTTTGGCCCAGTGAGCCAAGCTTCCCATCCGTTTTTTATAGTTGGTATCAGAGCGTCGGGGTTTGACACCCATTGTGGACAGTGGGGGCAGGTCCATTCTTGTGTGGGAGGAATGTAGCGCAAGGTGTGCCACGTGGCTCGAACGTGGGTCCTGACTTGTGGGGCAACGGATCGGATGAGTTGAGGGTCGGAGACCCTCAAGTACCGCGGTTTTTTCCTAGTGGGCGAAGCTTCCCATCCGTTTGTTGCACTTTAAGTAAACCATTTCCTTTTCATTTTTTGGCCAATGATCAATGAAAATATTAGAGAACTTTTGGACTGCGCCCCTGAATCGTTGAACTTCATGCTTCATTTGTAATCTAGCTCAGATTTGAGCGAGAATCTTTGACGTGGCATATGTAGCGAGACGTCCATACGTTAAGTGGTGCTCGCAAGGTCGTTGCGACCTCTGCCGTTCGCGACGGATACTTGACGACCACTTACCCACTTCATTGATATTTTTAGTTTCATTCATGCCCTAGTTTATAGCCAATCACGTGAAACTTGATGAATGAATCGGACAAAGACCGAAAGCGACTCGAGATAGGTCGTTGAACTTCATGCGTTATTTAACCTATTCAACGTACAATTATATTTGTCATCTGACGGTACACTCTTGTATCGTCTCGTAGGTAAAAAATTCTAACTCGAATGAAAACCCTTCTCGTCGGGGAGCCGGTACGTCAGCCATCGGCAAGTGCGCGTTGCCGGTTGGGCGGTTCGAGACAGGATTCGTTAACGAGGGGTTAACGGATCGAAACCTTGGATAACGGGGGCTGATAGATGAACGTGCATCAAAGGCGGGAAATAGTGTTTTGACAAGGCACAATTGAATTCATGCATTGAAGGCGGGACATGCCATAAATGAACTTCAACTGCTAAAATATGAATATAGATGAAGAATGAACTTCAGCGATTCTGGGGCTAAGCCTTGAAGTCCGGTCCTCTTTTAGAGGTTCCTGCGCATTAAAAGTTTGTCCTGGAACGTTCTCATTCCTCGTGGTAACTCGTGCGGTGGCTCCCCTTTCCACACGCATATGGCAGGGTCGGAACACCGGTGCAGTCTGCAGTACAGCAAGCCCCGTTACCGGCACTGAAAGCAGCTGTCCTCGACAATACGGTTTGCTTTTCGTTCCCTCTGTCACGTGACTCGTTTCCTGCACTTCGCCCTTGACACCGTGCGGAGCAATCACTTGCATACGTAGCGCGGCCGTGTTTGCAGCCTTCAGCACACTTTCGGGAACGCTAGGGGTGCTCTGTGTGGTCCGTCAGGCGCACCCTTACTGCGTTGCCCCGGCATCTTCCTCATATCCACTCAGTTCCTGTAGAGGAGTCCCAGGACTCGTGTATCCTGGCGGAATCCGGAGTAGTTGGGTCAAACGTCGACTTCGAGGCTACTCCCTCCCTACAGACCTTCTCGAGCTCGTCACAATGAACGATCTTCTAGGGGTTAGTTTTGCCCCCTTTCACGAACCTAGCTGCCATGGTTTATTGGAAAACTGAAGTGTCCGCTGCTGTAGGTTTGCCCAGTGTCAGCTTATGTTCTTTTCACACCGAAGAACGAGCTATGATGCGTCAAAGTTCACCCCATGTTTGCTCCGTGATCAGAAGACCCTTGAAGCCGAAGAGGATGATATGCAGTGGCCGCCCTGACTGCAAAGCATAGCCATGCCACGGCTCCAAGAACCAGGTCTTTAGATGCTGAAAGTAGTCGCTTCACCTACTGAACTTCTGCATGATGTACTCACTGCGACTGTGCATGATTGTTGTAATTGTTCGGCCTTGTTATTTGTTGGTCGGTGCGTAGTGGGAAGGGAGGGTGAGTGGCGTTGGTTGGCTGGTTGGTTTAGTGGTTGGTTTGTTTGGTTGGTCAGTCGGTCGGTCGATTGGTCGGTAGGGTAGTTTATCAGTTGGTTGGCTCGTTGCTCTTGGTTGGTTTGTTGGTGGTTCGTGAGAGCAGGACGCTCCGCCGGCCCCATACTACGAGCAGCAGTCGGGGGAAGATGACGACAATGACCTTGAAGCGGGGATGGAATCTGGTGGCACGGACCCTCGGCTGCAGCAGTTTTTCAACGAGGTGATGGGATATAGGTGCCGTATGTCACCTGTTTGCTGCTTCGCATCAATGCTGGAGCCTTTCCCCCTTGGACGGACTTCACGCGGTCGTCTTTTAAAGCAAGCAGCATGTTCTGTCATAGGGATGACGATCAATCAACCTCTGTCCACGCCTTACCTCTCTACCTTTTTTCTCTCGCCCGCCCTCCCTCACTACTTGCCTTCATCCCCGTCGCCCATCTTTTAGACCACCGGCACACGCTTCATCTGCCCTACCTCCTGCTCTGCCCCCCCTCCTCCTCCTCCTCGCCCCTCCCCCCTCCCCTCCTACTCCTCCTCCTCCTCCTC
>SZWC01000734.1:286490-306176 GCA_023375785.1 Penium margaritaceum
GGGGGGGGACGGGGTTAACTGGGGCTTGTGGAGGGGGTGGGAAGGCAGGATTTGGGGGCTGTGATCTTTGAGGGCTGCTAACTTGATTGTCTGGTGAAAGTTCACGTTGTCATTTTCAGATGGGTTCTTTCTCCACGGATATGTGCAGGATCTGTACACCTGTGAGAGGGTGAACTTCAGAGATGTGATCGACCTGCACTGATCGTGGCCATGAAGCAAGTGGCAAACTTGAGGACCGGTCTGAAGGCCACCAAATGGATGGAGATGAAGTTCCCAGGTTGTAGCGATGTATGGTGTGGACTTGGCGGATCTTGGCTGACCACGCCCTCTTTTTGTGGTGGAGTGCAGCAAACAGTGCACTTAGGGCAACAGTACACCGCAAGAAGAAGGTAGGAGAGGTGTGTGCAACTATGGCAACAGTCTTAGGGTCACTGGAAGGATATAACTCCCAGGAATCTTCCTGGGAAGCCTGGGCAAATAAAGTAGGGAGCAGGCAGATTTGTACGCTTAATAAATGTGCTGGTGGCAGCCATGCCCCTGTGTTCAACTTGAGAAGATACCGAAGTGAGTGAAGGTTGAGAGGTGGAGGCCATGTCATGTAGGCAGCTGGGAAATGAAATATTTGCAAATTGCAGACCCCGTGTTGACAAGGGGTAATGAAATAACCACATCATCGATGGCTTCAGAAATTGTTGTGGCTTTGTGGCCACTATTGATGGATGTAACCCGCATCATGTGGAACACTTTGTTGGTGTGAGATAACAACTGCAGGACCTCCTCCCCTGTGCTTAGCTGGAGTGACATTTGGGCATTCCCTTTCTGAGGGAATGCCCACATGTGCCCACAATGCTGAATTTGTAGACATGGGAGTGATCAATGCACCAAAACTACGTCAACTCTGTTGCAGGAAACTGGCAAATCCCCAATATGAAATGAGCCTGTCGACATGGGTTGAAGATAAACAAATTTTGGCCATTGATACTTCTTAAAAACAAACCTTGTCTCTGGGGAAGAATGCCACTGCGCCCTCTCTTCTCTTTGAAAAGGGGGGAGCTGGTATTAGATAGTGTCGTCTACTAAGAGTTTTTCGGCTTGTCCCGACCATGCTCGGGCAGTTACATTGCGTGTTTAATGAGTCCCGACCATGCTAGGGCAGTTACATTGTGTGACATGTATGATGCATTCTCAACGGTCGAGACCGGGGCACTTGTGTAGTTAGCAGCGTGACGCCGACATGCATTCGCTACCATGCAAGCAAGGCACACTCAACATCCATGGCAACAGATGGAGCGAGGAGTTGGTGAAAAACCCTTACAAAAGTAGCGAGAGTCAAGAGCCGGCGAGCTCTCAGCACGCGGATGACCGGGCCAATTACTCGAGCAACTCGAAGTGGGTCCCAGCCGCCACCTTGGGGTCGAACCGAACCGGTCGGCTAAAAGCCGCCGTGGTTACTCACACCTCGGAGTGTGGCTTGTAGGATCAGCAACCCGGTGCAAGAGCTACACAACTAGCACATCATGGAAAGCAGATAAAACCAAGAATCCACATCGACCACAAGCGTATGTGGTGCATGCATCTCTCATGTGATCATTCTCATGTTTCAGTCATGCAATGGCTAATCACCAAATGCTAAGAATAACAAAAACTCTCTTTGGCAAACTGAGCGTGGACGAGCCCACGCCAATCTTGCACCCATGAGAGAAGCCAGTGATGCGTGACCCACAACTTCATATCTGCTCAGTCACCTGCAGTAATAATGTGTGTAAATGGATGGAGTCATAAGGTAACTTGCGTGTTTGACAGACACAACCAACAACTTGGTGGTCTATGCCAATACCCCGGAAGACCCCATAATGATTAAAAACATATTTTCTTTCATTGGTTGTGTTTTCCCTCGGTGGTCAAGACCTAGGTACACAATGGTTTGTACTGGTACCTCGGGAGGCACGATTTTGATTAATCGAGACTTTATTGACTTCTGGTCCATCATGTGTGGTCTGCATGTGGCCGACACCGGGACGCCCGGTCAGATGTTCTGGTATCTCAGGAGGCCTAACTTACCTAACTTTAACTAACCGGTGCTGCTAGCACACCAAAGTAGAGTTAGGACGTGTCTTGGGTCTATTGCAAATTTTCTCAGCGGTCGAGAAACGGGCACTCGGTGGCGTGTTTTGGTGCCTCAAAAGATCTCTCGCGTTTGTATTCACGTTCCGTTGTGTGCGCATTCCCCATTGGTGCATTATGGTATGACGAGGATGATGGGGCCTAACGGGCTAGTCGCTAGTCCCTAGCACATAAGCTCGCAGAAGGGCTCATTCAATCTCTCCTTGTTCTTAATGCATTCCAAACTATCACATCTAGCTTTCACTGTCTGCCCCTCACGCGTAGAGCTCATGGAAGACGGGCATGGGCTTGCATACACCAATTACATCTACCTGGGGTGGCTATATATCGACATTAATCTCAAGAGATATGCTATATTCACGTTTTGCTCACACATAAACACCATATCCGATTGGAGAACTTAAGAAACGCTATGTCGAGTGATCATTCAACATTGAACAATGTATCCAAAAATCCTTACGTAATCGCAACATCGACGACGCATGGTATGTAGATGGGAAACGACTAGGAAGGTCCTTAGCTTTTCTAAGGCACATGCGGTGACATTGTCTTGTCAGGTGACGTCAGGCATGCATTTGCAAGAAGCATCAAGGAATAGGCTAGGGAGATGCACAAAGTCTCATAAGCTCCAAGAGCTTTGTTATGCAACGAGAAATGGCACTTGACAAGCACACAACGTAAACACGTGTCGCGGCGCACACGACAGTGTCAGATTGTCCAAGATCCAGCCCAAAACCATTGTTTTTGTCATAATTGTGCGCACAATCATCCAAATGCAACACCGTTCTACCGTAAAGATGTTGAAGCTTGAGCCGGTCACTACAGTAGGTCACATGTTGCTCCACGAGATCATGCAGAAAGTGATGCTTAATAGGTATGTGCTTCTTGTGTGCATGAAAGACACATGAGTTCTCTGTAATTGCAATAGCACTAAAGTTTTAACAGCGTAGAACAATGTACAACACAGACTAAAACAACTAAAAAAACAAAAGCTGGAGCCACACCAACTCTGCAACCCGAGCTTTTAGCGCAACATACTCAACCTTCGATGAGGTACGCGCAATGCAACCCTCCTTGCCACTATGCCACAACAAAATGGTGCGAGTCAGAAACAATATGTAGCCGACTGCGTCCATCAGGGCTCTAGGCCTAGTCATTGTCGGTGTAGGCGTCAGATACTACCAAACTTTTTCGTCAAAGGTAGAGTCTGAGGTATGGTGTGAAAATTACATACCACACCACTCATACAGGTGGTGAAGGGCTCTCAATCAAGGACAATGCGAGAACCACGCAAGTAGGTTGATTGCAAAGGTAATTTTGGGTCGTGTGCTTGTGGCCAAGTACATCAGAGAGCCAATGAAGCGCAAGTACTAGGTCACATCCACGGTTTCCTCCAGTTGTGCTGGTTCATTCACCTTCAAGGCATCCTGCCCATCAGGTGTGATGGGGGTGGATTCTGTGGGAACTATACCAAAGAGGTTAGCAAAATGATCCCACACAACACGGGCGTAACGTGCTTGATGCAAGAAGATTATCCGTTGCTATCGATCATGTACGATGTCGATCCTCTGGAACAAAGCTAAAGGACCAAAGTCCTTCAACCTATAGGTAGTGTGAAGGACTAAATTGGCCTCCTTCATGAACTCCATTGAAGGAGACAATATCAGGATGTCATCCACATAGACCAAGATTTCTATGAAGCTCTCAGATGCTCGTCGGAGAAAACAGGAAAAGTTGGCGTCACTCTGAATGCTACCGGCACATGTCAGTGTGCTAATAATTCGTCGGCTCTTGCACGAGGGTGACTGCTTTGGGCTGTACAAGGTCTTGTGCAAGGGCTAGACCTTGTCATGGAATCAAAGCCTGTTGGCTGGACCATGTAGATCTCCTCCTCTAGAGTGCCATGAAGAAACATGTTATTCACATCCATCTGATGTAGCTCCGAGTCGTTGTGAGGAACAACCTCAAACAGGGCGCGAGTGGTGGTCATACGAACAATGGCTACAAATGTGTCAGTGGAATCCATACCCTCAACCTGTGAGAACCCCTTGGCCTTCAAGCGAGCCTTACAGTGATTGAGTTAGCCGTCAGGCTTCACCTTCTTATGAAAGACGTACTTGGCCTATACAACTTCCCTTGAGTAGAAGGTCAACAAACTTATGATCATTATGCTCGTAGATGGCTCTATGCTCATCCTCACAAGCATCATTCTGTAGCTCTGAGTCCTTAGCTGAGACTACCTGCCTTAACAAGCCTGGATGAGGAGCCATCGAGGGAGAGCTCCGGGTGGTAAAAAATCACGCCTCCGGACATGGTTTGACCATGACAAGTGGACAGCTGGTCCCCAATCAGCTGCAACATTGCAAGTGACCGAGAACTTATGGGAGACCAAATCGTGGCCGACAGGGCGCCCTGGATGCACCTTGGCGTACTCTACTTGGACACCAAGGCCAAGGATCTTCGTGTCAGGCTCTCAATTCTAAACACTGCGATTCGGGCTTCTGAACACCAAATTAGCCATCCGCTGAGCCATTGAGGCGTTTAGTCAAAGACGACCATTGGACAGCTAAGGGTAGCCCAATGTTGAGGTGCTCACCTTGGGTTGTGTAGCAGGCAGCTGGGCCATAGCTGTAGGGGCTGTGGAATTGTACGAAAGGGGAGAGGATGCAGCAGAATCATGGACAGGTGCTGATTCACACATAGGGGAAGCGGGTACAAGAATGCATGTAGGTGCATCTAAGATACACTTACTATCATGGGATCAGGTGTACCAAAGAAAACTAACACATGCACAAGACCAGATGTGCTAGAGGAGACTTATTTTGGCACATGATCAAGTGTGCCAAAGGGTCTTGACGTCGGAACATAATCATGTGTGTCTGATGTAGGGGATCAAGTGTGCAAGGGGGAAGGAACGAGGTTACAAGTTCCAGAGCCAAGATGGGTGGATCATCAGCAGCCGGAGACGGGACAGTATGTGAGGATGCCCGGAAGAACCCATCCGCAGGACTAGACTCCCTCATTCTTCAAGACGCAACACAGGTAGGAACGTGTTTGACTGCCAAGGAAAGAATGCTAGATATGTTGCAGTAGGGGAGAGAAAAAAAGAAAAGAGCTTCTCAAGACTCAAAAACTCTGTGGTGAGTGGGATCTCAAGAGCGCCAGGCCTTCAACCGTGGGGAGATGCCATGGAAGGCAAAAATACGACCCCGAAGCAAGACCTTTGACCCCTGTTGGTCCTTGGCGCACATGCTAAGGATCCCCTGTTTGACATGATGGCCAAACCACAACTCGTATGGTGTGACACAGCCTGGAAGATGATTATGTAGTGGGTGGTTCTAGACCCACATCATGCAGGGGAAAATCCTAAAGTAAAAAGAACTGTTGAAGACTACACTTAAACTGTATGGCGTCGACCGCACTACAATGTGGTTCCAATGCTCTTTCACATCGTTTTGTTGTGGTTTAGCAGGGGAAGAGACTTTGTGATAAACATCGTTCCCCACAAAGAATGTATCTATCTTGCCTAAGAAATCACCACCACGATCTGAGTGGAAGATGTGAAGGGTGTGATGAAAATGGGACTCAGCCATCACCAGCCGGAGGCGATTCACCAAAATAGCATCACTCTTGTGGCGAAAGGTTGTAGCCCCACTACATCCGGGTAAAATCATTATTGGTTGAGAACATTTCAACCCTGATTTGAGAGGGAATGGACTCGGAGGGGAACGAGGAGGAACGAGTGGACCAATCTTATTGGATGCATGTCCCAAGAGGTAGAGTCAAGGTAAGTGAATCAATGAATCTTACGCTGGACATAGAAAAGACAATTGGTCTTGGACGGCTTCTGGAAGGAAGCTGCGTCAACATCAAGGCCTGGCTGAGTCTGAATGATCTTGGACACAGTGTCTAAGCTCACATGACGAAGGAGACAATGTAGCAAGTACTTGTGCTCAGGGGAAAGAACATTAGTGTCAAACACAAAAAGAGAAGAGTGAGAGGGAGACAAAGCAGAGGGAGTACAACAAGACACACGATATAGGTCGTCAATAAGGGAAACACAAAGAACAAAGAGCACGCTGAGTGCTCGTTTATCAAGGGCAGTCACTGTGGCAGAGTTAGCAGAGTGCTTAATGGTGAGATACATCCTGATGCGTGCATGAACAAATAGCAGGGTGCGTTCAAAACCAGGGACACAAAGCACATCGGAAATTTACAAGGGGTATGACGAACCATCGAACCGCACAATGCAAAATTCCTACAACGTAGTGAATGACCATACCCAATTACAAACTGATCAAACAAATGCAAAGGGACTGAGCATGAAAAAATCACTACGATGATAGGTCATGTGATGGGTGGCACCGGAGTGAATGACCTAGGTGCCACTTGGCTCATGACCTGTCATGAACACCGAACAACATGCAATAGAACACTCTGCCTTTGTTGGACGCTTAGTAAAGGACTTGGGACAATGAAGAACATCATGGAATTGTGACTCGTCAAGCTAGTAAGTTGTATCAGGTCCATCCTCATCAGAACCCAACTGAACTCCTCCACAAGCATCACCATGGAAAACAGACAGTGGAGTTTGCTGTGGTTCAGAAAGGCTTCGTACCAAGATTTGGTGTCCTGGAGAGTGGCAAATCGCTCTTGCTGCTGGCTCCTAATCTCATCTTGTGCTTGTTACAGCTCGTCAATTGCCCAAATGCGTGGGCTCCACAAGCCAGAGAGTGATCTAGAGCTGGTGAGATTAATTGATTTCTTTCCCTTCTCATGCCTGGCGCCATGTTGTCACACAGTATGGATCCGAACATCAATATTGTCGGAATCAAAGACCGTCAGCATTTTCCGAGGATTCAAAATGCTGGAAACATTTGACGACTTGACCCAAACTGTTGACATGAACACTACTGATGTCGTCTTTTACGCCGACGTGATAAAAGGCAGCATGTTTTACACTAGAAAAGCTGATTGTTTTTAACTCTCGTGGAATTCGCATGGCAACGGAAGGAGAGTGACCACGTCACTTACTGCTTGCGAGTGCAAGTACGTATAGGTGATTGTCAGTTGGTAGTTCCTTGTGCATTACTAATCTAGTGGAGCTCATGAGACGTTTTTTGGTCTCCATAGCCTAATCCTTGTTTATTGCACCTTCTTGCTTGGTATTGCGTGAACTGTGTGGATAGTGTCACCACGCAAGTAGAAGGAAGGCTAGGAGCTTCCTAGTAGTTTCTCTTCTCCAACAGTAGATGGGCCCGCATCAAGGGTTTTCACCAGCATGAACACGATTGAGTGATCATATTAAGCTGTAAAAATAGACGGGGATGACTCAAATCACAACAAGGTGATGGATTTGAACGAGGCTTGCATAAAACCAGAGGGTTTGCAGGTTAAACAATTACAGAGAAATACTCTTCTTTTGATGAAATGGAAGCCCTTAGATCAATTGACCATTCAATTTGGAGTCTCGCAATGGAGCGATTGGCAAATGTCACATGATACTCCTTGGTTTGCTTAGTAAGCGATGCATGTTGTTGATCAAGAATGGCAAGGATTTGGATACATCGTGTCTTTTTTCAAACAATGTTTTTGGTTACAAATTTTTTGATGTGATCCGTCCCCGTCTATTTGTACAACTTATTGTGACCACTCGGCACTGTCCATGCTCGTGTAGATGCCTGATGCGGACCCAGATGGAGCTGGAGCACCAACGGGTGGTGACATCACCCACGAGCAGCTGAAAAACATCTGCCATGGCATCCCGGGTGCGTTCTAGGACACTCTCCTTTCCTGTCTAGAGGCTTATTGGTGGACTGGATTTTGAGCCCAATCGACATGGTTTACCTTTCGTATCCATTGATCAATGGTGGATCGGTGTGTGCAGTCATAACGTTTGGCTTGAGATTGTTCACCTCTAGGTTCATATGGTGTTGTGTTCCGATGCCTATGTCTAGATCATGGCAAAAAGAAGTTTTAAGCCGACTTTAGGACAGACGGATACTACCAGTTGTGTCACGCGCTATGTGGTACGGTATGTAATTGTGATAAGTGCGTGTAGATTTTCATTTGTCACTATATTACTAAGATACTGGAGATTATGAGATTTGGCACGTCTTCCTAGCCTAACCCTTGCTGTTTCTTGCACCTCCTTGCTTGTTAGTGTCGTAGCTAAGTGGACAATGTCTCCACATCAGCAGCAACAATGCTAGCAATCTTCCTATCAGATTCTTTTGGTATTAGAGCGGTGAGACCTTTCTTGCTGAGCTGTGCCATAGGCAGGTAGTATCAACAGCAGGAATGAGAGTCACCATAATAGTCATAACATGGGTCCCATCGTAACAGACGTTGGCAATAGAGACATCATCCCTACGTGAGTAGAAAAGGTATTACCACGTGACCACTATCGTAGATACCAACAACAACCGTGATGGCTTGGATTACCACCACCATCATAGAAATAATAGTAGAAGTAGCAAAGAGCTATAAATTTCACACTGAACAGAAATGGTAGCACCAACTATTAGTAGTAGCTCACAGCAACAACTTGTGACGGTGGCTACAAGTAGTTGCATCGAGCAGCCACAGTAGTCACAAATAACAGCAATCAACAAAAACAAAATTAACAGTCACGAGCAACAACAGCAGTGTAGGAGGTATAGTTGATTGATGCCGTTTTATACACATTTAGACCTCTATATTAGCTTACTTGTTCTCATGGTAGTTTTGTGGGGGTTTCCTAGTGTGGAGAAGCGGGGGAGGAGGGGGAGGTGGGAAAATTGTATGAGGCAAGTGTATGGGGTAGTGTATCACTGTCTGGGTGGTGAGTGTATCATAATGATGTACATGTGTATTGTATAGGTGGAAGTCTTCCTTGGTGTGAGTGATCACTGACAGGGAGGAGAGGAGAGGGAGGAGGAGGTGGGAAAAGCATATGAGGCAAGTGTATGGGGTAGTGTATCACTATCTGGGCGGTGAGTATATCATATTGATACACATGTGTATCATGTAGGTGGAAGTCTTCCTTAGTGTGAGTGATCACTGATAGGGAGGGGAGGAGAAGGGGGAGAGAGGTGGGAAAAGTGATAGCAGTTCCACAGTGACATTTGAGTTGCTGCACTACTAGCAGCAATGGCCATAGCAATAGCAGCAATGTATTAGTAACAGTAGCTGCAACAGCGGTCGCAACAACTGTAGTAATGTTGACATGGTGTGCCCCTTGCCATGAGTGCCGTTGATCGTACTCCCTGGTTAGACCACTGAGGAATGATCGAACACCTGATTTGACTCTAGATTTGGATTCCTTGGATTTTTCCATGCAGGATCGAGCTTTGAATCGCTCGATTTGAGTGAGTATTCAGAAAGTTAGCCTAGCCCGAAAAACGGGTGTTGGGTGGGTGGAATCTGGTACCCGCCATAGGTGGCGGGATATTCCACCGCCAGGGATCCGAGTTCATTCCTAATGGCCTCCAAATGCACCAGGGGCATGAATGAGGTGACCATAAGGACCTCCTTGACCAGGATGAACTTCTCCTTGACTTCTGGACGAGGAAAGGCGCTTCGACGGGTCATCGTCGAAGCGCCTCCCGTTGCCTAGAGTGTAAGGCCAGGTGGGCGGCTCCACCAAGGGTTACTTCGACGGCCGTAGCAGGGGCTCTACTGCTCCGTTTTGGGCGTGCTTGGATGTGTTGGAAAGCTTAGATGACAGGCTATAAGGATATGATGTAATCTCACTATGCTAAGTAACAAAAACGTGTTTCGATTCAGTTCTACTAAATGCGACATGTTCTGCCCACTCACATCCGTGATCCTTGTGCTCCACACTCTTCACCAAAGGTGTCCATTGACTGCCCCAAACATTGGTAGCGTGTATCAGCAAGATCTAGGCATCCTTGAGGGTGCCTCCACACCCACTAGAGCCAACAAAGGGTTATGGGCCCACGTGCCTAGAGGGACCCTAGCTCTACAACGTTCACGCTACCGCCGCGCGCCATGGCACCGACCGAGCAAGAGAGCATCGGCGTCTCCAAGTTTGACGGACTTGGCTTCCATCTTTGGAGGTGGGAGTTTGAGGTCTTCCTTGATGACAAGGGCCTGCTTGGGCTGGTCAAGGGTGAAGAAACTGCCCCTCCGGATGTTGCGACGCCGGAGGAAGTGGAAGCGTACAAGAAGCGCAACAAGAAGGCGCTTGCTTTGTTGCTGTATGCGCTTGCTCCAACGTAGCGCTCCCTCATTCAAGGATGCACGGAGGCTGCGGAGGCCTGGAAGAAACTCTGCACCATCTACCAGTCCACCAACCTTGCTAACCAGCTCTTCGTCTTCAAGAGGCTCGTCACCCTCCGAGCCAACGAAGGCGACGACATCATGGAGATCCTGTAGCAGATTGAGTCCCTCACTCCCGAGTGCGTAGCCACCGGATGGAAGGTCGACCCTCAGCTGCAAGCCATGATCCTCCTCCTGGCCTTGCCGGAAAGTTGGAGTCCCATGATCACCGTCGTAGGCGGCTGGTCCGCCGATGAGCTGAAGTACCCGAAGGTGGATGAGTACGTCCGCAACGAATGGATGCGGCGTGGTGGGAGAGAGAGTGGGGTGACATCAACTTCCGCCTATGCCGTCCGCCCTCAAGGTGGAGGGGGAGGCAAGAAGGGGAAGGGTGCTAATCAGGGCACCAAGAGAGGTGACAACAAGGGGGAGTTCTACAACTGTGGCAAACAAGGCCACTATGCACGCAACTGCCCCAACAAGAAGTCGGACCAGTCCAGGAAGGGCGGGAAGAAGGACACCCAAGCCATGATGGCCAGGGAGTCTACCGACTTGACAGATCCGGAAGTCACTGTGATCGACTCCGGATCAGGCCGCCACACACAATGCAACCGGGCGGCATTCGTCACCTACGGCACCACCGAGCGGCGCATGACAGTGGCTAACGGCAAAACAGAGTTGGCCGCGGGCGAAGGGAATGTTCGCTTTGAGTCGGTGGTGAACGGGAAAGTCATTCCGTGCACCATCTACGACGTTCTCCACATGCCCAACTTTGGGGCAAACCTGTTGTCAGTGAGCCGCCTTACCGACAAGGGGCTTGAGGTACTCTTCAAAAAGAAAGAGGCTATCATCCGGAAGGAGGGAGATGGCGAGGTGATTGCGCGTGGCAAGAGGGAGGAGGACCTGTACCTTCTCCGTACCAAGGTTCTTGCCGATGCGGTGAGGACCAACGCCGCTCACCTCGCGACGAAGGATGAAGGGGACCTGGACCTGTGGCATCGCCGTTTGTGCCACATCACTCCCTCAACGGTGAGGGACATGGCAAAGAAGGAAGTGGTACGGGGTCTTGAGGTCAAGAGCCTCGACGTAGCCAAGGATGCCGTGTGCGAGCCGTGCGTGGTCGGCAAGGCGACACGGCAGCCATTTAATGGCAAAGGGACGCGAGCATCGGCGAAGTTGGAGGTGGTCCACACTGACGTGTGTGGACCATTCGAGAGCTCCATCGGGGGCGCTCGCTACTTCGTCACCTTCATTGACGACCACAGCCGCAAGCTCTACCTCTACATCATCAAGAGGAAGAGTGATATCCTGACTTGTATGCAGGAGTTTGTGGTGGCAGTGGAGCGGCAAACGGAGTTGAAGGTGAAGGCGTTCCGGAGCGACAACGGTGGCGAGTACGAGGCTGCTTGGCGTGGATTAAGAGCAAGGGGATCGTGTGGCAGAAAACTACGCCACACTCTCCGCAGCAGAATGGCGTCGCCGAGAGGGCGAACTGCACCATCCTCAACATGGTCCGGTCCATGTTGAGTGACACCGGCCTCGCGCAGCGGTACTGGGGCGAGGCGGCGCGGACAGCGGCGTACATCATGAACCTGACGCCGAGGAAGCTGCTAAAAGACGCGGAGTCCAAGGTGTGGAAGACGCCACAAGAAGTGTGGAGTGGGAGGAAGCCAACTGTGGCACACATCCGTACGTTTGGTTGTGTTGCACATGCTGTTGTGCAGGCACGGGAGGGACGGGACAAGCTGGACCCGCGAACTCGCCGGTACATCTTCGTCGGGTACGAGAGCGGGAGCACGGCATACCGGCTCTTCGACCCACGGAGGCAGCAGATCGTGAAGAGTCACGACGTCACGTTCGATGAGGCCAGCCGTTGGACGGACAAGGACGCGGGTCTCTCCAAGCATGGGGAGTGGCTGCCACTCCTTGAGGGGGAGACGCCGGAGGACGCAAAAGAGGGTGACGTCCCATCGGCTCCAACCGGCGAGAACCATCCGGGCAATGTTGGAGCGGCTGATTTCCATTCAGCCGAGTCGGACAATTAGTCCGAAGCGCCGGCAGTAGTGGAGCCGAACGAGGAGGCGGGGAGTGAGCCCGCATCTCCACGGTCCCCGAGAGAGGGGGAGCAGGCCAGCGGTGCGAGTGGCACCGCGAGGGGGCAGCAGCAGCAGCAGCAACGGCAGCAGCAGCAGCAGCCCCGGAGAAGCGGACGCGCAAGGAGGACGGCAAAGAGGTACGATGCCGCAAAGGGCATCTAGACTGGGCTCGCTCGAGCGTTCTTTGCGCAAGAGGAGCCCGAGACCGTCAAGGAGGCGTTGCAGCGGAAGGATGGGGCTGAGTGGGAGGGAGCTATAAAATCTGAGCTCGCCTCCCATGAAGAGAACGACACTTGGCAGCTGATTGACAGGCCGGAGGGCGCGAAAATCATCGGCTCCAAGTGGATCTTCAAGAAGAAGCTCACCAAGGAGGGGAAGGTGGAGCGGTACAAGGCGCGGATGGTCGCGAAGGGGTACGCCCAGCGAAAGGGTGAACACTACGATGAAACCTTCGCGTCCGTGGCGAATTTCGCCTCCATTCGCTCCATCCTCTCGGTGGCGGCGGTGCGCGACTACGAAGTCCACCAAATGGACGTGAAAACTGCGTTCCTCAACGGCGACCTGGACAAGGAGGTCTACATGGAGGTGCCGGAGGGGGTGGATGCGCCGCCGGGGAAGGTGTGCCGGCTTCGCAAGGCACTCTACGGGCTGAAGCAAGCGCCACTCATGTGGTACCTGAAAATGGACGGCTTCATGGCCGAGCTTGGCTTCAAGCGCTGCGAGGCGGATCACAGCGTGTGCGTGCGGAAGCAGCCGGGGTTGCACCAGATCGTGGCACTCTACGTGGATGATCTCATCCTCGTGTCATCGGACATGGAGGAGTTGGTGAACCTGAAGCGGCAGCTGGGCGGTCGGTTCAAAATGACCGACATGGGCGAGCTCGAGTACTACCTCGGCGTCGCCATCAAGAGGGACCGCAAGGCACGCACGCTCGAGATGGGGCAGGCAAAGTACGTGCAAGAGGTGCTCCGCCGCTACAACATGGAGGAGTGCAACCCCATCGGCACACCCATGACCACCACGTGTGAGCTNGAGGAGATGGCAGGTGTGCCATACCAGTCCGCAGTGGGGAGCATCATGTACGCCATGGTGGCGACGCGGCCCGACCTGGCCTTCGCGGAGGGCCAAGTGAGCCGCTACGTTGCTGACCCCGGGCCGCTGCATTGGCAAGCGGTGAAGCGGATCCTCCGCTATCTCAAGGCGACAAAACAGTCGAGGCTCGTGTTTGGAGGGGGAGCGCGTGACGACTCCCTCGAGTTGGTCGGCTACTCGGATGCCGACTGGGCTGGTGATGTGGATGACAGAAAATCAACGTCCGGGTACGTGTTTGTGCTTGGTGGTGCAGCGGTTTCATGGGCAAGCAGGAAGCAGGACTGCGTGGCGCTATCCAGCATCGAAGCGGAGTACATCGCGCTAGCGGAAGCCGCAAAGGAGGCGGTGTGGCTGAGGCGGCTGCTAATGGAGATCGGCGTGCCGCAAAGGAAGCCGACGGTACTCAACGTTGACAACATGAGTGCCATCAGCCTCACCCAGAACCCAGTGCTGCACAGGAGGACCAAGCACATCGAGATACGTCATCACTACGCGCGTGACTTGGTGGCGAAGGGAGATGCGGCTATTGTGCATTGTGGCACTAAGTGCATGCTTGCCGATGCCATGACCAAGGCACAGCCCAAGGACAGGCACGACGCGAGCTGCATGGAGCTTGGTCTGAGCCGTGAGGATTAAAATGTTACAGGTCCCAAGGACAGGGCATCAAGGCTGCGGTGCAAGGGGGAGATTGTTGACATGGTGTGCCCCTTGCCATGAGTGCCGTTGATCGTACTACCTGGTTCGACCACTGAGGAATGATCGAACACCTAATCTGACTTTAGATTTGGATTCCTTGGATTTTTCCATGCAGGATCGAGCTTTGAATCGCTCGATTTGAGTGAGTATTCAGAAAGTTAGCCTAGCCCGAAAAACGGGTGTTGGGTGGGTGGAATCTGGTACCCGCCATAGGTGGCGGGATATTCCACCGACAGGGATCCGAGTTCATTCCTAATGGCCTCCAAATGCACCAGGGGCATGAATGAGGTGACCATAAGGACCTCCTTGACCAGGATGAACTTCTCCTTGACTTCTGGGCGAGGAAAGGCGCTTCGACGGGTCATCGTCGAAGCGCCTCCCGTTGCCTAGAGTACAAGGCCAGGTGGGCGGCTCCACCAAGGGTTACTTTGACGGCCGTAGCAGGGGCTCTACTGCTCCATTTTGGGCGTGCTTGGATGAGTTGGAAAGCTTAGATCACAGGCTATAAGGATCTGATGTAATCTCACTATGCTAAGTAACAAAAACGTGTTTCGATTCAGTTCTACTAAATGCGACGTGTTCTGCCCACTCACATCCGTGATCCTTGTGCTCCACACTCTTCACCAAAGGTGTCCATTGACTGCCCCAAACATTGGTAGCGTGTATCAGCAAGAGCTAGGCATCCTTGAGGGTGCCTCCACACCCACTAGAGCCAACAAGTAACACAACAGCATGAGTCGTGGCTGCTACCCTGCGTAGCACAAAAGCTATGCAGGAATATAACACATTAATACAGTATAACAACACTGCAATGCCACTGCGCATCAACTGTGTAGTGGCAACACAATACATAGGTAGCTTCGAGCGGGGGATGACAAGGTCATCCCCTCCTTAGTCACACGAAGACCGCATGAGCAAAGCGAAAGCCAAATTTTCTAGCGTACATTTTGCTAGCATTTTCACACTGGGGTTTTTCTACTCCTGCATATTTTCGTTGATGTCATCATGATTTGTGCCCAGGTGAGCATTTATGGGATAAAAATGCCATTTGTTTTCCAGCGTTACAACTCCTTGAGAAATTCCATTGGTCTCTCATTCCGACAAAGTTGACATTTGGATGCATACTGAGTGACCCCATGTCACTGATCCATGACAAAGATAAGGGGCTGGCAGAACCCTCATCTTTTCCCTCCTTGGGCATAATGAACCCAAGGTTGCTGTCACTTGCAATTGGCGTACTTTGTCGGGCGCATGATGAGATGCGTCACCAGAAGCAATGTTAGATTGACGTAATACAAGAGATTGCGGAATTTTTGAAGGGATGTTCAGGAGTCTCACAACAAATGTCAAGAGGAGCCACTGGAGCTACATCATCTTTTCAGTAGTCTATGTCTTGCTGAGTGCTACATCCTCAGCATCCCTCATCACATGTTGACACTTGGGATAAGGAAGAGATAGAGGATGACACAAATGACGATATAATCTGAATATTTTGGGAGCGTATCCGTGAGATGTGTTTGGGATTGTAGACTCCCATTCCACCACCTCCTCATCATCCGCAGTAACCAAGTGGTTCAACAACGTTTATTTTTAGTGGTGTTTCTTTCACTAGTGGTCTCCCTGTATCTCGTCCACCATATCTTGAGCCTTAGATCTTCCTTCTCACAGAGCCGCGACCGAAGGACTTAGAGATACATCCATCTTACTTCGGTAGTGACGAGGGCTTTGACTGTTGGGATATGGTGTTTGAGGTATGGGCCGTCACGAGGGGTGTCTGGCCCTACTATCATATCCTATGTCAGAGATGTGATGCGTACCAGGTCCAGAAAACAATGAGAAATATATGCTGTCTTCTGTATGCCAAGTTTTGGGAGATTGCGGTTGATGTCTACCCTATCCTGGATGAGGCCCAGACCGTAATTGGAGTCAAACTGTACCAAGGCTAGAAGCTGGTCCTAGCATTGGTTTCTGCGGAGACCAAAGCCACAAGGATGACTCAATTGCAGGAGCTCCACTCCTTCCGCAAGGGTCCCATCGAGCTTGCGACTCTCTATTTGACGCGTGCCATACCAATTTACACGCGGCTTTGGACTGGTGGCAGGACGTAACTATGGATGTTTGACGCCATCATAATGGAGGTGCATCTCGACCATGTGGAGCGTTTCATGGGCTTTCACCGAGTGGCCATGTCCGAGTTGTGTAAGTCATTACAACTAATTTCTTTGGCTCATCCCCAGTTTCTCTAGGAGGCATTACCTCATGAGGCCGCTGTCGCCCATCAACAGATTCCGCTTGTTGACCGCGGCTCCTCTGTTGCCTCTCTCCAAGTTTGCTAGCCCCACCTCCACCACTTCCTCCTCCTCACCCTTTTCTATGAACAGCTAGACTTGGGACGTTGAGCGGTTGCACAGGGGAAGAAGGAAAAGAATAAGTGCTACAAGGGATCGTTGTAGCAGCAGCCGGCAAGCAGTAGCAGTGGAAGCTTTTTGTTCACTACAACAATTTTGGGGGTGTTTGGTGCTACACGGAGTGCCAGCAGCCCGTTGACTGAAACATGATCATGTGCAACCTCCAGGCGGCGTACACACAATGGATGTCCTTCGGTGACACATGGGCTGGTCACGTTGTGACCACGGCAGTAACGGAGTTTTATTCGGGCCATTCAAGGACAAGAGAGGCCAGGTTGGACGGTGAGAAAGTGGTAGTGGCTGCGCAAGGGGACACAACCAATGTGGCACATGGGGTAAGTATAACAGGTATAAAGGATGAGGCATATTGCGACGTTGGTAGAAGCTGTTACTGGAAAGTCTCCAGACATGGCCAAAATATTTGCGGTAGATTATTGCTACTCATACTGGTACTGTTGAAGAACGTGCTACTGATGCAACAATGAGTGGACACGTGGCAAAGTGGCAGCCGCTTACAACCACCCGAGAAGATACAAAGCTAGTAGTAGCTACAGCTGTAGGGGTAGTGGCAGCAGCGGGAGAGGAGTCACATATGCAACAGTAGCGGTGATAGAGGTCGGGATTGGAGTAGTTGCAGTGGTTCAGTGAAAGCGTCGGGTCAAGTGGGACAGAGGTAGCAATGAGACTGTGATGGTTGTTGCTTCTGCAAGAGAAATCAATGGTAGTGATGGAATTTGCAGTTTCCACGGATGAGGTTGTGGTGGCGGCCGAGACAACCGTGGTTGAAATCTAGAGACAGTAGGTGTAGGAAAGACACTGGAAAGAGCTGTGGCTATCGTGGTAGAATGTCAAGTGACAAGAATGGCAGTGGAAATGGTTGGGGTAGTATCATCAGCTACTACCGAGTAGATACCTATTACGATGTCACACCACACCCCGGGATCAAGCCCGGCCACTCCGCATAAAAGCCGAGAATGGCTACTCACCAATGCACCAACCAAGGCTCTCATGGTGGCTCCCTAAGGTTGGGGGCCTGGGCAATAAAGCAACTCCCTTAGAATCCAAATTCAAGTTTGGAGATAGACTAGGACATCCTAAAATAACCAAGGTCAAGCCTCTTCCACGAGAAAGACAAAACAAACATTAGAATAGCCACGAGAACATCATACCAGGACACATCCCAGGAGAGTGAAACTGCTACCTAGAGAGGTTAGATTCAAAGTGTGGAGTTGTAATCTTGAGAGGTAGGTCTCTAGGCGCAGCCATGTCACTTAGTCCCCTGTACATGTGCGTGCGCATGTGGGAAAAGCCAAGAGGGAACTCTAGACATGAGGAGCCACTCATTTTACACAAATATTAATAATAGGGACAAGGAGGTGTTGCAATAGTCAACAAAACCAGAAAAGTTCATAGGTGCCTGTACCAAGGGCAAAGTATTCTACCTCGCTAAAGTTGCGTGCCACTCAGTCGTGCTTTTCCATGAGATACTTGCCATCCCAATAAGGAAGACATCACCAGTGTGACTGCAAGCATGTAAACCGTGGGCCTTGTTGTTGTTTGTCTAACCATCGATGAAAACTAGATGTTGTGCACAATAGAAAAGGTCCAGTAGTGGAGAGTTCTTACTTAATAACACGGAGCTCAATCTCTATGATTTGTGCCTTGGAGAGTTCTATTAACTTAGCTTGGAAGTTCACGACAAAGGAGACGTATGTCCTGGTACTGGTGCAAGGTACATGAAGCATCCTATAACGTGTAGGAAATAAGTCACTTCGACCGTCTTCCCTTGCTTCGACATGCCTCATGTTTTTAACAACTGCTGATTGCTGGAATCATGATGTCGAAGCAGTGGGCAGAATATCAAGCGGGGTCCGGATATGCTCCCTTAGTTTTTAGAGGTACACAACCTATTGAACATGACAAGAGAGGTCATTCTAAAGCTCCATGCCTAGAATGACATGAGCAACCCTCAAGTCTATCACTTCGTATGAAAACTGCATCAAGGAATTCACTGATTATGTTCTCAGGACTGGGTGATGCAATGTGTAGGTCATCAACGTAGATGATGATGGCGATAAATGGTGCTTACGGTGGAGTGACAAGGAGGGATAGATCTACCGTAATGCAATGGTATGCTCCCTTTTTCAGGGTCAAAGTGATCTCTTGGTTTCAACACTAGGGTGGCTTTTTCAGGTTACTTAGGACCTTCTGCAGCCGCCAGGATTTGCCGGCACCACTAGGAGACCCTGGGGGCTGAACCATACAAAGCTCCTCTTCCAACCATCCATGCAAGAGCACATTCTTTACTTCCATCTATTCCAGTTCCGAGTCATGATGTATAACAAGGTTCAAAAGAGGTTGAGCTATAATGAGATGACCAATGGGTGCGGACATTACATCATCATGAATGTTATGGGCTTTCAAAAACCCCTTTTTGGTAAGGCGATCCTTGTACTTGTCAAGTACACTGTTGGGCTTGTACTTCTAAGGAAAGACCAAGTGAGCATCGATGGCTTTGCACCCTGGAAGTAGATTGACCAGCTCGTACATGCCATGGTCATCAAATGCCTTCAACTTGTCTCTCATGTCAGTCTCCGAGTGTTGGGCGTCAGAGGCTATGCATGCTTGTCGAACTGTGGTGGGTTAAGGCAACAGAGGCGCTATGGCCAAGGCGACATGACACGCGACAACACTGTTGAATACAACGGCCTCCAACGCTCCCTCATGCCCAGTCACGAGCACAATATAACCAAGAGTAGAGCTTAGATGGATAACCCCAGCAGCCAGGCCAAGCACATCCATGCCCATTGGCTTGACAGGGGTCTGATTACTATGTGATCGAGTTTGATAAGTCGGGACAGTAGAGGAACAAGTCGTTGAGCAAGTAGGGAGTGCCTCAAGGCGCCCGCCGTGGGGAAAGGGAGACACATGCATAGGACAGGTAGGATATGAGGGTAATTCAAGAGAGAGAGAGAGATAGAGAGAGAGAGAGAGAGAGAGAGAGAGAG
>SZWC01000734.1:306347-319319 GCA_023375785.1 Penium margaritaceum
GAGAGAGAGAGAGAGAGAGAGAGAGAGAGAGAGAGATAGAGAGAGATAGAGTTAGGTTCACGGAGTTGTGAGGGATCAGGAGGACTGGACATGAGAGGAACAACATGGCTGGATGGACTTACGGAAGAGTGAGAAGGAGACTCAGACATTGACGGGAGGGTTGATCTGAATAAGGAGGATTGAGTTATAAACGGGCTGGAGCAGAGGGTGAGGACTGTCGAGGAGCCTCCCTAGGAGAAGAAGAACTGACTTGCTTTAGTATCTCAATTGTAGACCGCGGAAGCTTGCCGTGTTTCAACAAGAAATTCAACCATAGCACTTGCGAATGCTTTTTTGGAACCAATGACAATGTTCCACCAAATGTCTACAGCCATGCTACGGCAACAAATCGGTGGTCACATTGTACTTGTAGGTTTTATTTCCTGCTTTCACACTTTTTACTTGCTTACAAGCACTCTCTAGGTCTCGCCACAACCCCCCTCCTCGTGCCTAGGCTGTTGCAACATAGTCTGACAGTATTAGACCTCCCTCATAGTGTAACCAAATTCATAGAGCTCAACCCCACCAAGCGTGGTGGGCGCTAGAGTTTTAGCCGACTTGAACTATAGTTGTCCCTCGGTGGCCCTCCAAGCTGGCGGGATGTGAATAGCGGGGACTGTCTCGCACTAGGCGTGAACTTGCTAGTCCCACCAGAGGCCACAAAGTGATGGGGCTAGGTGGCCTCTAGTGGGATTTTGAGAGTTTGCTTGTAAAAACGTGGAGTAAAACCCTTAACAAATGAACCCTCATTACCGAGATAACGCCTATAATTTTTCAACGTCGCGAACAAATTTAGGCCATCACAGAGGAGCGCCTGGGCTGGCATGATGTTGAGGGGTTTCAGAGCCACTGACGTCCAACCTACACCGTTCGGGGCCAGCGCGTCCAGAAAGGCCAGCACGTCTAGCTAGGCCAGCACACCCAACAAGGCCAGCACAAGCGGCAAGGCCAGCGCGTCCAGCGGCAAGGCCAGCGCATCCAGCGACAGAGCAAGCGCGTCCAGTGGCAAGGCCCGAGCGTCTAGTGGCAAGGCCAGTGCCTGCAGCGAAAAGCGGCTAGGGTAGCACGTCCAGCGGCAAGCGGCCAGGCTAGCGCGTCCAACAGCCAGCTTAGGCCAGTCCAGTGCACCCAGCAACCAGCTTAGGCTAGGCTCGTACGTCCAGCAGCCAGTGGCCAGCGGCTAGTGACCAACGGCCAGTGACCAGCGCGTCTAGTGGCTGAAATGCACTGAGGGTCCAGCGCATAGCGTCCAGCTTGCCCAACAGCCAATGACCAGCAGCCAGCCCGTCCCGTGGCCAGCGACCAGCAACCAACGCCCAGCGGCAGGCGACCCTCCCTGTCTGGCCACGGCTGCTGCCAAGGCCATCAGCGGCCCCGCTAGCCCCTTCCCCTCCCTGCCCAGCCACTCTTCCTCCTTACTGTCCACTCTTCCCCTCCCTCCCGGCCCCCTCTCCCCCCCAACATCCATCTCCCTCTCCACCCTCGTCCCTTATCTCCTGCTCTTCCCCACCCCCCCATCTCCCCACCCACTCCTACCCTACTCTCTACTAACCCCTTGACTCCCCCTCCCCTCTTGCTCCCTCCCTGCCCTCCCCATTACCCTCCAACTCCCCCTCCTCACCCCCCTCACCTCCCCTATCCAACCCCACCAAATCCCATCCAACTTCGTCCAATCCACCACCCCCACTCAACCCAACTTGCTCCCTCCTCCCCATAAGTTGGGCACCACGCCGAGGCGCTCTCCTAACCACCTCCCCACCGTTNTCTACTAACCCCTTGACTCCCCCTCCCCTCTTGCTCCCTCCCTGCCCTCCCCATTACCCTCCAACTCCCCCTCCTCACCCCCCTCACCTCCCCTATCCAACCCCACCAAATCCCATCCAACTTCGTCCAATCCACCACCCCCACTCAACCCAACTTGCTCCCTCCTCCCCATAAGTTGGGCACCACGCCGAGGCGCTCTCCTAACCACCTCCCCACCGTTGGACACCTTGCATTTGCCAAGATTCTGCCGATCTACCTATGCGTCCTCCCTTGCAAGATCCCACGCCGCTCGGTCCCCACCTCCGCCAAGATCCCCCTCCTTTTCACAAGTGCCCTACCGGGAGCAAAAGGGATTGTGGAGGCTAGCAGCGACAACTCACCACCACCCGGGCTTGAAGCGGGCCGGTGCCTTTACACCTTCAGTAAATTCCTCGTGAGGCACAGTTCTGACTTCAACAACAACCACGACTACCTCGACCACTTGGTGACTCCTCCCATCTCCTACCCTTATCCCCACACACAAACCCTACCCCCAACCCCACACCCACCTCCCCTCACTTCCCACTCTCCCTCCCTCCCCTCCTCCCTTCCTCTCCTCCTTCCCCTCCCTCTTCTCCTTCCCTAATCCCGTCCCGACCTTTGTTGGCCCAACACAAATGCCCTCATTGCTATAAACCCTCTAGCCCNAATTCCTCGTGAGGCACAGTTCTGACTTCAACAACAACCACGACTACCTCGACCACTTGGTGACTCCTCCCATCTCCTACCCTTATCCCCACACACAAACCCTACCCCCAACCCCACACCCACCTCCCCTCACTTCCCACTCTCCCTCCCTCCCCTCCTCCCTTCCTCTCCTCCTTCCCCTCCCTCTTCTCCTTCCCTAATCCCGTCCCGACCTTTGTTGGCCCAACACAAATGCCCTCATTGCTATAAACCCTCTAGCCCCTCTCCACCTCCGTTGCTCTATCTTTACCTCTGACCCAACACTCTTGAACATGTCCACTCAAGACCCTGACCATAACATGGATGCCTTAATACCAAGTACACAAATCATCCCCCTCACGCGCGATGAACATCAATCTGAACTCCCCCTCTCTCTTGTGCCTACACACCCTAGCCCCCTCCCTTGCCCTCCCACACCTTGTACACACACATAAGTAATCTCCCCTTCCCCAGGCGACTCCACTCCCTATACCCTCACCCTGATAGGATGCTACACAAGCGCTGCAAACTTCTGTCGCACTAGGAAATGAGTCAATCCATGCTAGCTTAAAGTGTGTGTCCCTCTCGGTGCAACTCAGACACTCAACACCATCGCCGAGATGGTGGAGAGTCTCTTTGCCTCATTCAACGACATCATGCACATGCACTTTGAACTACATGAGCGTGTGACAGAGCTTGGGAAGCAGATGCACAGCCGCCATGACTCCCTCATCCGCTCCCTCTAGCACCCCAAGCTCCAGCCTTGCTCAACTAACGTGACATCAGAACCTACCCCAACAGCTAGTCTACCCACTCAGACTGAGGTGCGACTCGAATTTGAGCCACGCGACACCTCCCCCCCTCCAACAATGGGGTGCGCGTGGACAAGAGCAGACAAGATACCACAGGCCACCAAATGGGCCAGATCCCAAGGCGAGCACAATAATGCTCGAGTGTGTGGCCAACAACATCCACCACATCCTGTGATGCCACCCCCCACTAGCGCCCCTCCCAACACCCCTCCCACCACCGCCCTCCGCTCCCTTGGTCTCGGCCACACTGCCATCAGCTCGACCACCCCTTCCAGCTCTCTCGCCTCCACCGCCACGCCCTCCACCCCCCTCGAGGCACTCTCCACATCCTTCCTCTCATCCTGCGCACGACTCCCTCCCCCCCCCTCCTCCACCACCTTCAATGTAGCATCGACCTCCGCAATCACCCACTTACAACCTCACTGTTGGCACGACCACGCCAGTTCCTCGACAACTGCTATCGTTAAGCACCTCGACCCTCCCCAACAAAGGTGGGAGCATGGGGCCTTTGCCGCCAAGACGCCAGCGAGCTCCGCATGGTGCACCTAAGGCCACAGGCAGTGGAAAGCCACCTCTCCTGCCAAACCTTGAAGTTCCCCACAATGTTCATGCTGCATGGATATTTGGGCTAGGCCAGCAAGCTTGCACACCACCCGCACGCGCCCGCCTCTCCCTGTTGGTGCGCAACTTCTGCATTCGCCCAGACCAAGGCTCTATCCCACAGCAAGTCCACGACGCATGTCAACAATGGGGTCATGCCTTACGGAGACGCATCAAGGTCCTTCCCATGTCCACTGTAGCCCCTCACGCTGACGTGCCCATCCTTCTCCACGGCCAGCAAGCTTCCACAACCCTAAGAATGTGTTGAAACTCCTTCACACCTTTGAGATGGACGTGCACCACAGAAGAACCTTGCGACTAGAGCCTCTCGAGACCCACCTATAGGACACTAGCGGTTGTCAAACCCTTACTGCATGCCTGAGTTCCCATGATCCCGCACAAGCAACCTCCTTCTCTGCCGCACTGCAAACCCGCTATATACAACAAAGAATCCCATCTCCAACCCGCAAATCCCCTTTGTCACAAAAACTGGCACTATATTTTCTCGTTTGGAATGTGCGTGGACTGAAGGATGTCTCACCACATCACATTTTCTTGTGGGTCTGCACTGCTCACACTTTTCTGGCTCTAATTGAGACTTGGTGGAATGGAGTGAATCCCATGCCTGTGCTCCCTAACTCCTCCGTCCATGCATTACCCTCCCCCTTGCACTATTTCAAAGCACATGCCTTGGCCAGCATTGCATGCAAGCCCGTAAATCCTCCTGAGCATCCCCTACAACGAGGTGGAATAACCCTTTATTATCCCACATGTCTCGTCCCATTCGTTTGCCCCCTACCAACCCCAGCGTTTGCTAACTTTCTGGGTGTATTCTCAAACTCCCAATGGTTGAACCCATCTATGTTTTTGTCTGCTATTACCCCCCATCCAGAACGGGCACCACTATTGAACCATCCAATTTGACCAATTGTCCGCTTCCCTCTCGTTAGTCCCAAGTGGAAGTCACATCAAGATTCTAGGGGAATTCAATGCGAGAATGGGCTCCCTTCTCCCCATGCCCCTATACAATTGCATTGCTCCCTACCTCTTCCTCTCATAGCACAGCACAGACCCCCTTTGCCGCATTAACACACGTGAACAATGATTGGTCCGCTTCTGAAAGCAGCACATGCTCGCTATTGTCCTAGGCTCTGCCGAGGGTAACTCATGTGTCAAGGGATCGCACGGGTATATGCATGATAGAGTGATTGCGTATGTAGTATTTTCCTATTCACTTTGTCCTTGCTCCCTCACGGTGTTAGAATACACTATAGACTCAGGCCATTGTGCCTTCTCCCTCGTCACCCCTCTCATATCCCTGACACTTGTCCACCTACACCTTTCTCTTGGAAAAAATTCTTGAATTACTACCCTCTTTTCCTCTCCACCTCTCCTATCCAAAACCTCCTCCAAACAACGTCAACGATGCACGAGCGACCACAATTATCATCATGTCTCATCCAAGCACTCCAAGCTGCATCTACCACCGCCTGCCGTGCGCCATCGTCTCGCCCGCTCTGCCGCTCGCACGTCCCGTGGTGGTCGCCCCTCTTTCATGTTGCACACTATGCCTACAAATACACCTGTTGCTAGTCCCCACATTCCCCCCATACTACTCGTCTCATACTTGCCTATCACCGGACATGCAAAGCCGCCAAAGTCGGATATCATGCAGGTTCCTCTACTTGCATAGTTAACCTCTTTTCCAGCAACCCATGAGCATTTTGGTGCTCCTTCTCTACCGCACGCTCACCACCAGCCTCTATTCTACCCACACAATGGGGATCCTACGCTGCGACACTATTTACACGGCCAGCCCTCTTGCCTGTGACCGACCCTCCTCTCTATCCACACCCACCGTTACCTATTGATGTTGACCCAACGACCAGTCTTGAGTCGCACTATAGAAGAGACAGTGGACCGAATACGTAGGCGTAGAGCTCGAGACACCCATGGCCTAAGGCTTGAGCACCTCCTCCCACGCGACCTTGCCCCCTTCCTCTGGACACTTTTGAAACTATATCTCTCCACTGAGTCCCTTCCACCTCACTACACAGAAGGATTCATCCACCCCATCCATAAGCGTGGGGACCCCACAGACCCTGACACCTATCGCCTCCTCACTATGAAGCCAGATTTCACAAAACTCTACTCCACCTACATCCTCTCACTGCTGCTGTCACACACACCCCCTAACTAGTGCCTTCATCATGCCCAAAACACTTTCCTCCCAAAACACAACTATCTAGACCATGCCTTCACTTTGTGTACCCTTATTCTCTCGGCTTGCCGTATGAAGCACCCCCACTACGTTGCTTTCGTAGACCTTCGCAAGACGTACGACTCCATCAGCCATGAACTAATTTCTACACAACTTGCCGCTCTTGGCCTCACCACGAACGAAGTCCACGATGTAGAAAAACTTTAATCATCAACTAGCACCCGCGTCCACACCACTGATGGCCACTCTGATCCCTTCTCCATTCGCCACAAGCTTTTGGAGGGTGACCCATGCAGTCCTATACTCTTCAACTTCCACATAGACCTCCTAGCATGCACCATCTCTCGCATTGACATAGATGCTCCCACTCTTCTTGGCACACCCATTCCACTCCTCCTACAGGCCGGTGATCTTCTCCTCCTCTCCGAGCCAGGCAGTGGCCTTAAGCGTGTAGTGTACGAGGAATTCTAATCTCTCAGTGCCCTTGGCCATACAATCCAGCCAAGCAAATGTGTTATCCTGGTCTTCCACCCATCTCGTAACCTATCTCACCAAGCATTTGCCTTCCCACATTGTCCTCGACATCCTCCCTTTCCCTCTCTAACGAATACACCTACCTTGTCAAATGTTTCTCTGCTACCTATAGGCACATAAGAAAATGCGTTGACACAAAGCCACTAATCACCAAGGCACAACAAATGTTAGGGGCTGTTTGACGAAAATACACTTCATCCTCTATACACACTATGTCCCTCCGTATCACTCTCGTCTATGTCCTTTGCCTCTCCAGCCTACTACATGGCATTACGATATGGAGCCCATCCACCCTCGCACTAGTGCACTGCTCCTATTTCACATGTGACCCCCTTGGCCTTCAAGACGTCCACAAACTACATCTTGATGGAATCTTATGGTGTGTCTCGGCCACGACAGTCGCAAGATCGAGCCCACGCCACCTGATACATCTTAAGTCGAACACCTCCCCATTTCAGTTCTTGCCCTTTGTCTACGACTCTAGGTATGCGACGTATCTGGAAGCGCTACTGGTAGAGCGTCTTGTCAATGTTGCTCACTACTGGGATGTAGAGAAGCGATCACCATGGCATACCACATTCCTACGGGCAGCCCATGCCCTCTGAACCTCACCCATCTCAAACTCTTGGTCTGACGTGTCTCGTGCCTTCACCCGCTCTAAGCTATGCTCGATCCTCCTCTCCCTTGGCCTGTCTGGATCCCCCCTAACTCCCACTCCCCCCACCCCTCCTCCCCCCATCCCCCACTTGCGACCCCCGACCCTTTAGGCACTAGGAGCCCGGCTTCCACACTGCCCACCACCAACCCTTCTACGCAACCAATCGCGAGCACTACCCCCACTGCCGATATCCCCAAGGCTCTCTTATTTTACCAAACTATGGTGCCTCGTTTCCTCGCATACCTCCCTACCTATCTCTTCATATCCCCTCCTTCCACACACATGCTCTTTGGTAGCTTCGCACATCCGGCCTCTCCTAGGAGCTCTACCGCCCTCTAGCATCGCGCCCCTGCTCTACTTGTCTAGCCACCCAGTTTCCTCATCCAACATTGCACTTTATGCGTGACTGTCCAGTGTTTTATGATGTATGAGGTCGGTTTACCTGTATTGTTCCTACTGATCTACGGTGCTTCTCGCAAAAGGAGTTCCTCTCTTTTGAGGACCAGGCTTGCTTAGCGTCTTGTGTGGCAGGCATGCTCTAGGTCTACTACAGATATCACACCAGTCCTAGCTTGCAGCAAACACTGGGTTACTCGCATCGACCCCGTGCTCCTCCTCCCACGCGCCAACGCCACATCTTGAACATCTGTAGCCCAGGTTGACAGCCGCTACTCAATAATTATGATGGAATCGTTTGTAGCGAGCTCGTATCATGCAATAGTCTTTCTGGCTACTATGTGGTTGAGCTCGGCAACCGTGACATGCCGTTTCTAGGCCTCTTTGGCCACCATTGGCATGTCGTCCCTTATCGACTTCGAGTGCACTCCCCTCCCCCAGGGATCTTGTTACGACATCACTTACTTTGGTCTTTGCTTGCTTCTTTACTTGTGACTATTGGAAAATGTATGCCCCCCTCCATGGTTGTCCTGCTTGCATGTCTTTCTTGACTCTTACCGTCAAACGTGGCTTTTCGCCACTGTCAATTCCTTGTGGAGGGATAGCGACGATAAACATATCAATCTATCTATCTTGAAGAAATTCAAGGCTGAAAGCCACCTCACGGCTAGGGTAGTAGGATCACGATTGCCCTCCATCCAAACATGGTCCACCGTTGGATAAACATTTAACATATTTGGTGTATTTTGAACGACCACCGCGGTTGCTGGGATTGAGCTGTTAGATGGTGGCCACGACCACCATCTAAGGGTAGGTTTGTTTACCTCTGCATATGCTTGGCTGTCCTCTAAACCTGCTCGACGCCTAGTTCAGGGCTCTAGGTTGCTTGCGCGACCGCGGAAGTCGTACGTCTCGTGGCTGTCCAACGGAAGCTCGAGCCCTGTTGTGTAACGCTTGCCTAACAAATCGTAGACGTTTGGAGGACAGCGAGCCAATGCGGAGGTATCCAATTCCACCCTAACACCTAAGGGCGTGTTTGGCGTGGCACGATTTGCGGGCCCCGTCCTCCGAGCTGCACGACCTCGACTTCGGCGGCGTGTCTCGCGAACAACTCGACCTCGGTCGATTATCCGCTGGACACCGTTCGGACGGTCGACCGAGGTCGTGTAGATTGCTAGACACGCGACCGATGTCGATGTCGCATAGGTTAGAGGACAGTTTTGGAAGTCGTGCCGCGCCAAACACACCCTAAGAAAGGGTGGGTTGGAATGCGAGTTCCCTCCACCCTCTTCACTATCGCTTGTGGATGGTTGTGGGCAAAAGATCGCGACTTGGGTGGCGGACAAAATTCTCACTACGGCGAAGCGGTCATCTGCCTCTTCCATTACATGCAAACCCTTTTGGCAAAACTCATGTATCCCCTTAGTGCAGTTTATGCAAGGAATAAGGGTCTTTTGGGTTTATGACTTAGTGTCTAGTTGCGGAAGTTTATGTTGCAACTACTTCGTACTCTAGAATAGCTGACGGAGACAGGCGAGGGCAGTGGAGAAGTGGATGGCCGTGCCCCTTTTTCAGCCAGTTTTGGCTCGCAAAACTTCCGGGAACCTCTGATGCTGATGTCAGCAAACGAGCGGGTGGGACACCCATTCCCACTCACCCCTTCGCAGCCGTGGCCGGTGCTTGCTCCGGCCCCTCAGACGTTCTCTCAGTACGTTCGTTCGCGAAGATCCGTCTCCTCCAGGCCGGGTGTGAAAGTCCTGCCCGCGGGAGCGCTGTTTTTCCGAGGAGAGTTGAAGGGAGAGTCTTTGCGGAGTTCCAGTCCCTGGGCCGTTTCCTGATGGAAACCCAAAGAATAAAGGAAAGAGCCTGCGACCGCCTCAGCGCATCCGGCATTCAGCCGCCAGCCCTTGGCCACCTCCCTCTCGTCCGCCTCTCTCGTAGCTCCCTCTCCGCGCTGCACCTGACTCACCTCTCCCTTCCTCTCTTCAAGTCTCGTCCAACCCCGCAGGTTCACAGCTCATGGTTTGCGAGCTGGCACCCAGTCACGCGGTGACTCCCATCCTTTGATCTTCTGGCATCTTCGGGGTGCATCCCAATGTGAGCTCGGGTTTGCCGGGAGATCACATTTTGGGCCTGGGACCTGCCAGTGCCCTCTCACCGCTTAAAAATTGACCGCGCCGCAATGGACGCGGACGGGCCACTTGCAGCTGCTGATCCCGGGGCTGTGTTCGCCGTCACTGCCACTGACACTGCCAGTGCCTCTGTCCTTGCCCCTCTCCCTGCCCATGCCCCCGCCCCTCTACCTGCCCCTCTCCCTGCCCCCGCCCCTGCCACTAACACTTCCACCGCCGGTGCCACTGCCGGTGCTGCTGCCCCTCCCCCTGCGTATGGTACAGCCCCTGCTTCTGCCCCTGCCCCTCCCATTGCCACCGCCTCTGCCACTGCCACTGCCACTGCCACTGCCGCTGCTCCGGGTTCTTCATCATCAGCCAAAAGCCTACCGCCGGAGATTGTGGCACACATATTCGCGCTGCTGACCACTAAGAAGGACCGGCTGGCCTTTCTTCGCGTCTGCCGCTCGTGGAGGTGCAGCTGCGCTCTCGCCGTCACCTCCCTGCGTCTGCCTTGGGCATCGACTGCCGCCACCCCGGTAGCACCCGCTGGAGCTGAGCTGGTAGGATCCGAACCAGGGGCCGCAACCACTGAAAAGAGGCGAAGCGGCGGCAGTGGCATCAGCGCTGGTAGCAGAAGCGGCACATTCAGCACCAGCGGCTTTTCGAGTCGCCCAATTGGCTCGTGGGNCACATATTCGCGCTGCTGACCACTAAGAAGGACCGGCTGGCCTTTCTTCGCGTCTGCCGCTCGTGGAGGTGCAGCTGCGCTCTCGCCGTCACCTCCCTGCGTCTGCCTTGGGCATCGACTGCCGCCACCCCGGTAGCACCCGCTGGAGCTGAGCTGGTAGGATCCGAACCAGGGGCCGCAACCACTGAAAAGAGGCGAAGCGGCGGCAGTGGCATCAGCGCCGGTAGCAGAAGCGGCACATTCAGCACCAGCGGCTTTTCGAGTCGTCCAATTGGCTCGTGGGGCGGATCCGGCGGACGCGGCCCGTCCAGCCTCTCTCCTCGCTGGTTTGCTGCAGTCCTCCGCCTGCTTTCTGGCGTCCAGGACCTGGAGGTGACTGTGCCTCTGCCACCCGAAACCCTCGACACCGTGGCTGCCCTCTCCGGCCTGCGCCGACTTGGCCTCCTCCTCCGACCGTCCTCGTCCTCGTCCTCTCCCGCTCTGCCTCCTCCTGCTTCTCCTTCTTCCACTTTTTCTTATTCGCACCCGCCTGCATCCTCGCCCTTGCCTCTGTCTTCCCCTCCCATCCATGCTCCTCCTCTTACAGCTGCCCCTCCCGCAGCAAGTGTCACCACGTCCCATGAGGGGGTTCAAGCCACTGTGGGAAGCAGTGGCGGTGCTCTCCCCGCAGCAGCGGTACCCGCCGGCTACACCGCTGCCCTCCTCGCCTCGCAGTCCGGCTTCGGCCCATTCAGTCCGAGCACACGCACCCACACGCCCAACGCAGCCTACGATACCTCCTTCCTCCGCCTCCTCGCGTCACTCCCTCGGCTGCAGGAGCTCTCCCTTGCCATGGTGGCCAGCCGTTGGGAGCCCTGGCCTCTGCTCTCAGCATCGACGCTCACCGCGCTGTGCTCGCTCCGGTGCCTTGATGCCCTGCACGTGCGCTCGCCCATGTTTGCGTGCCATCCCCTCGCGCCTGTCATGCGCGTGTCCTCTCTCACGGCCCTCACCTTTCCCCTGGACCTTCCTCGCACTGATGCGGCAGATCTTCCCTGGGCTCTATCGCGCTCCATCACACCAGCGGGGAACCCTATCCAGGCCACCTCACTGCCCACGACTGGTCGTGCCTCTCCACCAAATGCCATGCCAGGACTTACCCTCGACGTGCCGCCAGGGCTTGTCGAACTCAACCTGCAGCCGTACGAGCAGACCTGCTGGGATCCCACTCTGAATGTCGTGCTGCAGCAGGCGTGTGCGGTGCTGCAGGTGGCTTCTGAGCAGCAGGAGCTGCAGCAGCAACAGCAGCCACGGCTGCCGTCAGCCCTCCACCCTACTAATCTTCAGCAGCAGCAGCACCAGCAGCAGCTGCAGGCACAGGTCCAGGAGCAGGAGGACAGCAATGTCCCTGCCTTTTCCCTCGGCTCTTTCTTCCCTCCTAGCACTCCCTCGTTCCACGCGCTGCCCCTCGTGGCCGCCCAGCTTCCCGCCATGCACTCGCTTTTGATCGGTGGTTATGGCCGCAGCGCGTTGCACCGCACAGAGTACGCCAGCAGTCCTCTGTGGGGCATGCCAGCGGACCTCTCTCGCCTCTCATCCCTCACAGAGCTTGCCCTCCATTCGCTCAAGGAGCTCGAGCAGTTGCCGGACAGCATGTGCGCCCTTCCGAACCTCGCCATCCTTTCCATCCGAGACTGCGCCAGCCTGCGCCGCCTGCCGGAGGCTCTGGGCAGCCTCTCGGGCAGCCTGCGCGAGCTGCACCTGCACGCGTTGCGCCTGGACCGGCTGCCGGAGTCCACCACGGCACTGTTCTGTTTGCGCGCACTCAGCTTGTCCCACATGCACTGGCTTGAGTGCCTGCCTGCGGAGCTCGGGAGCCTTGCGGGGCTCGAGGAGCTCAGCGTGACGTCGTGCAAGCGCCTGCCGGGCCTACCGGTGACCTTCTCGGCCCTCCTCGCCCTCCGCTGCCTCTCCCTGCTGTTCAACACCCCAGGGCTGCGCTTCCCTGCCGCTTCTGCTCTGGGGGCCGCCACGGGCTCCCTCGTGTCCGTCTCGCTCTCCCTCGGAAGCGCTGCTGATGTGGCCGTCGCTACGGATGCACTGGCGCAGCTGACGGGGCTCAGGGATCTGAGTCTGGCCATGAGCGATGATGCGGCGGCTTTGGATGTGCCGGGGCGAGACGTGGTGAGGGCTCTTCCTGGGCTGTCCGCGCTGACATCGTTGCGGGTGGATGACCTGCGAAGCACGAGCTATGCCGCATCGGTGGCAAATTTGGCTGCTGCCGCCGGCGTCCCACCTGTGTGGGCGGGTGTGGCACACGGGCAGGAGGGAGGAGGGGGAGTGGGAGGAATTGATCCAGGAGTTGTGGGAGGAGGTGGTGGAGGTGGGGGGGATGAAGGTGGTGCTTTGGAGGGTCCTGTTGTGTCCGCGACTGGATACGCGTGGCACTTCATGCACCCTTC
>SZWC01000734.1:334182-352105 GCA_023375785.1 Penium margaritaceum
ACGATGATGATGACGATGACATTGAAAACGACGATTGATGATGATGGTGATGATGATGATGATGATGATGATGATGATGAGGAGGAGGAGGAGGAGGAGGAGGAGGAGGAGGAGTTTCATAGAAATCAGGAGTGGGGGAGCCAACCACTCTAAACTTCGTCCAAGAAAGTGTTGAGCAACCACTCATTCGGAAGTTGGTCTATCACCTGAAGTTCAGAGATGGTGTGTGCCTGCTCCTCCTTCTCTGTCACCAAACGGAGGTTAAGCTCCTGCAGCCATATTAGTGCAGACTGCTTATGCCCACGTCGGTTCATGATTTTGTCTAGACAGGAGATCGAGGATTAGAGATTGTAGATGGGAACATGAACAAATGAGTGAAGCGCTTCAACATTGACGTCTAGGAACCCATACCTCCCGTGTCCTAGTGCCTGATGTACGGGCTGACAAACCTCTGTTCATTTCCGTCCTCTCTTCCTGTCAGCATCAACCAATTACCTCAAGTTGAGCGACCCTCCACTCTAAATTATCCGGCACAGAGCTTGTGCTTGCATTCTGCTTCTGCAGGTAAACAGTTCCAGCAATAGCACGTCAGATATGTTCTCGCAATTGGAGGGCCCACAAAACGGTTCATCACAACTTGTACAGACCCTGTCACTTTCCTTTCCACTGAGACACCATTCAAGATCCACATTGACGATCTTAGATCCCAGCTGGAAGTCCCAGCTAGCAATGTCTCCGATCCTCAATGCCTTGAGAAACTTGAAAGCTTCAATTGCCATTTTGTCAATGAAAGAAGAGACAAGCAAAGGGGGCACTTGCTAAAGTGCTTCCGTTCACCTGATCCATTGCTCGCGGAGCCATGCTCTGCACTTCTTGGCTTTTTTGCTTGAGGGCAAATTCAACCACCTTCAATGCCGCCTTCAGTTCTGTCACTGCACAGCAGAGCAGGAGGTGGCAAAGAAAAACTATTGTTTTGTGCAAGTGGGAGTAGGAACAGTCCAAACGAAGGGCGTTCCAGAAGCAATGCCTCGTTGTGCAAAGCCCTGGAGCTGCAGAACCCACCTTCCCTCTCTTGCTGCGATTTGGCAGCCTCCATCTTCATCAGCACCTCGCCTTGTTCAACATACTTCCCGTGCGCTGTCCTGATGAACTCTCTGAGCCTCTTGATGTATGCCCGCTGCATAACTACTCTCTGTGCGTCCTGAAGCATTCGAGCGGAACAAGAAAAGGGGATGAGCCGTGAATTATTCACGGCGAGAATATATTTGTCTGAAATCTCCACATGGACGAAGCCTTTTAGCTTGAACCAGAAATATAGGCAGGCAAGGCTCGAATGGTTGGGAGGAAAGTCCAGGAGTTCAGCCCTCAGTGGACACTGCACTGCATCGACGCAAATTTTGAGCACAAGAAGAAAGGCCTGTGCAGGAAAGCATTCAGTGTTGATTCTGCCGGTGGGGGTTCGTACTGAATAGTTGTTTCCCCTTACGGAGTTCTGCTTGGGCATCTTCTCAACAAGAAGATCCAGACCAGACTGCCAAAACACTTGAGGTGCGCTTCTGTTGGGAGGTATCGGAGTAAGCGGCCGGCGCGGCCGGCCCGGATTTGAAGAACCCGCGGGAGGAGAGGCGAACTCCTGCATGCGAATAAGGAAAGAGATTAGGTGAACCAACGCAAGTGCACAATAGCAGAGTCTGAAACGAATGAAGCAACGAGCAGTCGCATACATTTGTAAGGAGTCCCTTCACAAGCAAATCGCACAGTCGACTCAGCTCATTGAAAAGGCACTCAGCTGGGTGGAGAGCACTGATCAAGACAACATTCGAACTTGGCTTAGGGAATTCATTTTAGAAGAAGCACATTGTCTTTGCGAAACAGTTCGGCGACAGGTGAATCAGTAGAAAGCGATAATTATCGTAAGCCGGTTGGAATGGTGGCTGCTAAATGTGGACATACCGGCTGAGCAACTCGTGGAGATGCCATTGTTGTGAGAGCTGACTTTGAAAAGTAGGATTCTTGAAGGCCTTAATCAAAGCGAAGCTTTGATACGTGGACGGTTGGCCTACGAGGAATGTAGAGCCGGTGGCAGTGAAAGGCGATGTAACAAGGTAGTGTCACCTCGGGTGACGAGGTTCGGGAGCACTGCTCCACCGGTAAGACTAGAAATGAAAGGAACTGCTATTATACTGTCTGAAGTGATCGCACGAAGGGCCCGCAACGGGGTCTTTGCAAGTTGACATGACCGGATATCGCGCCTCGTCTTTGCACCGGGCGCCTCGTCCATCAATGCACGAAGTTGCACACCTTAAGCCTCCAACTCTCTCCATCGTGAATTTGCATGAAGCCATGAAATTCCAACAGCTTACTGCAGCTTTTAGCCGAATTTGGAGGCTGTTTACCTCGGTGACTGCCCACTGGATGTGAAAAAACTGTGCGGAATCATCACTGCGGATGCTTCCCCATGACCGTTGGAGGTGCGGCCCGACAGGAAATGAGGCAGACTGGCCCAAAGGCACCGTGTCTTAGACACGGATGGTAAGCTGGCGAGTCCAAAAGATTGTCTGAAGCGTACACATTTTTGGTTGAACGCCCATGCTGGCCAACCCGGTGCATTTGACATGACACATGCCCGAGAACTCCAGTCTACTCTCTCATGCGTCACTTCCGTACTTCATGCATGCTGGCGTGCGCAAGAACGGATCAAAGGACCAGCCATGGCTGGCTGGTCATTTTTCCGGCGGGAAGCCACGAAACGGTCAGTGACAGGAGGCCATGCTGAGCCACGTGGAAGGTCTGCGTGGCACTTCCCGCCAGCATTTTGCATTTTTCGTTCCTACAGTGGGTGGCCTCGTCTGCCCTTGAGCTTCACCCGTCGGACTGCTGCTCTGCTGTCAGATGCACTCGCCGGCCCGTTCAGAGCGGCTCGCTCACAAAACATGACACCTGCAAGCCGTACCGGGCCGCTGCTCACCGGGGATGTGACTTCAGCATATCGAGACAGGAACCGGGAATCTAACTTTTTGAATAAAAGGATTATTGTTGGGAGCAGCTCTTCCTGTCAGGTCCCTCTGGAGGAGACATGGAGGGAGTTCCGAAACTGACTAAATTAGTTACAAGTTCGAACTATCGATTTGCGCGCATAACTAATTAGTTTGACCAAAGCGCGAAAACCTTTAACTATTTACTTGAACTATTAGTTGTGTCCGTTTCTCGCGCGCTATCTTGCCACATGAACGGATAGTTTGAACTAATAGTTAGTGTAGTTATACGCTGCAAGATTCGAATCCGGCAGGCTAGTTCACACGTGTTCGGCGTGTTTGTTGACGGCAAGAAGGCGGCTCGACCGACGACGCCCAGCGCGGCCACGTGGCGTGCCGCTCGTTGTAATGTTCGAAGTTTGAACCGAAAAACAGGCAAACTTGTTCAGTCGAAGATTAATGCATCGACACCGTTGACAACGCATGACTGAAATTTCATTTAAAACCGCTAAAAAACCAACTAATTAGTTAGCATCTGGACGCGGTGCGAGCTTTTAGTTCATTTAGTTCAACTAAAGTGGTGGTTTTGGCCTCGCGAAGCATTGTAACTAATTAGTTCGTTTTCACCATGGACGGTTTCAAGTCCCGCCATCGCAAGCTCCTCGCGGGGTTGTCGGCCGGTTAACGAGCTTACCGGCCAATCCGCGAGAGCCCGCAACAGCCGTTCGCGACATCGCTAGCTTGACTATAACTATTTTAGTCAGTTTCGGAACAAAGCCATACACTGTCAAACCATCGATGAGACACTTTTGGCATGCGAAACTGCTTTCCAGCCACAAAGTACAGCACGCAACAATTGGAACCCCGGAATAACCAATAACCAATCACCAATTAACACTTCACATTTTGCTATGTGTCACATAGACACTTAACAACATTTCAGCACTCAATAGAAAGCCTCGTTATTCATTCAGACGCATGCGGTTAATTTCGCACTGCATAACAACAAAAACCTAGTGGCAATGCCCCCTTCAACATCAGGCATGTCGAACTTGCAAAAGGAAATGCCTAGGCAGCAGGTTGGGGCAGCAGCGTTGTTGATGCAGCGTGCGGGCTTCCACGCTCGTTGCTTAAGTCAGCTGCCCCCTCAGTCTGCTGCTCTAGAGTCTAAGTCTGGAAGCTCTGGGTTTGTTACTCAGAAATGCGCGCGCCAGTGTTAGCGTCAGAAAGCAGCTGAAAACTGCAAGTGACTGATTAGGAATGAAGAATGAACAACAATGGGAGACCCCTCCAAGTTCTAGGCCCCCCCCAGCTCTGTAGAGCTTGTTACTCAGTTCATCAGCCAATCAGAAAATAGCTCAGTTCAGGTTGGCAGGTTTTCTCGGTGAGGCCTGCCAGGCAGCCGACAGCCCAAAACCCGGGCGTCGTCCGTTTTGCCTGAAAACTGGACCATACCATAATACCGACGCTGTGAATGCAGCCGTGCGGTCAGAATCTGCTAGAAAAATAGTAGCGAGGAGTTATGGCAACCTAAACCCAGATAGTGCCCACAACGGTTTATGCTGCCAAACAGGGTCATGCAACACGCAACTGGGACCCTAGGCAGTGCATGACGATGCAGACGCGATGGGACGCGCTGGACGCATGCAAGCAGCAACTGCGGTGTCAATGACCGCCGGCAGCACGACCGCCGAGGAGGCCTGCCGATGGAGCTGAGCGCGTCGCCGGAGAGAGGAGGCTCCAGCGAACTGCGAGAAGANCCGACCGAACTCACAGCCTTCTTGAACGAGTCGCGCTTCAGTGCCTTGGTCAGGAAGTCAGCCAACTGCCGTGCTGTCTCAACCCACACGATGCTGATGCTGCCGTCATGCAACAATGAACGCACATAGTGATACTCAACGTTGATGTGCTTTGTGCGTGTGTGATGCACGCCGTCATTGTCGGCGATGGCCATGGCACTCTCATTGTCACAGTGCAACGTGATGGATGGGACGGACTGACGCAACTCGGACAACAGACGACGCAACCACACACTCTCACACGCGCCTGATCCAAGAGCCACGTACTCAGCCTCAGCAGTGCTGCGTGCAATGCACCCCTGCTTGCCACTGCGCCAGGACATAGCCGTGCCGCCAATCAGAAAGATCCAGCCTGTGCGACTCTTACCGTCCGGACTACCGGCCCAGTCGCTGTCGGTGTACCCCACTGCGACAACAGACGGTTGACGGCGGAACATGAGACCTCGCCGAGGAGTCGAGACGACATAGCACAGTACTCGGATCGCGGCCTCGTAGTGGAGGTGACGCGGGTCCTGAGAAAACTGGGCCAGGAGGTTGACGGCGAACGCGATGTCTGGACGCGTCGTCGTCGCCAGGAAAATCAGTGACCGGATGACTCGCAGGTACGTGGTCACGTCAACTGGCTCCCCCACAACAGCTGGGTCAGGACTCTTCAGCTTCACCTGGCCATTGGGCGACATGGCTGAGGATGCGCTCGGCACGAGTGGCATGTCCTCGGCGAAGCGAGTGGACAGAGTCTGCACATAAGCAGCCTGATGGACATGGAGGATGCCCTGGGAGCGATCATGCTCGAGCTCCATGCCTAGGAAGACTCGGGCAGACCCGAGATCCTTCATCTGGTAGGTGGCGTGCAGCAAGTCCTTGACGCGCTGGATGGCGGCCGTGTCTGGCGAAGCAATGAGGAGGTCGTCGACGTACACCAGAACAGCAGCGAAGGTCTGGCCTCGCGGACTGAGAAACAGTGCAGGGTCCGCGGTGCTGCGCTGGAGCCCACCACGAAGAAGCGTGCTGCTGATCTCCTGGTTCCAGCACCGAGGCGACTGCTTCAGGCCATAGAGGGCCTAACGCAGTCGCCACACTCTCCCGGTGCCATCGTCGAAGCCTGGTGGTTGCACCATATAAAGCTCCTCACCCTCCAGTGAACCATGGAGAAAGGCGTTGCTCACATCCATCTAATGCAGCTCCCACCCATGCTGGGCTACCAGGCTGAAGAGCGCCCGGCTGGTGGAGAACCGGCCAACTGGGGCAAAGATCTGGTCATAGTCGACCCCAGGGACCTGGGCAAACCTCTTTGCAGTGAGGCGGGCCTTGTACTTGTCCAAGGACCCGTCGGGTTTCCACTTGCGCCGAAAGACCCACTTGGCGCCGATGGCCTTCCGACCTGGAGGAAGGTCGACGAGGTCGTACACGTGGTGTTGTCGGATAGCAGCGAGCTCATCGGCGCAGGCAGCGTCCCAGTGTACGGCCTCAGGAGAGGCNAGGCGTTGCTCACATCCATCTGATGCAGCTCCCACCCATGCTGGGCGACCAGGCTGAAGAGAGCCCGGCTGGTGGAGAACCGGCCAACTGGGGCGAAGATCTGGTCATAGTCGACCCCAGGGACCTGGGCAAACCCCTTTGCAGTGAGGCGGGCCTTGTACTTGTCCAAGGACCCGTCGGGTTTCCACTTGCGCCGAAAGACCCACTTGGCGCCGATGGCCTTCCGACCTGGAGGAAGGTCGACGAGGTCGTACACGTGGTGCTGTCGGATAGCAGCTAGCTCATCGGCGCAGGCAGCGTCCCAGTGTGCGGCCTCAGGAGAGGCTCGTGCCTCGCGCAAGGTGGCTGGGTCCTCCGGGCGTGCTGTGGAGCGGACTGAGAGAGCGTGTGCCTCTCGCGCCCCAGGTGGGATGCGCGCCAGGGCAGCCACGACAGCGTGCCGATGCTCGTGATGGAGCATGGCGTAGCCCAATGCGGAGCCCGGGTGCAGATCTGCGATGATGGCCGATGTGGTCAGGCCCAGGGCCTTGGTGCCAGGGACCCCGCTCACGACCGTGGGAGTGGAGGAGGCACGGGGAGCCACGGGGGGTCGAAACGCTATCAAGCGCGGTGCGACGGTCTGCACGCTCACCGACGGCCTGGGTCGGAGGCTGCCGCCGGGGCCACGTGTGTAGCGTGGCAAGGCGTACGACAGCGCTGAGTCTGATGGGGCAGTGGAGGCGACTGGGGCTGTCGGCCCGGAGAGACCAGCGGACGTGAATGGGGCCGCTGGCCCGGAGGGACCAGCGGACGCGACTGGGGAAGCTGGCTCGGAGGGACCAGCGGACGCGACTGGGGAAGCTGGCCCGGAGGGACCAGCGGACGCGACTGGGGCAGCTGGCCCGGAGGGACCAGCGAACGCGACTGGGGCAGCTGGCCCGGAGGGACCAGCGGACGCGACTGGGGACGCTGGCCCGAAGGGACCAGCGGACGCGACTGGGGCAGCCGGCCCGGAGGGACCAGCGGACGCGACTGGGGACGCTGGCCCGGAGGGACCAGCGGACGTGACTGGGGCAGCCGGCCCGGAGGGACCAGCGGACGCGACTGGGGCAGCTGGCCCGGAGGGACCAGCGGACGCGACTGGGGCAGCTGGTCCGGAGGGACCAGCGGATGCGACTGGGGACGCTGGCCCGGAGGGACCAGTGGACGCGACTGGGGCAGCCGGCCCGGAGGGACCAGCGGACGCGACTGGGGCAGCCGGCTCAGAGGGACTGAAAAATGTGTCACCCGGATGCGGTAGGACGGAGGACGGACTCACCACTCCCCCACGCGACGGGATAGACACAGACGAGGCGGAGCAAACGAGATCGCGAGGAAACAGGTCCTCGAAGAAGAGGGCATCCCGGGACTCGACGATGCAGTGCCGGGAGGGGTCCCAGAAGCGCTAGGCCTTGGACTGACGAGAGACACCGAGGAAGGTGCAGGGACGGCCGCGAGGGGCGAGCTTGCCGCCTTGCTGTGGGGCGGGCAGCCAGACAATGGCGACGCAACCCCAGACGCGAGCGGGGCGGAGGTCAGCGCGCTGACCGCACCGATGCTGGTACGGCGTGGACTGACGGGGAAGGGGACCGTGGGGAATCCGGTTCCAGACCCAGGTCATGTAGGCCATGGCTTCAAAGTAGAAGCCCTCGGAGAGACCGGACTCGACACGCATGGTGCGGACGGCGTCGGCCATGGTCCGGTTCCACCGCTCGGAGACACCGTTCTGGGCGGGTGTGTAGGGCGCCGANATCGGAGCGAAAGCGGCGAAGGGAGCGGCCACACGCGCGCTCTGCGAGGACAAGCCAGTCCTGGATGGCCCGGGCGACATCGCTCTTCTGCCTAAGACAGAAGACCCAGCGATAGCGAGAGTAGTCGTCCGTGAGGGTGAGGACATAGCGGCCATGCTCGCCGACCGACTCGGTGGGGAAAGGCCCATGACATCCGAATGGACAAGGTCGAGAGGGGCGGATGCACGGGAGGCAGACAAGGGGTACGTGGACTGGTGCATCTTCCCCTGAGCGCAGTCAATGCACTCAGTGGGGCACGGGAGAGGGAAAGTCTCCGGGTCAAGGCCCGAGGCAGGCTGGGTGCGAAGCATGCTGTCCACAGCGGCAGAGTGAACGTGGCAGAGGCGGCGGTGTAAGAGGCGGGTGTGCTGAGGAGAAAGCGTGCTGGTGACGAGCACGTGGCCTGTGGCGGCCGACGAGGAGGAGACAGGAGAAGAAGAGGAGAGACAAGGAACATGCCACAGGTTGCCACGGGCAGTGGCGTGCAGGACGAAAAGACCAGACGGACGCAACGACACAGTGCCAACACCACGCGAGTGCACAACATCCATGCTCATGCGGTCAAGGGCAGTCACGGACAGGAGGCTGAGCTCGAGACCAGGGACGAAGAGGACATCAGTCAGAAAGTCATCACCGGCAGGACCACGAAAACGAACGACGCCAACACCACGGACAGGTAACACCTGTCCGGAGCCCGTCCGGACATCGGAGACATCGCCGACAGGACCGAGCATACTGAAGGCCTCACGAGAGGCCGTCATGTGATGCGTGGCCCCGGAGTCGATGATCCAGGTCTCAGCAGGGTCCTGGACCGGGGTCGCTAGATCGCTAACGGTCACATGGCAACAAGCGAGGGACGCGGATGCGGTGGATGGGGGCGCGAAACGGGACTGCCAATCGTCAAGCCAAGCAACGTCATCAAGGAGAGGGGCGGAGGAGGCCACGGGCGACGACGAGACAGACGGGGAAATGGGACACGACCGCAGCTCAGTCTCAGTCATGCAGGGCTGGGCAGGAGAGCAGGAGGTGATGCAACTCGCACTTCCCTGGGGAGGAGGGCGAGGCAGGCCGAGCTGGAGAGCGATGAACTGCTCCAGCTGACGCTCACGGGAGGAGGGCCCGGGAGTGTAGATGGAGTGCGGAGTGACGGCGCCGGAGCCCGGGTAGTAGGAGGGCTGCGCCAGTGAAGGGAGCGAAGGCGCCGATGGCTGCGGGTAGTACTGCTGCGGCGCTGGTGTCTGCGGGACAGGCGGAGCTGTCGGAGTGGTAGAGCTGCTGGACGAGGTCAAAGTGGACGGGCCAGCAGCGGTGACGGCGATAGAGGCGAGGCGGTGCTCCCGCTGGCGCCGCATGGTAGCGATGACGCGCGCCTCGTCCGTCGGGAGAGGGCACGTGTACCACCCGTGCCCGGGCTGACCACAGTTGTGGCAGACCGAGCCACCACCGCTGGACCCGGTAGACGACTGCTGCTGCTGCTGCGGCTGACCCTTGCCTTTCCTGTTGCGGTTCTTCTTCTTCTTCCCCGACGACGATGAGGCAGCTGCGGCGGGGAAGGCGACGGCCACGGAGGCAGCGGCAGGGGAGGCGACAGCAGGGGAGGCGACGGCAGGGGATGCCAGCGCCTCCGTACGATGGAGCTGGGACTCCTGGCGAGCTTCCTCAATGCGGAGGAAGAGCTTGTATGCCCAGGGCATGAGGGTGCCCTGGGTCGCCATGGTGGAGAGGGCGTCCTGGGGGTAGTGTACGAAGACGTCTGCGTAGTCGCTAGTGGCGCCGCGCTTGATGGTGAGAAGCGCGGACAGAGGGGGCGGAGTAAATGTGCCGAGACGACGGAGGATGTCCTCCGCCCGCTGCCAGTAGGCAGTGACCGTCTCGGTCTCCCCCATGTGCAGGGACTTGAACTCCCGGAGCAGATGGCTGATCTCAGCGTCGCTGGACAGGCGATGGGGCCTGGTGAGGACGTGCCAGGCGGCTGCAGGGTCTGGGATGTCGCCAGCCGTGACGTCGCCAAGGAAAGGCTCTAAGGCCAGGCGGGAAGCGAGAGGGGCGACTGGGACAAGGGCACGGACGGCGCGACCAGCGTCATACAGCTGGTCGGCCTGGGTGGAGTCGTAAGGGAGGGTGTAGTATGCCCACAGGCCCTCACCCTGCGCCCAGATCCGGAAGCTGAGCTCCCAGCTCCGGAACTGCTCGCCGGCCTGAAGCGGCGGCGGCGGCGTCTCAAAGTCCTTCTGCCTGCGGCCGGCACCCGGAGTGGGGCCAAGGACGGAAGTGACTGTCTGCCGCTGGCACTGAGTCTGCTTCTGTGCCAGGTAGTACGTGGCAGCAGACACAGCTGGGCTGGCGTGCCCTGGAGGGACGAACGACGGTAGACCACTGGTGGCAGTCCGGGCGACTACGGGCTGTAGCGCTGCAAGCTACTGCGTCAAGGCGGCGAGCTGTTGCTGAAGAGCAGCGAGGGGGTCAGAATTGCCGCCGACGACACCAGTGGGCTGCAGCTGCTGCTACTACTGCTGCTGCTGCTGCTGCTGATGCTGCTGCTGCTGCTGCAGCGGCGGCGGCTGCTGCTGCTACTGCTGCTGCTGCAGCAGCTGCTGCTGCTGCTGCTGCTACTGCTGCTGCAGGCGCTGCAAGAAAGGAGGGGTAGGGGTCCCCCCAACAGAGGAGGACCCCTCCGCACTTGGGCTACCTTCCATGGTGTGGTGTCCCTTGTTTTGTTTTGTTTGTTTTTTTTCTTTGCTGATAACAGCAGGGGTGGTGGGAGTTCTACCCACCCCTTGGGTTTCACCCCTTCCCTTTCTCCCCCCCTCCTTTTTTCTTCTTTTGTTGATGACGTCAGCAGTGATGTCAGTAGTGACGTCAGCAGCGGGATGCTGATGTCAGCAGTGGGGGTCGTTGGGGCCGCCGATGTTGCTGCTGATGGTGCTGCTGCAGACGCTGTAGCTGCTGCTGTTGCCTTTGCTGGTACTGCTACTACTGCTGCTGCGGCTGTTGGTGCTGCTGCCGCTGCGGCTGCGGCTGCTGCTGCTGCTGATGTAGGTGTTGCTGCAGCTGCTGATGCGGCTGCTACGGCTGCTGCTGTTGCTGCTGCTGCTGCTGCTGTGGCTGTAGCTGCTGCTGCAGCTGCTGTGGCTGTGGCTGCTGCTGCGGCTGCAGTTGCTGTGGCTGCAGTTGCAGCTGCAACGGCGGCTGCTGAGAGCTGCTGCAGCTGCTGAGGCTGCTGCGGCTTGCTACTGCTGCTGCACGCTGCTACAGCTGCTACGGGCTGCAGCTGCTGGCTGCGGTTGCTGCAGCACGCTGCTGCTGCAGCTGCTAGCTGCGGCTATTGGCTGCGGCTGCTGCTGCCCGCTGCTGCAGCTGCTGCGTGTTGCGGCTGCTGCCAACTGCTGCTGTGGGCTGCTACTGCGGGCTGCTGCTGCCCGCTACTGCTACTGCTGCTGCTGCGAGCTGTTGCTGCGAGCTGCTGTTGCTGCGGGCTGTTGCGAGCTGCTGCTTCAGCCTGTTGCTGCTGCTGCACGCAACTGCTGTCGGCTGCTGCTGCCACTGCTCGCTGCCGTTGCCTGCGGCTGCCGCTGCTACTGCTGCAAGCTGGTGCCAGTCACTCCACCTGGGTGACGTTGCCGCATGCGCCGTCGCCCACGGGTGTCGGACGCCGCCCGCCGCTCACCTCCTCGCGTCACGCGTGGGGGTCAGTGCTGCCGAAAAATTTCGGCAGTATTTCCCCTGGCCCAGTGGCCGTGGGAAAAAATCTGACGCCGCCACCAGGAGGGTCAATGCTTCCAGAAAAAATCCAGCAGCATTTCCCTTGCACTGGCGCGTATGGGGGTCCGCCGGCGTTGCCTGGCACCTGTTCGTCAGTCTTCTGCTGCTGCTGCTACGCTCTGGCTCTGATACCGAAAAGGAAATGCCTAGGCAGCAGGTTGGGGCAGCAGCGTTGTTGATGCAGCGTGCGGGCTTCCACGCTCGTTGCTTAAGTCAGCTGCCCCCTCAGTCTGCTGCTCTAGAGTCTAAGTCTGGAAGCTCTGGGTTTGTTACTCAGAAATGCGCGCGCCAGTGTTAGCGTCAGAAAGCAGCTGAAAACTGCAAGTGACTGAGTAGGAATGAAGAATGAACAACAATGGGAGACCCCTCCAAGTTCTAGGCCCCCCCCAGCTCTGTAGAGCTTGTTACTCAGTTCATCAGCCAATCAGAAAATAGCTCAGTTCAGGCTGGCAGGTTTTCTCGGTGAGGCCTGCCAGGCAGCCGACAGCCCAAAACCCGGGCGTCGTCCGTTTTGCCTAAAAACTGGACCATACCATAATACCGACGCTGTGAACGCAGCCGTGCGGTCAGAATCTGCTAGAAAAATAGTAGCGAGGAGTTATGGCAACCTAAACCCAGATAGTGCCCACAACGGTTTATGCTGCCAAACAGGGCCATGCAACACGCAACTGGGACCCTAGGCAGTGCATGACGATGCAGACGCGATGGGACGCGCTGGACGCATGCAAGAAGCAACTGCGGTGTCAATGACCGCCGGCAGCACGACCGCCGAGGAGGCCTGCCGATGGAGCTGAGCGCGTCGCCGGAGAGAGGAGGCTCCAGCGAACTGCGAGAAGACCTCAGCGTGCGTCGGCTCCACCGGACGACACTCCATCAGCGTCGAGTCTCGCCGTCAGTCATCTGCACGCAGATGTACACAAGCCGGGAGGACACAACAGAGCACAATGAGAGATGCGAGAAAACCAACACTTGCAGCACTGAGTGTCGTAGTATTATTTTTTGGCAATAGCAACAACACCAAAGGAGGGAGAAGCACTTGCCAAATGAGTAAGGAAAGAAAGGGAAGACGCAAGGCGCATATGTGCCCCTAAACAGCCAACAAGGCGTAGTAGAGCAGCTATGAATCTGCTCCACCACTTGTCTGTGTAGCCGTCAACCACCACCGAGCAGTAGAGACATAAGTTGATGCCAAAGTACGTTGTGCAAACCAAGAATGACACCACTCAAAGCCACATGCATGGCCCTCACAAGGAATTGTCGCACACAAGTCAGCTACATCTCAACAACTCTCTGAACACGCTAGGAGACTAATGCACGAGGCAATGGGCGTTAACCCACTCCACAATGGGGACGGGATGAGGCCCAAACAAGATTTTTTTTGTTGAGGGGTTGAGTAGGGAGAGGCGCTATACAAGTACGATTGAACTTTGAGGCACACTTGGAGCCCCAGGGCTGCAATACCGCGGTATTGAGTACCGCTGTACTCGAGTACCGCGGTATCACAGTACCACGGTACAGATACCGCGGTATCGAAATTTTGTGGCAGCTCATTACCGATACCGGTACCGGCACCGCGTTACCGACGGTATTGGTAAAATACCGCAGTACTATACAAGTACCGTGGTACGCGGTATACCAATTTATAAAACACACATTGTACCACGGTACCAAAATTTGTACCATGGTACTGAATGCTCTAGTAGTGTTTTAACACCAAAAATGAATTCTAACCTTAAAAAATGAGATAAATAATAGATGTCATGAACTTGGAACTCAAGTTTATATACTCACAAAGAAAAGATACACCTTTACATGATATTCACTTGTGATATGGAGATGTTTACGTGGAGTAGAAGTTAGGAGACAAAAAATGAGGGAAGGAGAGGAGGGTGAAGTTGTAAAGAGATACTCTAGTTGAATACCGTACTCTCTTCTGTTCGATTTTTTTTAGCTAAATAAAAGGACAGTGAAATTTGACAATAATTTTCAGCCTTGGAATTTTGGACCTGTCCGTCCAAAAGCCCTGTTATTTTCTTAGTGTCTTATTTTGGTCAAACGTCCATGTCCTTGGTCTGTCCCTAGGACTTCGCTTTTTGAATTTTGAAATTTCGAATGTGGGGGGCGAAGTCGTACGTTGCAGCTCGCTTTGCACATAGATTCGCACGTAGATTTCCTGTCCATTGCGAGCTTTCGAACGCACACTCATCCGCACTACCACGTAGTTGTAGCGCGTTACCGTTACTTGTCAAAAAAAATTCTTTCACTTTCTCACTACTACGTTACTGTACCGCGGTATGATACCACGGTACAGTAGAGGGGTATCCTGTCAGGTCAGTACCGATACCGTACCGGTACCGTGAAAAAAAATACCGTACCGCGGTACTACAATACCGCGGTACAAAAAAGCGGTATACCGCGGTACTGTTGGTTTGTGTGGCTTCCACCCGTCACGACTGACACTGCTAGTTTACTGATATACCCACATTCGGGGTATATGGCAGAGGAGAGCGTGACGACATGACGGGCCTCCAGACTGCACCGAGACTTCTCCAGCACCTACGACAGCGCCGGCGAGACGCGGTCGATGCGTTCCGGCAGCCATGTGGGCCTGTCTGGAGGTAGGAGAGTTTTCTCGATGGGTTCAGACCCGCGCACCCGGTTGACAGTACCGGTGCGACGAGGAGACCCGATGGCTATTGTGGGGCTTCCGATGTTCGGAAAGCCGTCTGTGATGACTGGACGCTGATTCTGAGGTTTTCTGGCACTGTTCGTATTTTCTCGGTGGTCGAGACCCGGGTACTCGGAGAGCTGTTCCGGTGCCTCGAGGAGACCACCGTTGTTGTTATCGTGGTGTACGCAGTGTGTTCTCCCCGGTGACCCGTTTTGGCTCAGCGGGGGTGACGGGGCCCGGTGCGGCTAGCTGCCGGCGCCCCTACTTAAGCCCGCTAGGGGCTCATTTGTAAACTCTCCTTGTTCTTTATATTCAGCGTTCCAGACTTAGCCAAATTCTTGCCGTCTTGCATCGCACTCACACACAGAGCTCATGTTCGTGCTTGCATGGGCCTGCATGCCCTAAAATTATTTCCAATTTGGTATCAGAGCACAGGGGGGCGTGTGAGCAGCAGAAGCAGCAGCAGTGGGCGGAACGCAAAGATAACGCGCCACGTGGCGCCACGCCGGCAGTAGCGTGAGGGAGCGCGAAACGACTGCAAGTAAACGCCACAGGGGCGGTGAGCCGCGAAAAGGAGCAACAGCGACTGCGGCGGCAACAGCAAAAAACAAAAGCAAGAGCAGTAGCAGCCACGCAGCAGCGGCAGCAGCAGCGTGCAGCAGCGTCGGCAGTAGCAGCAGCAGCATATAGCAGCAGCACCAGCAGCTACTGCAGCAGCGGCGGCAGCAGCAGCGTGCAGCAGCGACGGCAGCAGCAGCAGCGTGCAGCAGCAGCAGCCGCGGCGGCAGCAGCAAGCAGCAGCAGCAGCTGCTGCGCAGAGCAGCAGCAGCAGCAGCAGCAGCTACTGCAGCAGCGGCGGCAGCAAAAGCAGCGTGCAGCAGCAGCAGCCGCGGCGGCAGCAGCAAGCAGCAGCAGCAGCTGCTGCGTAGAGCAGTAGCAGCAGCGGCGGAAGCAGCAGCAGCAGCAGCAACCGCAGCAGCTGCACCGGCCGCTGCAGCTGCTGCTGCAGGAGGGCCTCGCAGCCCTCCTGCGAGGGCCCCCCCCCCCTCGGAGGGGCCCCCTCGACCCCCATCAGGGGGCCTCTCCGAGGGCGGGGCCGTCGGCCCCTTTTGCCCCCTTCCCCTCTTTTCGAGGGGGCCCTCGGAGGGCCCCGTCGAGTCCCTCCGAGGGGCCCCTCGGAGGGGCCCGTCGACCCCGTCGGCCGACCGACGGAGGGGCCGACGACGGAGGGGCCGACCAACCCCCCCCCTCTCTCCTAGCCCTCCCATCCCCCTATTTTCTCCATTGCCCCAGCTTTGGGGCAATCGAGAAAAGAGGGTACACGTAAAAACAGAATACGAAAAGGGGTACGCCTGAAAGCGAGTGAAAAAAAAAGAGAAAAAGCACAAAAAAAAGGCGAGGTCCCAAGGCGAGAAGAGGGGAGACCTAGAGAAAAAAAAAAGGGGGGTGGAGGGTGAGGGCAAAAGAAAAAAAAGAGGGGGGTGGCCGTGGGCAACGAAGAAAAAAATTCAGTAGAAAAAAAAGGGGTAATCTTCCAACTACCACCGCCGCAGCAGTCGCAGCTTCATAGCCGACGACGACTTAGTGTGACGGCTGCACGAGAGCTTGCACTCTCGCCTTCAGAGCCAACAGCGGACAGTTGTCGGCAACGATCTCCGCTTCGAGACGCGTCGTGGACCGGCGTCTTCCTGGGGCCCGTGGATTGGTGCGCACACTTCACCCCGTAGGATCGACGGCGGATTCCAGTCTTACCAGCTCCGAGGGCTGGGTCGTCTACCGCTTGGAGCAGCAGCCACACCTGCAGCCGCCACCCCTTCTCGTCTTGGAGCAGTCTTCGCTCCATTGGTGGCAGCAGCATTAGTGGCCGCAGTTAGTCGGACTGTAGTCTCTGGGCGTGCTGTGGTAGTGCAGCTCTTCCCGTCTGGTCACGTTTGCTGACCCGGACGCCGTGACCTCCAGGAGTGACAGTACCTACTGGCCTCAGTCCTCCCGTGGCTTGGTGTTTACCACCGGGAGTAGGTGCCCTCGGTACCTATCCATCGTCCAGCGCACGAGATGAGTGCGCGGACATCTGAGCAGGCGCCCCGCGCGTTCGCCTGCTACTACTGTGGTGATGGACGTCATGGTTGGCGTCGCTGTTGGACGCGCCCTCCCGGCTGGCATCCACCTTGGCTACAGCCTCGTCCGAGCCTGCGTCCTCCACAGCATACGGATCTGCCGGCGTTGGTAGATCCCCTAGCTGGACCTCTGGCGAGCATATTCGCTGAGATCCACGGCCTCCGGCAGACAGTGCAGCGGCTTTATGACCTCGTCGTCACTGAGCGTGCTTCTGCTACTCGCTTGTCGACGGCCTCTTCGATCACATCCCCTCCATCCTCTCCTCCTTCCTCATCTGATGGTGTCCCTTCAGCTCCACCTGTCAGCCCCAGGCTGCCACCATCCTTTCGATCCTCCACTCTTCTGCCACCACGACGCCTCCTGGAGATGACGTGTCGTCATGTAGTCGCTCCAGTCATGTGTGCACGCGGCGTCGACGTCAGCACTCCGCACGTCGTGCTCGTGCCAGTCTTGAAAGATCCTCCACCTCCTCGGCATCCGTTGCTGTACCTGTCGAGGGGGAGTGTGGTCATGAGACATTGCCTGTGACCATAGCGACAGTAGCCCCACCCCCGCCGTACCGTGGTGTCCTAGCGTCAGCCGAGGCAGATGCATGTGATAGGGTGGCAGTACATGACGTGGAGTCTGATCCCGACATGGGACAGGAGCGACAGGATCCGCAATCGGGTCGAGGGGGAGTGAGTCTCATCCTGACATGGAGGTCATGGTGCAGACTTGCGTGTCATCGAGCTCGACTTCCACGTCCGCGCTGGATCCAGATCTTCTACAGCAGCAGCTTGCGTCAGGAGGTGTCCAGGCCCGGCGACCCTGGGCGGTGCCACTCGCGACTCCTACCGGTGGCGGCCCGGCGGTGGCACACGGGTCCCGTACAGATCAGGACACATCTTTGGGAGTTTTGGCGGAGTTTGTGCAGCAGGCTCACACCAGCCCGGCGGAGGTTCCATTGCAGGAGATATGCGTGTCATCGAGGTCGACATCCACGCTGGGACAGGAGCCGGACGTTCTGCAGCAGCAGATTGCATCACGAGGAGTGCAGGTCTCATGTGCCTTGGCGGTGCCACTTGCGACTCCGACCGATAGCGGCCTGGCGGTGGCACATGAGTCCCGCGCGGATCTGGATACCCCACACAGATTTCCGGGGGCGTTGGCGCACGGGACTCATACTTGCCCGACAGTGGTCGCTGTACATGAGCAGAGTCGACCGGCTGGTCTGTTAGAGGTTGAGGCGTTCTTGAGAGCAGCAGTTCTCAGAGATGTCGCCGGGACATATGCTGCAGCAGACACAGCATGCTTCACCGCCTCATCTGCACT
>SZWC01000735.1:58717-94341 GCA_023375785.1 Penium margaritaceum
CCTCAGCTTCATCCTCCTCCACCCCTTCCAACTCCTCCATCTCCTCCCCCTCCTCCCCCTCCTTTGCTTCCTCCGCCTCCTCCGCCTCCCCCACCTCCTCCTCCTCTACCTCTTCTGTCTCCTACACCGCCTTCGCCGTCGTCGACAACACCGCCAACCCCTCCGCCTCCTACCCCATCTGCTTCCCCCCTCGCCTTCGGCCCCTCTCCCCCACCACCCCCTCCCCCGCCGCCGGCTCTTCCTCCCTCTGGGATATTCTTTGACGGTGCCGCTGACATGCGTGGTCCTCGTGTGGGTGGCGCTGGGGCGGTGCTTTTCGATCCCAATGACGTAGTTGTGCATTCTGATAGGCTGCGCCTGGACAGCCCATTCACCAACAACGACGCGGACTATGCGGCGGTGCACTTGGGAATTTGTCTGGAGCAATAGGCAGGGCTGCAACATGTGCTTTTTGTGGGGGACTCTCAGCTGGTGGTCAACCACCTTCGGGGCCGATACAGGATCAACATGGACCGTCTTCGGCGCCGCCGCGATGACATCCTGGAGGCCACACAAGGCATCCAGCGGATCTCGTTCCAGTGGGTCCCGCAAGAGAAGAACTCGATCGCCGACCATCTGCCCAAATTGGGGCTTGCACTGGCGGCGCGAGGGCAGGTCGTTGTTGCCGGTGTACCCGAGGAGGTGCTGCGCTTGGGTGGGGCGACCCTGCTCGATGCCGCCGATGTGGTCAAGGGGGGCTTGGAGGGTCTCCTAGAGGCCGGTGGGGCTGCTCGGCCGGCCAAGGATCTCATCATCCGCATGGCATGGGAGAGTGTTTTAGGCGTATGTTGGGAGCAGCTTGGCGGGGTGTTGATGGACCCTACGAGTAACTTACTACACATCTCGGTGCCTGCGGTTCAGCAGCATGTGTTCGGGGAGCCGCGCAGTCATGTGGTAGCTATTTCTTAGCGTTGCCTGTCCTGGCTGGTGGAGCCGTCCCTCCACGCTGATAACATGCGTGTTCGGTGGCTGCTCCTCCACATTCGAATCTTGCTTTGTCGGACGGTGACACCCGTGGAGCGCGAGTAGGAGCAGGGGCCCGGTCGTGAGCAGCGGTAGGGTGTTGTTCTTTTATGCCCCATGGCCACTGCTATGGCTTAACGGTCAGGTTGGGCATGCACTGCTCCCTTGGAGTAAGTCCCCAAAACCTTGTTCGTGGTACAAGTCCAAGCGAGACACCAGAAGTGTAGCATAACGGATAGCATGTTGCACTTAGGGCCAACAGGTCCTGCGATCGAGCCCTGATGTGCGCAAGAAGATTTCTGACCTTCCTACGCAGGGAATGTTCCTTAGACATTTCTCCATGCATGAGAAGGATGTGCTACTTGGCGGTCAGCGGATGCACCAATTGGCGAGCTAGTGAGGTGGTGTGGAGTGGCCACCCCAAAAGTGCCACTATCCACACACCTCAGAAGCCTAGCCTAAGACTATGTACTACGCTCATTCATCATTCTAATTACACAATCTGGCCTTAGATGCTCCTCGCATAGTTGTCCAACTAAGGAATAGTATAAAGAAGACACAGGTTGGTCTAAGCCCCAGGAGTTAGTCTTTGACTAGCACCTCGCACTAAAGTGACCAAGTGTTAAGTGGACACAGTTGCTAGCAAGTGATTGTCTAGGAACTGCTCAATGTGGAACCGTGATCCTGAGGGTGATATCTTCTCCTAGCTGAAATGTCAGAAGCGGACGGCAGGTGCTATTGTGTCGGCTCTGTTTTCTAGTCCGCTTGCCTCAAGCCGGTTGACAAAGGGTTATGGGCCCACACTGACCACTTGTAAGGCACGCTACACTCAAATCTGGTACTCTCTCTCCAGGTGCGCACGTCAGCTTCATCAGCTCCATCACCTCCATCTGCTTCATCAGCCCCAATGACTGAACTTACACCTAGCACACAAGGACCAAGGATAAGCTCTGCCCTTGGAGTCACGACCCTTCGGTCCTAACCAGGACAAGCTGTGCCCTTGGAGGCAAGACCCTGGGTGTGCTAGTGTGATCTGTCTTCTCTGTTTGCAGGTAAACATGGGCTGGAGGGGTAAGCAACGGAACTGCACCTTTAATCCAGTAGCAGACATCAACTAACATCAGCCTACATCAGCCTCAACATAGCAAAGACGCAGATTGCATAAAAGGGCAGCTAAAATGGCTTGCCCATCAGGAGCAGTGGGGGTTCCTGGAGGACAGTCCTCAAACACAACAGGGGTTGCCGCAAGGCAGTCCTCAAACTCAACAATGGCTACCACAGAGCAGACCACAGGAGCAACCGTGAGTGTTACTACACTGCCGCAAGGTCTCAGATCTTTGGGAGGAGTCCTCGTCTTTGAGGGGAACGACTTTCCGCTCTGGAGATGGCAGTTCATGGCAATGAAAGTGCGCGGTTTCATGAAGCTTCTAAAGGGAGAGGAGCAGGTTCCTGCGGTGGGCTCAGCGGAGCACGAGGCATGGATGGAACGGAATCATGTTGTCATGTCATTCCTCAGCAATGCGATTGCTAACAAGTACGTTCCCATCATTGCCGCGTACACGCTGGCTTCTAAAGCTTACGACAAGATCAAGCGCGTGCACCAATCTACCTCCCTCGCAAATAGATTATTCATCCTACAACAACTTATCTGCATGCGGGTGAATGAGAGCGAATCAATCCCCGATTTCCTATAGGAGTTTGAAGGACTCTTTGGCGAGGCTCACCAGATGAACTGGGAGCTTGACGAAAACATGCAAGCCATGATCCTCCTCATGGCGCTACCGGAGAGCTGGAGCCCAGTGATCACCATCATGGGCGGTTGGAAGGAGGATGACATGACGTACATGGCGAGGTCCGAGTACGTGTGGAACGAGGCCATGCGCCGTAGCGGAAGTGAGGCTAACTTCTCATCCTATGCCGCACGCTATGGTGGCCGAGGGAGCAAAGGTTCAGCCTCTCGTCAGAAAGGTGGCAGCAGAAGCGGTGGCGGTGGAGGCAACAATGGCAGCAAGGCTCCCAAGCGACAGGGAAACTGCCGCAACTGCAGCAAACCTGGGCACTGGGCAAGAGAGTGCAGGTTGCCAAAGAAGGAAGACGGCGGAAGCTATGGGAACAAAGGCAGCAGAAAGGGTGGCAAAGAAGCCACCAACATGATGGTACAGAGCACGCCTCCGACAAAAGGAGCGGCGTTGCTCAGGCCAGGAGCTTTCGGGCTCGACACCGAGTATCACTCTAGCAACGACCAGGCTGGATTTATCTCCATCGGCCCCACTGAGCGGCGGTTCACATGCGCAAACGGTAGCCTTGTGAACGCAAAGGGCATGGGAGACAAGCTGGTGAGCATTAGCCGCAATGGTGCGGAGAAGGATCTACGATTACGTGACGTGGTCTACATGCCCTCGTTTTGAGGAAACCTCCTATCCGTGTCAAAAATAACGGAAAACGACATGACGGTGACATTCACGCAGAAGAAGGCGGTCATCACTGGGAACGAGGCCATCAAGGTCCTCTACACCAGCAAAGATCTCGTGAACAGGTCCCACGGGTTGACGGGCTCTACGTATTGCAGACAACTGCAACAAAGAGCTCGAAAGACGAGGGTGATGCGGGTGCGGCGGAGGCAGTGGCCTCGGCACCAACGCAAGAGAGCACACCTAAGGAAACTGAAAATGTAACCTTGGCCGCAAACGACGAAGACGCTAATCTATGGCATAGACGCTTTGGGCACGTTGCAAACAGCACTCTTCAAGTCATTCAGCAACAACAACTGGTCCGCGACATGGAAGGTAGCAAGAAGGATGTGGTTGGGTGTGGCAGCCTGTGTGAACCTTGCCTCTAAGGCAAGACCAAGCGAATGCACTTTGAGTGCAACAGTCACCGAGCAGAATTAGCCCTTGACCTGATTCACACCGATGTGTGCGGACCTTTTTGTATGGCGTCAAACGGTGATAGTAAGTACCTTCTGACCTTCGTCGACGACTGCAGCCGCACGATGTGGACCTTCTTCTTCAAAACAAAGGGAGAGGTCAGAGAAAATATGCAGGAGTTTGTCGCCATGGTGGAACGGCAGACTGGAAAGAAAGTCAAAGCAATACGAAGCGACAATGGCAGAGAGTATGAAGCATGCAAGGGCTGGTTGCGGCAACACGGGATCAACCACCAGCCCACAACTCCCTATACACCACAAAGCAATGGTGTGGCCGAGCGGATGAATCAGACCATCCTCGGCATGGTGCACAACATGCTCTTCCACCATGCTTTTCGGCGGAAGCGGCAAGAGCGGCATGCTACATTGTTAACCTGACTCTTGCAACGGCTCTGGGCAGGCGCGGCAAGAAAAAGGGCAAGTAACAGATGACGCCACAAGAAGTATGGTCAGGAAAGAAGCCGGATGCATCACACCTCATAGTCTTTGGCTGCACCGCATGGGCAAAGGTCCAGGTGGGAGAGGGTGGCGGCAAGCTAGATGCAAGAGCACGAAAGTACGTGATGGTGGGCTATGAGACACCCCACTAGACCTACCGCCTGTGGGACCTGGCAGCAAGAAGACTCATCACCAGCCGGGACGTGACCTTTGATGAGAGAAAACTAGGCAAGGAACAGGTTCTTGATCCCACACAAGCTCCAAAACAGGGAGAGTGGTTGGTGCTCCTGGAGTCAAGAGATCAAGCTCCTCAAAACTGGCAACTGGTGCCAGTGCGGCAAGCCATGAAGAAGAGTGGTGTGGCAGGGAGAGCGGCTGACGCAGCGCCGAGCTTCGACACAGAGTCAGAGATGTCCGAGGCCTCTCAAACCAGCTAGGAGGCCAGTGGCTCTTCAAAAGAAGAAAACTTAACTTCAGGGTAGCCAGCAATATAGGAGCAACTGCATTGTGAAGGTCCACCAGCAATGCAGCGTCGCAGCACATGACAGAGGAAACAAACTCCAATGTACGACGCTGACACCGGAAGTTGGACTGGACTGAGCTGGTCATGTTTGGCTCACGGAGAGCCGCTCACTGTGGCTGGTGCGCTCGCAAGGCCCGATGCGGCCAAGTGGAAGGAGGCGGTGGATACCGAGCTTGCGTCCATCGAAGAAAATGGCACATGGGTGCTAGTGGACAGACCTGCTAACGCTCACGTGGTGGGCTCAAAGTGGGTGCCCAGGTTGACGCAGAAACAAGATGATAGCATCGACAAGTACAAGGCAAGGGTCATGACGAAAGGATTTTCACAGTGGGCAAGGTCCGAGTACGATGAAACCTTCGCATCGGTCGTCACGTTTGCCTCCATCAGGTCCCTGCTCGCCGTCGTTGCCGCCAAAGACCTTGAGATCCACCAGATGGATGTGAAGACAGCCTTCCTTTATGGGAAGCTCGACAAGGAGGTGCTAATGGAGGTATCGGAAGGTGTCAAAGCACCCGAGGGTAAGGTGTCCAAGCTGGTGAAGGCGTTGTACGGGCTGAAAGAGGCCCCACGGGTGGGTGGGTGGTGGACGTCACCACAGTGGACACCCAGTCAGACAAGGTGAAGGAGGAGGGTCAGGCTCTTCCGGCGGCGGAGGCTGCAAAGGAGAAGCACTACAAGGCCGCCCCTGCGCGGCAGCCGGGGTACCGGCTGCGCACGGTGGCTTGAGAGACCTTCGGCGATCTTGGCCCAGATTGTTGGCTCTTCGTCCGTCAGTTGGCGGCGTTGTGCCTCGAGAGGGGTCGGGGCAGGCGCTGTGAGAGTGACCAGCCGGGTTGGTTCACGCGGGCGGTGTCTTTGTTTGCGCAGGGGCTCTCCGTTGCTGGGATTCGGCAGCAATGTCATGTGCTCCGCGACTTCGGCCACTGGCGTGGGGGATTGGACCCGGCACTGAGCAGTATCACGCCTGTTGAGCTGCCGTGGCCGTGGTCCCTTGGCCCTGTTACGTTGTCTGGCCTTTTCTACACTGTCGTTGGACGGCAAGGAGAGTCTCCTCAGTCCTTGACACTTGCTTCCTTGCTTTTCCTCTCCACCTTCTAGTGCTGTGGGTGGCGGTGTTTGCATGCTTTCAGACCCCAATGTTGTGCTGGTGAGGGGCGGCATTTGCATGTTCCTTCTCATAAATATAGATTATAGTGTAGAAAAAAAATATCCATTGCTTGGCCCAACCTTGTAGCCCTCTCATGATGCATCTCTCATGCACACATAGTGGAACACCTAAGAGAAGGCTGATGTCCGCTGTGGTACCTTTTTGTGCCTCAAAATGGTGAAACATACTTTTCCACGGCAACGCAGGACGTCAAAGCTTCATGCTAATTGGTGCCTGGTTACAGGGTGAAGCCCAACGCTTCGTACCATATATGAGGCTTCAGAATCAACCTCACTGGAAACCAAGTCCTATCCCTGGGTCGGTTCTTTGTTCACACATGTGTGCCAGTGCTTGGCTGCATTCAGCTTTTCATGTTCTGAGAGGGTTTTTCTCTTTCTTTTTCAGAGAGGGTTTTTCTTCCTCGCACAAAAGTACTGCAATCCCCATTGGGTTTCAGGCCCTTGTCATTCAAGTGCCTCCTTTCTTTCATTCCATTCATCAGTCACTCACAGCGACGTCAGTTTTGTGAGTGTTGTCAGGATAGTGATGGATGATTGGATGTTGAACGTCAGCTGGTTGTAATTCAACGACCTGCAGATAACGTAACCATGATTAAGTGATGAAGGGCATCCCAAGACGGGAGTCAACTGAACACAACGCAACAGCCTCCATTCATCTTCATTGTGAAGTTGTTTTTGTACTCCACACAAGAGTGCAAAAGTTATCCTTCCAAGCTATCCTATTGCCTTTTTTGCAAGTTCATGTGATTGTGGCTTCTCAAGGTCTCCTTCACACATATTCTTCTGATTCAACACACAGAAACACGTGTTCCATGGAGCAGCACAAGCATGTGCTTGGCAAGAGTGTGTGCTCCACCCACGTGCTCTGCCCCCTGACGCCGACTGGCTGCGGGTGTTGCAGGATTTTGATTCCGCAGTGTGGCGCTCTCTCCTTGGCATCCTGGGGGTGGTGGAGGCCCCGCCGGATTCCCATGCTGGCGCTTTGCAGGGGTTGGCGCGGCTCCAAGCGCAGTTACCGTTTGACGATGGGGGCATGGGCCTTTTTGCTGCGGCTCGAAAGGCGCACCTTGCCTATGCGTGCTCTTCTGCGGCCTTGCTCCAGTCTCTTCATGACCTCTTCGGCCCCCACCTTCCTGCGGCTCGTGAGATGGAGTTGTTGTGTCCTCTTTGGGAGGATTCTGTGGAGCACCTGCCAGCTTCCATTGTCGCACGCTTGCCCGCGCTTGAGGTCCTTCGCCAGTGTGCTGGTCGGGGGCTGTACCAGCAGCTCAGCCCGTCCTTCTTCCATTTCCAGCGTCTGCAGTGGTTGGAGGAGGTGGAGATGGTCGGGGCTGCGCTGTTCCCGGAGGCATGTGAGGCTATGGTGCGGAGGTGCTGGGCGGTGGGGTCCCGCGGAGCGGCTCTCTGGCTTCAAGCCAGCCCTGCGGGCCCTCGTGATCGTCTCTACTTGGCCCCGGCCGACTTTCGGCTCCACGCCCAGCTTTGGCTCGGTTTGCCACTGGGATATCTCTCTATCCACGGCGGTCATGGGCTCCTTCCGGCGGATGTCACGCGCCGTGTAGGGTCTGGGCCGATTATTCGCGTCCACGATGCCATTCGGGACGAGTTGGCGGAGATTTGCCGTGAGCATTCCCTCCGTGCGATGGTGGAGCCGGAGGGCTTGCTGCTGAGGGGGTTACGGCCAGATGTCCTTGTGTTCGTCTCGGCCCAGGGCACGGCGTGGGTGGTGGACGTTACCACGGTGGACGCCCAGTCGGACAAGGTGAAGGAGGAGGGGCAGGCTCTTTCGGCGGCGGAGGCCGCGAAGGAGAAGCACTATAAGGCCGCCCTTGCGCAGCTGCCGGGGTACCGGCTGCGCACGGTGGCTTGGGAGACCTTCGGCGGTCTTGGCTCGGATTCTTGGCGCTTCATCCGGCGCTTGGCGGCGTTGTGCCTCGAGAAGGGTCGGGGCAGGCGCAGCGAGGCTGACCAGCCGGGGTGGTCGGCGCGGGTGGTGTCCTTGTTCGTGCAGCGGCTGTCCGTTGCTGGGATACGGCAGCAGTGTCATGTGCTCCGCGACTTCGGCTTGTGGCGTGGCGGACTGGACGCGGCGCTGGGCAGTGTCACACCTGTTGAGCTACCGCGGCCGTGGCCCCTTGGCCCTGTTATGCTGTCTGACCTTTGCTACACTGTGCCGTTGGACGGCGAGGAGAGTCTCCTCTGTCCTTGACGCTTGTTTCCTTGCCTTNTCTTTCTTGTGCCGTGGGTGGCGGCTGTTGCATGTTTTCATACCCCGTAGATGTGCCGGTCAGGGGCGGCATTTGCATGTTCCTTCATGTTAATCAAGATTTTTATTTTATTTTTTTAAAAAAAAAAGAAAAAAAGATGGGAGACAACAAACCCAGACCCAAAGGAGCCGGGATCTAAACATCTTTCTTAATTTGGTAACTATAGCAGAGACTTAAGAGGGCCAGCTTTCCCAAAGGCCAAAACTCTCCCTGGCAGCAATGAGAACCTTTCGCATTGTTGCATCCCAGAACCCCAAAGTCCTGAAATGAAGCACGGATGAAAGCGCACTGCTGCCAAGTCCCAACCATGGAAGGACTCAGAGCAAGTAGAGCAGCTGTCTGTGGGGCCCCCTCGCACTCATCTTGCCCTAGCACACTCTTCACAAAAAAAAATGCCAACTGGCAGATTAACCGCCAAGCATCTAGCCTGAACCCATGAAACACCCAACCTGGCTTCAAGCCCACAGCTGGTTAGTCAAGGCTTTTTCTTTTCTTTCCTTTTTCAATTGGACGTTTTTTTTTTTTTTTGGTCAGGCGGATGGCACCACTGAATCAGGGAACAAAGATCTGGTGTCATTGGCCGTGAACGGCCACACACACTCCTGCCGAGCTTGGCACACACACTCCCGCCGAGCAACTGGCGCGACCAACGGTGGGAACGGGGCCCGGGACCAGGAGTGGGAGACCGTGTAGTGGCAGATGGCAGCACACTGGGCACGTATGCCGGCGAGGGAGGCGCGCTAGGCCAGGACTGCCACTGCGCGCTGGGCCCAGTGCTCGAAGACCTCAGCAGAGCACTGACGCGGCCCGCGAGCAAGGCAGAGCTGCGCCAGCTGACGAAGAAAGGTCCAGAACTTGTCTCCCAGGCCGCCGAGGGTCTCCCACGCCAGCGGGCGGAAGAAATGTCCCCTGCGCGGCGCCGTGGCGTACACCGCCTGCTTGCCTCGCTCCGCCGCCCGTACGGCGGCCCCTAGCCGGGTGGCCCGCTGTCCCTGTGCATCCACAGTGGTGACGTCCAGGACCCAGGTGGTCTCGGCATCGTGGTCCGCCAGGGTAAGGTCCGGACGTAGGAAACGCTGGCCGCCGGGCAGCGGCAAGACCTGTGTGGGCTCGACGTGGACAGGCGGTGCTCCCGGCAGATGTCTGCTAGCTCGTCGCGGATGGCGTTGTGGACGCGCCACACCGCCCCCCCTCCCTCTCCCGTCGCGTCACCGCGGCCGGCTTCAATGCATCCTCCCCAACCTGCTCCAAATGGCCCAAGGGGAGCCCCAACCAGAGCTGGGCGTGGAGGAAAATTCCTCCGCCGATAGGTAGGTCCTGTCCGTGACTCCGGTCGGTGAAGCATGCTGCCAAAGGGAGCTCCCCCGCATGGCTGTGGCCCAACACCTATTCTGAGCCCGATGACAGCAGCCTGTGCTGGGCCCATACGGGGCGGGTCTGTCGCAGTCGCAGTGGCGCAGCGCAACCACCCCGGCCTCCCCCACCCACCGCTCTTGACGGCTTGAGAAAAAGAGTGCACTCAGCCGCTGGTACAGCCTTGGCTCCCCGCCCTGACGCAGGGCCTCCATGAATGGGAACGCCTGGAACATCGGTTGAGGCAGCTCCCGCTCCACCTGCCCTCAAAGCAGAGAGAGGAGGTCGAGGTCCCGGCCGGCGGGTAGGAAGGATCCAGACTCGGACGCGAGGGCGTGTAGGAGGGACCCTGACTCGCAGGCGTAGCCAAGGGGCACCCGGTCACAAGCGCTGGGAAAGCCGGCCCCTCCGAAGCTCAGTGGCAGCTGCAGCTGCCATCGCGCCAGCCGCTGCAGCTCCCAGTCCTCCGCCCCCTCAGCCCCTGGCTGGAGCTGGAGCAAGGAGAGAACTGTCGCCCATACCGTTGTGTCGAAACGGTCCAGGATCTGCAGCCACCAGGGCTCCGGCGGGAGCGCACATGCACAGAAGTCAGCGCGTGGGGTGACGCAGAGACGGAGGAAAGTCATCGCCGCCTAGACGTCCTCCATGCGGCCCAGTTGCTCAAGTCCACGGACCTGCTCCTGCAGCCACCTCTCTCCCCACTCCAACTGAAAAGCCTCCACCCCCACAGGGCACCCCAGCAGCTGCACCTTTGAAGTGTCCAGGGAATGGTTGTGAGAAGCGGCGGCACCTCTGCCCCCGACCGCTGCCACAGCAGACACTTATCCGGCTGCACACGAAGCCTCTGCAGTGCCGTTGCCTCCACCATGGCTGCCATGAAAGCAGCGAGAAGATGTGGCGGCCCACAGACGGTCGCGTCGTCCTGGAAGGCCCCCACATGACCCTGCCGGCTGCCATCCGCCTCCACCAGTGTCCAAAGACCAGCCTCTAGGACCGGGCCTAGGGCCAAGTCGAACAGAGCAGGGCACAGGGGGTCACCCTGTCGCACCCCCGAGCTCTCTTCAGGACAGTGGGGGTGTCCACGCCGAAGAGGAGAAGCTGTGCTGGGCAGACATAGAACTGTCAGAGGTAAGAGATCCACACTCCCAGACCCGAAGAGCGTAGCGCCTCAAAGACTGAGGCCCGCTCGACCTCGTTGAATGTGTTGGCGATGTCTAGCCGCAGTATCCAGATGTTCGGGATGGCCGCCAGCACGGCCCGGACCCCGCGAACTAGGAGCGCCGCCCCCTCTGAAACCCCCACACCATACTGGAGGGGGCACAGGGCGGCCCCTAGTTTGGCCTTGTCGTGGAGTACGAGGAGGTTCCTCGTCAGCCGAAGCCACACCTCTCCCACCGCAATGGGGCGTACGCCCTCCTACTCTGTCTGCCCTTTCAGGATGGGGATGAGGGTGCTCTGGCCTAGACTGTCGGCGACCTGCTGTGGTAGAAACCCGTCGAGGATGGTGCACAGCACGGTGCGGAGGCTGTTCAGGGCAGAGGGGGAGTCGATGACGAGATCGCAGAGTAGGTCCATGGTGAGGCCGAGGGGCCCCGGGCTGGACCCCAGCGGCACACCGCGTAGGGCCTCCTCCACCATCTCCTCCGTGATCCGCTCGGCGCCCCCGCCCACAGGGTCCTTGTACCCATGAACCCACTCTGGTATGGGGAGCCGCCCGGGGGGATGCCGATCCCAGTCAAGGTATTTCCAAACAAATGTGTCATGTTTTGTCTTTCTAAAATGTTTCTTGTCTTCTGTGGAACCTTTGGCCTCCTTTCCTATGGAGGCTCCACTCCATGGACCTGGTGTATGAAGAAATTGCAGTCTACCTTCATGCAAGAACATGCATCCCGCGCTTAATGTGTGCTTTGTCTCAAAAGTGATATACACTGCTGGAGCAGTGGGCATCACAATAACCTTGAGTTCTTCTGGGAATTGAGAACCCAAGTTCAAATCCTTAGCCAGCAGGACTGGCAGTTGTAGTGGGCAGTTTTAGACTAGTAGTTACCCGCCAGTTGGTGCTCTGGGTGGCTCTGGGCCACTGGCCTACCCATTGATTGAATGAGAAGAAAAAAATAAAAAAAGAACTCAATACATTGGCCTTTATATAAGGGGAGTGCGTTTGTCTTCCATACTGTGCCGTGGGTGGTGGCATTCTCTTTCTCTACTGCATGCTGATGTCAAGCTGTGGCGGCACTTTCCAAGTTGTACATTTTTTTTTCTTTTTGGTGCACTTTGTGATGAAAGGGAAAGAGATAATGCCGCCACAGACCGGCACAAGCACGTGGTATAAGTATGCCCCCACCCACAGCACACTATGGTGGAAAGAAAGAACACGTGCAAAGAAGGAAAATGGAAAAACAAGGAAACACGAGGGAGAAACTGTTCAACAAGGGAAGGGGAACTACTACTGAAAAGGGTCTGTACAGCGCAGGTCAGACAAGGCCAGGGGGGCCAGAGGCCAAGCCTTGCAGGTGAGGCCAGAAGGGAGCCCCTCACAAAGGAGGGAGTAGTCACGGATGACGCCACACTACTGATGGATGCCAGCAATGAACAGCCGCTGAACAAAGAGGGTCACGGCCCGGGCTGCCCAACATGGACCATCTGCCTCCCCCAGCCGACTCCGGCCCTTACCCAGACACATGGTCGCCAAGCGACGGATGAAGAGCCAACCACCTGGACCCAGCCCGCCAAATGTCCCCCACGCCACTGTGTACAGTCTCCACCCTACCTTGAGGCCAAGTGCCGACTCATACTCCGTCTCCTTCTCCTTCTCCGCCTCCCGCAATGCCGCACCCTCCTCCCGCGCATCACGTTCCTCGGCATCCAGTGGTGACGTTAACCACCCACACGGCGCCCAGGCCAGCGTCATGGAGGAGGGGGTCTGGACGGAGCTCCTCCACAAATCCCTCCGGCTGCTGCAGATACCCCTTTGGCTCCACCTTCGCACCAAGCAAACTCTCTCGAAATGTTTCTGCCAACTCATCCTAGATAGTGCAGTGGACCCTGATGATGGGCCCTGAGCCAACCTTCCAGGTGATCACAATCGGGAGCAGCCCATTCAACCAATGCTGCTCCAGAAACCCCAGAGGCAAACCCAACCATAGCTGGGCATGGAGGCGGTATTCAACGGGAGAAAGATGCAGCCGGTCCCTCTCAGCCGTGGGCGCCGCCTATAACCACAATGCAGCGCCCCTCGTCCCCACTGCCCAACACCGACGTATCTGCTCCTCCAAAAGGCCTCCTGGAACCACGTCTCCCCCTCCCGCTCCACCTCATCCATGATGGATAATCCATCCACAAAAGGCGCATACAATGAAAGGACGGACTCACCTGCTGATACAAACCCCTCACGGAACACTGTTTCACCTTCTCCAGCGATGGCAGGCTGGCAAGGACAGTGGTCAGCAGCTCCTCTACAGCCTCCTCCCACAACGGACACAACAGTCCAGGTTTGTGCAGTGTGACTGGGCGGGTCTGGTGGAGGAGGCGATGGAGTCCACCATGCCCACTTTTTTCCCTGCCCCTCCGGTGCGGTCTACAACCCTCCTGTCGTCGGCGCAACGGCTTGTAGCGGGGGAGGGGCAGTGCCGGCGTGCACTTTGCATGGTGCACCGGGGTGCTCCAGGCCAAGGGGTGGAGATGCTCTCGTTGTGCCCTCTAGTAGCTGGTACGGAGAGCAATCGTCGGGCTCTTCAAGAGTGTCATCCCTCGTCGGCGTCCCCGCTGGTACCTTGGATCATCCCCGTCGTTCCCCCGGAGGGCCTTCTCCTGGACGCGGTCATGGAGGATCTGGTTGTGGAGGCCTTGCAAGAGGCACCGCGAGGCTCCGGGGCTGGCCCAGGGGGTTTGACTTGCGACATGCTCCGTGACCTCATCCTTGACACCCCGCATGGACCGGAGTCTTTGACAGCCGTGGTTCGTCTCATCCTCGCCGGGGTGCTACCGGAGGAGACTGGCACTTTCTTGGGGCGCAGTTGCCTCATTCCCTTGCTCAAGGGGGACACCAAGGAGGAGGGGGTTCGACCCATTGCCGTGGGTGAGGTATTGTTCCGCCTGGCTGGTCGGGTCTTGCTGGTGCGGGATAAGAACAAGAGCACAAAGGCGTTGCAATTTTGCAGTTTGGGGTGGGCGTGTCAAAGGGGGCTGCGCTCTTGGTGCGCGGGGTGCGGGCCATCTTAGGCGCGCATCCCTCGTTTTGGCTTCTCCGCCTCGACATCCGCAACAAATTCAACGAGATTGAGCGCAACTACGTGTTTGAGGCGGTGCGCGGCAGGGGTCTCGGCTGTTGAGTGCCTTACTTGCGACAGTTCTACATGTCCCCTAGGCAGCTGTTGTTTTTGGGGGTCAGTGCGCCGGCCGACTTGGAAAGCCACCGCGGGGTGCGGCAGGGTGACCCATTGGGGCGTGTTCTCTTCAACTCGGCCCTGCTACCAGTCTTGGAAGCGGGTGCGGCAGAGTTGCGTGGCCAGCAAGGGGCTGCGTTGGGGCACTTCAGGGCCTTCCAAGATGACACCACAATTTGTGTTGAGCCGGAGGCCTTGGCCAGGTGCTTCTCTTCCATGCTCCAGGCGACGAGCAACCAGGGGCTTCAGGTTAGGCCGAAAACGTTTCTTGTGTGGCGACGGACAGGGGCTGCTCTTCCACGTGTGTTGGCAAGGATTCCATCAACAGTGGAGGGGGTGGAGCTGTTGGGCTGCCCCATTGGGTCTGCTGGCTTCCGCAAGGGCTGAGGCGAGGAGTGCTTGCGTAAGAAGACCCGTGAGCTCCAGCTGCTGCCTTAGCTATAGGATCCGCAGGCAACGGTGACGATGATTCTGTTGTGCATTGTGCCCTGGGCGGACTTCCTTGTGTGCGCTCTGCCCCCTGACGCCAAGTGGCTGCGGGTGCTGCAGGAGTTCAACTCTGCAGTATGGTGTGCTCTCCTGGGCATGATGGGGGTGGTGGAGGCCCCGTCGGATTCTCATGTTGGAGCTCTTCACGGCTTGGCGCGGCTCCATGCGCAGCTGCCGTTCGACGCCAAGGATATGGGCATGTTCGATGCAGCACCGAGGCCACACCTCGCCTAACGTGCTTTTTTGCGGCCTTGCTCCAGTCTCTTCATGACCTCTTTGGCCCCCACCTCCATGCGGCTCGCGAGATGGAGTTGTGTCCTCTTTGGGAGGATGTTGTGGAACACCTCCTTGCTTCCATTTTCGCGCGCTTGCCCCCGCTTGAGGTCCTTTGCCAGTGCGCTGGGCGGGGGTTGTACCAGCAGCTGAGCCTTTCCTTTTTCCACTTCCAGCATCTTCAGTGGCTGGAGGAGGTGGAGATGGCCGGGGCTGCGCTGTTCCCAGAGGCGTGGGACGCTATGGTGCGGAGGAGCTCAGCGGTGGGGTCTCACGGGGCGGCTCTCTGGCTTCAAGCCAGCCCACCGGGTCCTGGTAATCGCCTCTACTTGGCCCTGGCCGACTTTCGCCTCCACGCCCAGCTTTGGTTGGGTCTGCCACTGGGATAACTCTCCATCCATGGCGGTCATGGGCTCCTGCCGGCGGATGTCACGCGCCGTGCGGGGTCTGGGCCAGTTATTCGTGTCCACCATGCCATCCGAGACGAGTTTGCACAGATTTTCCGGGAGCATTCCTTCTGGGCAATGGTGGAGCCAGAGGGCTTGTTGCCGGGGGGGCTACGACCGGATTTCCTTGTCTTCGACTCGGCCCATGGTACGGTGTGGGTGGTGGACGCCCAGTCCGACAAGGTGAAGGAGGAGGGGCATGCTCTTCCGGCGGCGGAGGCCACGAAGGAGAAGCACTACAAGGCTGCCCTTGCGCAGCAGCCGGGGTACTGGCTGCGCACGGTGGCATAGGAGACCTTCGCCGGTCTTGGCCCGGATTGTTGGTGCTTCGTCCGTCGGTTGACGGCGTTGTGCCTCGAGAGGGGTCGGGGTAGGCGCAGTTAGGTTGACCAGCCGGGGCGGTCGGCGCGGGCAGTGTCCTTGTTCACGCAGTGGCTCTCCGTTGCTGGAATTCGGCAACAGTGTCATGTGCTACACGACTTCGGCTTGTGGCGTGGGGGACTCGACCCGGAGTTGGGCAGTGTCACACCTGTTGAGCTGCCGCGGCTGTGGCCCCTTGACCCTGTTACGCTGTCTGACCTTTGCTACACTGTGCTGTTGGATGGCTAGGAGAATCTTCTCAATCCTTGACGCTTGTTTCCTTGCTTTTCCTCTCTGCCTTCTTGTGGCGTGGGTGGCGGCGTTTGAATGCTTTCATACCCCGATGCTGTGCCGGTCAGGGGCAGCGGTTGCATGTTCCTTCCCATTAATCAAGATTTACCCCCCCCCCCTGTTCGGCCTTTTCCTTTGGGAGGAAAGGGCGGAACAGCTCCACCAGAGAGTGGAGGAGGGCTGCCGACGAACAAATGTAGGCAAGATGGGCCTTCAATTCAGCACCATAGAGGCCCATCCCACCTTCTACAAATGGCAGCCGCGCCTAGAGGTTTACCAACCACTGCAAAACCCCAAGCTGAGTGCCTGTGGTGCCTCCACCACCCGTATAATCCCCCTAGAAGAGCCTTCCACACAGTCGCATCAAACCGTCGGAGGAGGTCAAGCCAGACGGAGTCAGGGGGAAGGGGGCGAACCCAGAAGTTGGCGCAAGGGAAGATGAAGATGCGCAACAGTTGTACTTTTTTTTTAAATCACTTCCTTTGAACCTAAATGAACATGACAACACGGTGGGGAGGATGCCAAATTCCTTCATGCCACCCCAGACAAACAATCAGGGTTCTCGGGCAAGGCCCTGTGGCCAGGACCGTTACATGGTGGGGAGGCCGCCAAAGTTCTGCACGCCACATCAAACAAAACAAACAGGGTTCTCGGGCGAGGCCCTGTGGCTAGGACCGCTACGCCATTGCACAAGAAGCACCTCCTCAACACGGTGGGGAGAACGCCAAAGTCTTTCATGCCACATCAAGCAAAACAAACACGTTTCTCGGGCAAGGCCCTGTGGCCAGGACCGCTACACCAGTGTACAAGAAACACCTCCTAAACATCTGGGAATTAGGCTTCCCAGAATGTCGGCTCAACCCCGCAAAGGGCTGAGAGTGTGAGGGCTGACAGTTGTACATTTTGAGTGAAGTTTTCCAGATGTATGTACAACTACACACCAGTGTTGACTTCGACCTTCGACTTTCTGCCAAAAAGTCCAGGTCGCAGGGTCTATGCTCGACCCTGGATAGCGACCTCGACTTTTCAGGTAAGGTCGACCTTCCGCAGGTGGTCCGGCGGTCAGCTCGACAGCTGGACCATCTACCGCCGAGGTGCAGATAAAGAGGGTGTGTTTGACAGATCTTTCACTCTGAGCTGTTGTGCGGAGTCAAACCTAAAAAAAACACCATCGAACCATAGAAATAAAGGTTTCATGATAGGTTTGAGTACGAAAGGCCTAAGACTCTGGAGCTAAAGAAGGCATCAGTTGCGACAGAAACTGTTCTGGCATCCAGAGTGTGTTGCGAGAGACAGTCCCTCGGCCACTGGTCTCGGCTTTGCGACTAGTTTCCCGTCGGAACTTGACCGTCGACTCTCGACTCTACCGCTGCCGCTAGAAACGTAGGATAGACCCTTCGACCTCGACTTCGACCTCGACCTTGCGAAGTCAACATGGCTACACACGTATAAATTCATGAATATCTTGCAACAGTTGCAATGCTTTTCACCAGTCACTCACAATGTTCGGAGTTGCACCAGAGTACTAATGAACGGTGGGAGTTCGCCCGTCATTGCATTGCTACCCAACCACCTGCAGGTCACATCAGGGTCGAGACTTGTAAGGGTGCACACCAAAATGTGACAATCAAATAATGCACACTCCTCAGAGCAAGGTGTACAGGTTGTTTTGGAGAAATTCATGTATAACTGCTACTAGTCCATGATTGCTCCAACGGCCTAGTGGGCTTTCGCCCAATGACCTTGCTGAATTCTATGTTGTGTTGTCGAGGATACCTCTTAAAACACACAATTCAGCTCTCTTATTGCCTTAGCAATTTTCCTTTTTGTGATTGAAACCAGGTGTGCAACCTGACATGTGAGTAACGTGGATTGCTGGAATCGTACCACTTGGCAGATTACTGATTACTCTGTGTGCCCAGATGATAGCCTTTCCGTTACCTTCTCCTGAGTACTTCAGCCCATTTGGGCTCGTTCTTCCGTTTTAAGGTCTATCTTTCCTCACACAACAAGAAGCAAACAGCTCGAACCCATGAAACACAGGTTTGACATCATAGAAACTTGACAGTGCCATGGCCCCCAGAGACCTTGCAGGTTGCTCTCCCGCCATCAGGTCCTCCCACGCAGACGCCTCACCATTTACCATGTCATGGTGGATGACTACACATTGGCTAATGACACTGGAGATGGCAACATGTGCAAGTCCGTTCTTTGGCAAACCTTGCTGCAACTGATCGTCCAGGCTCAAAGGCCTCTACCTTTCCACGGCCATGACCCCCAACGTCCAGCAAGTCTCCCTGACTCCGCTCGCATGATCGCCATCAACTCCACCCTCCCCTGCTGTCAACCTCTCTTCGTTCTGTGCCTCAGCCGCCTATGTCCTGCCCTTTACGTCTCTCTTTCCCTTCTTCTTTTTTGCTGTTTGAAGGTTTTCTACCTTGGCATGGCCACCTCCCCCAAATTCCAGCAATTAAAAAACTTGGCTGTCATGTTGAAAGCCAACAATGTAGCGTAATTGCTCCATGCAGCTCAGGTAGGTGCTTGACAAGAAAACGGAATGAGGCAGACCTCCAAGGCTTTTGCTTTCTGGCAGGTCTTGGCCAAATCTGTTGACATTCCTTCTGTACCCCTACAGTTGGTATCTGAGCGCCAGGTTTTGCTTCCTGCTTGACAGATTTCCTCCCCCTCCTGGGAAAAAGGGATGTAACGTAGCTGCTCCATGCGGCTCAGTGACCTCCTGAGTAGGATAATGACTGAGTCCAAGACCGGATACCTTCACCTACCAGCAGGTGTTTTCAAATTTTGTTGACATGCTCCCAATAGTATTGGGAGCATTTTAGCACCTACTAACTCACATACTTACCCTGTGGTCGTGAAAAGTTTTCTTTCAGCTGACTCAAAGACTCCTTCTTGCAAGCTATATGAGAGTGACAGCATGGCCATTTTAATGCATATGCAACTGAACTGTACAACGTTTTTTTTTCAACACCTTTTCCAATGAAGCATTTTGCTGCAATGATGAGCATCAATCACTCACAATCGCTGGAGATTCACAAGAGAACCAAGGAATGATGGAATGGTGTCTGTCAGCTTGTTTCCCAACAGTTGCCTGCAGCTCATTTGAAAGACAAGTCATGACAAGGCAAAAAAGGGAAATCTTGTAAAAACAGCGCAAACTTGCTACATAAATGTTGGATATAAATAGTTGGCATATTCTGCAGACAGAAGGGCAATGCATGTTGGTAGGCTGATGGTTTTTGTTTTATCTTGTTAATCTTTTTTCTCTTGCAAGATGATTCATTATTGAACAAGTGGGGAATGCCGCCACCCGCGGTACAATAGGGTGGATAGAGAAAGCATGGACGACAGAAGCAAGCGTCAAAGGCAGAGGAAACTCTCCTCTCCATCCAACAGAACAGTATAGCAAAGGTCAGACAGTGCAATAGGGCCAAGGGGCCATGCTCATGGCCGCACAGCAGGCACAACACCGCCCAATGCCGGGTCTAGACCCCCATGCCACAAGCCAATGTCGCAGAGCACTCGGGACTGCCCCCGCATCCCCGTAATGGAGAGCCGCTGTGCGAACAAGGACACAGCTCATGACGACCACCCCGGCTAGTCGGCCTCACTGCGCCTGCCCTGACCTCTCTCCAGGCACAGCGCCGACAAACGAAGCGCGAGTAATCCAGGTCCAGACCACCGAAGGTCTCCCAAGCCACCGTGCGCAGCCAGTACCCCGGCTGCTGCCCAAGGGCGGCCTTGTGGTGATTCTCCTTCGAGGCCTCCGCTGCCAGGAGAGCCTGCCCCTCCTTCTTCACCTTGTCTGGCCGAGCGTCCACCGTGGTGACGTCAAGTACCCACACCGTGCCCTAGGCCGAGTGAAAAACAAGGACGTCTGGGTGGAGCCCCCCCCCCCCCCCCCCCCCCCCCCCCCCCCCCCCCCCCCCCCCCCCCCCCCCCCCCCCCCCCCCCCCCCCCCCCCCCCCCCCCCCCCCCCCCCCCCCCCCCCCCCCCCCCCCCCCGGCAGCAAGTCCTTGGGCTCCACCATCACTCAGAGGAATGCGCACGACAAATCTCCGCCAACTCGTCACGGATGGCATTGTAGACTCAAACAATCGGCTCCGACCTCACAGGGCGTGTGACATCCATCGACAATTGCCCGTGGTCGCCATGGATGGAAAGGTATCCTAGCGGCAGGCCCAGCCAAAGCTGGGCGTGGAGATGGAAGTCGGCCGAGGCCAGGTAAAAGCGATCGCCAGGACCCGCAGAGCTTGCCTGAAGTCAGAGAGCCACCCCGCGGGACCCCACCGTCCAACACCTCCGCACCATAGCGACGCACGGTCGGCGACCATCCAAAGCATCCTTCTCTGCATCGTTCTTTGGGGAGTAGGGATCCTCACCCGGGTGCTGCAGAAACCGCGGTGGAGTCTCTGTGCCTGTGGCATCAGGCTCAGAATCCGAGTCTGAGGCAGTGGATAAGGCAGTCTTCTCTATGGCCTGCATGCCGGCTAGCACTGCAGCACGCTGGCTGGGCGTCACAGAAGCAAAAGCCTCAGCCATGGATTTGCCACCTGCCTTGTTGGCATTGTCTTCGTTGACTGGACGCTTCTTTCCACGGCTGGAGGGTGTCTCGGTCGCTGGGTGCTTACCTTTGCCAGCTCCAGGCATCATGACCAGAAAACCGGCACAACCAGTGATCACAGTCAGCAAGGACATCGTCATGTTGCTTCACCTTGAGGATGGGTGTCTCACACCTTTCGATGATGCAGAGGTGAACGCTGTTAGATATGGGGTGCCAAAACAAAAGTGACCAAAGTGGGTTGCTCGATAAAAACCATCAGGCCACAACACTGAATAGAGAATGGTTTGCTGGTTCTGTAGCACTTTACGGACCTCGATCGGGAGTCCGTTTGAGGGGGATATGGATTTTCAAGGTTTTGTGGCAACGGGTCCATTTCAAGTGCCAAATGAGGCGTACTTAGCCTTATTAGAAAGCTGTGCTAATGTACTTTCACACTCAAAAGTCGATTTAGACATTTGCATTCTTTGCAAACTTACATTCACTTCTATAATTTCTGTTTGTGCAACCTGCAACTCCCTCTCATAAACAGTTGGTCCTGCCTAGACGGAGCCTGGTCACCTCCCTGAGGGTTGCCCCAGTTTCCATCAGTGGTATCAGAGCTAGAACAGGGCTTTGTCTCATCATCGAGGCATACCTTGCACCCTGTTGTGTGAGAGAGCCGTTTGTGGGCTCAACGTTGCACTATTATGGCGACATCCGCTTCTATGGTGGCCGATGTCAACATCGTCAAGTTCGAAGGCAAGAACTTCTTCAACTGGAGCAACAACATGAAGACGGTGCTGATGGAGAAGGGTCTGTAGAGCTAGGTGGATGAGAAGGAGAAGGAACTAGTAGAAAGCTCCCTCTCTTCTGGCGAGGCCCGTACCTACCACGAGAAGCGTGACCGCGCCCTCGCAACCATCTACCTCCACCTCGTCGAACAGTAGCAACTCCTTGTCTGTGGCATCCTCACGCCAAAAGAGGTTTGGAAAAAGCTTGAGTCCACTTATGCTTCCAACTCAATCCTCATGAATATGCAGCTGCGTCGTCGCTTTCACACTTCGAAGATGGATGAGTCTAGATCCATGATTGACTACATCAACATGGTGAAGTCTCTCTCTCACCAGCTTGCTGCGATTGAGGACCCTGTCAAAGAGCGTGTGCTCATGTTAACCATCCTCTCTGGCCTTCCTAGCAGTTACACTCCTCTCATTGTCGCCCTAGAGCAGCGCCGTGACAGGCTCTCCCTCAACAATGTAGAGGAGAGCCTGCTGTTTGAGGAGGAGTGGCGGAAGGCAGAGGAGCGTGGAAGCAGACTGGACGTCGCTTTCATCACCAACTCTGTTCATGGTGGTGGTGTTGGACCAACCAGGGGCAACGACGGAGGAGGAAAGAAAGGGAACTGCCACTACTTCAAGAAGCCGTGGCATTGGGCGCGCAAAATGCCGGAAGAAGAACGCGGACCTTGCGACTGGAGTGGGAGTGGGAAAGCATTCTAACGCTTCCGCGAACGCAGCAGATTGGGAGAGTGGATATGTGACCACCATCCGGGTCCTGCATGTCTCCAACAACACCGCCTTGTTCTGGATCATCGACTCAAGTGCCACGCGGCACATGACGTGCCGCCGGGAGTGGTTCGACGTCTACACCGCCATCAAACCTCGTTGGGTGTACATGGGGGACAATCATGTGCAAATAGTGGTTGCGGAGGGTGAGATTGTGTTTTGTGCTTCCGTTGAGGGTAAGCACTGATGGATATGAGAGTGCCAGAAAGTGACAAAATAAAGGTTGCTCGATAAAAATCATCTGGCATGACAGTTACATAGAGGATGTTTCATAGGTTCCAACGCACTTTACGGAACTCGATACGGAGTCTGTTTGAGTGAGATATGAATTTCCAAAGTTTGGAGATTATGGGTCAGGTTCAACTGACAACCTGAGCACTTTGAGCTTAAAAGGCGGCAGGATTATTGGCCAGGACGGCTGAGAGCGGCCTTCAAGGAGAAAAATGGGCTGGAGGACCTCCATGAGATTTCAAGGAATGTGCAGACCACGATTGTTGGTCATCCAAGTAATGTGAGACATAATTCTCTTGTGTGACAAGGTGATTCCCGCTCATCCCGCAAGGCTAGGAGAGTGTGATAGAGGTTAGACTTTGATAGAGTGTATCTCAGTGCTCCCTAGGCCAAATGAGGCATATATGGGCTTGTTAGAAAGCTCTGACAATGTACTTTCTTACTCAAGAGTTGATTCAAACATTCGCATTCTTTGCAGACCTACATTTGCTTCCGTAATTTCTGTCTGTGCAACCTGCAACTCCCTCAAAAAAGCATTTGGTCCTGCCTAGGCGACTCTTGGTGGGCCTGATCACCTCCTTGAGGGCTGCCAAGTTTCCATCAGTGGTATCAGAACTAAAACAAGGCTTTGTCTCATCTTTGAGGCATTCCTTGCACTCTGTTGTGTGAGAGAGCCGTTTGTGGGCTGAACGTTGCACTACCATGGCGACATCCGCTTCCGTGGTGGCCGACGTCAACATCGCCAAGTTCAAAGGCAAGAACTTCTTCAACTGGAGCAACAACATGAAGATGGTGCTGATGGAGAAGGGTCTCTCAGGCCAGGTGGATGAGAAGGAGAAGGAACCAAAAGAAAGCTCCCTATCCCCTGTCGAGGCCCGTACCTACCGCGAGAAGCGTGACCGCGCCCTCGCAACCATCTACCTCCACCTCGCCGAATGGCAGCAACTCCCCGTCCGTGGAATCCTCACACCAAAGAAGGTTTGGAGAAAGCTTGAGTCCACTTATGCTTCCAAGTCAATCCTCATGAACATGCAGCTGCATCGTTGCTTTCACACTGTGAAGATGGATGAATCCGGATCCATGACTGACTACATCAACATGGTGAAGTCTCTCTCTGACCAGCTTGTTGCGATTGAGGACCCTGTCAAGGAACGTGTGCTCATGCTAACCATCCTCTCTGGCCTTCCCAGCAGCTACACTCCTCTCATTGTTGCCCTGGACCAGCGTGGCGACAAGCTCTCCCTTAATGATGTGGAGGAGAGCCTTCTGTTTGAGGAGGAGCAACGCAAGGGGGAGGAGGGCGGAAGCGGACTAGACGTTGCTCTCATCACCAACTTTGGTCATGGGGGCGGTGCTAAATCAACCAGGAGCAACGGCGGAGGAGGGAAGAAGAAGGAGAACACCCACTACTGCAAGAAGCCGGGCCATTGGCCGCGGGAATGCCAGAGGAAGAAAGCAGACCTTGCGGCTGGAGTGGGAGCGGGAAAACAGTCCAACGCATTCGCGAACGCCGCAGATTGGGAGAGTGGATTCGTGACAACCATCCGGGTCCTGCACGTCTCCAACAACACGCCCTATTCTGGATCATCGACTCACGCGCCACATGGCAGATGAGTGTCGTCGGGAGTGGTTCGTTGTCTACACCGTCATTGAGCCTCGTCGGTGTACATGGGGGAGAACCATGTGCAAATGTCGGTTGGGGAGGGTGAGATTGTGTTTTGTGCTTTCGTTAAGGGTAAGCACGTAGAACGTCGTGTGAAGGGGATGCTCCATGTTCCGGGGCTGGTAGCTAACCTCCTCTCTGTCTCATCTCTCATCTCCAAAGGCATGCAGGTTTGCTTTGAGAATGATGGCTGCACCATCTCTGCCGGTGCAGGCTGTGTGCTTGCAAAAGCGACCAAGGAGGACGGTCTTTACCGCCTCTACGTGGCGTCGGAGAAGGAAGCGACTCAGCGTTGGCGGCGAGAGAGGGAAACCACGACATCGGCGTGTGGTACCGCCAGCTCGGTCACCTCGGCTTTGGCACCATCATCTCCAAGCAACAGAAAGTCTGCGGCCTGGAGCTGAAGTGGGTGAAGCAGCCTAGTGCATCGGCTTTTGAGAGCTGCATTGAAGGGAAGTAAGCCCGCGCTCCTATCACGGAGGAGGGGAAGGGGGCGGCTGAGTTTCTCTCACTCGTTCACTCTGATTTGTGCGGTCCCATGCCATCACAATCCTTGTCCGGCAAGTTGTACTTTGTCACGTTCATTGATGACAAGTCGAGGAAGACGTGGGTGTCGTTCCTGACTGGAAAGGATGAGTGCTTCGATGCTTTCAAGGTGTGGATCGTTGCTGCACAGAATGAGAGAGGCCGGCGGTTGAAGGTGCTTCGCACCGATGGTGGAGAAGAGTACCTCTCCAAAAACTTTCGCACCTTCCTCAAGCGTCGCGTGATCAAGCACGAGGTCGCCCTATCTGGAACACCGTACCTGAATGGCGTAGCTGAACGCGCAAACCGCACACTCATGGAGCGTGTTTGCAGCATGCTCCAAGACGCGGGGCTCCCGCCAACCTTTTTGGCGGAATCGGTCAATACCGCCGTGTACCTAAAAAACCAAAGCCCTACGCGCACTGTGCCGCTGATGACACCGGAGGAGGCGTGGATAGGACGCAAGCCAACAGTGACGCACCTGAAAGTCTTCAAATGTGGCGCATTCGTGCACGTGCCTACTGGCAGCCGTAACAAGCTGGACGCAAAGTCAGTGAAGGCCGCCTTCATCGGCTAAGATACCATGGGATACCGCCTCTACAACCTCGCCGCACGCAAGATCATCCGTAGCTGTGACGTGGTCTTCCAAGAGGAAGTGAAGGGCTGGACTTGGAGCCCTATGTCGGCGGTTCCGCTTGCTCCCGCACTTGTACCAGAAGTGGGAGAAGTACCAGTAGCAAAAGAGGGCGGTGCGGAAGATGGCGGTGACAGCGGCAACGACAAGGAGGTGGAGGGAGCTGAGAAGGAGGAGCTGGCAGTGGAATCTCATGAGGAGTAGCAAAGCAACGCACAGCAACTGCCACGACGGACCACACGCCTCAACAAAGGTGCAGAGGACAGTGGGGAGCCGTTGAGGCAATCCGAGCGCCTAGCAAACAAACAGAGGCCACTGGAGGAGCTGGTGAACTTGTGCACCGTTCCACCACCAACGGAGTCGTCTGACCTCGAGCTTCTCTTCTTCACAATCACCGATGACCCAGCCACATTCGTTGAAGCCATGCACAGCGCCGAGGCGGCAGATTGGCATGGCGCAGCAGATGAGTACGGTGCGCTCATGAAGAACGGCACCTGGACTTTCGAGGAGGCTCCACGTGGCAGCCGGGTGATCGGATGCCGGTGGATCTTCAGGCGCAAGCGTGGTGCGGATGGTAAGATTCTGAGGTACAAAGCACGGCTGGTTGCAAAGGGGTATGCGCAGACTGAAGGTGTGGATTGCAATGAGACATTTGCACCTTTCGCTAAGTTCCCATCCATCCGAGCAATCCTCGCTCTCGCTGCTACTATGGACTAGGAGGTGCACCAAATGGATGTGACGTGTGTATTTCTGAATGGTGACCTTGAGGAGGATGTGTACATGGAGCAGCCGGAGGGGTATGTCGTGGAAGGGAAGGAAGGTTTGGTGTGCAAGCTTGTGAAGGCCCTCTACGGTCTGAAGCAAGCCCCGCGAGCATGGTACCACAATATGGATGAGCAGCTAGCTGGCCTTGGCTTTGTGCGCAGTGAAGCAGACCATGCTGTCTATGGGCGCACACAAGAGGCAAACCAGATCATCATCTTGCTCTTTGTTGATGATCTGCTCATTGCATCTAGCTCCAAGTCTCTTTTGGACGATGTGAAGTAGTCCCTTGCTGCCAGGTTCGACATGAAAGACATGGGAGAGCTCAGTTACTACCTTGGCCTTCACGTCAAGTGCGACCGGCAGCAGCAGACTTTGGAGTTGTCGTAGAGCACGTACGTGAGCGACATCATCAAGCGCTTCAACATGGCAGGAGCGTGCAAAGCAACAACACCATAAGAAGTGGGAGCGAAGCTAAGCATGACGTAGACTCCCCATAGCATGCAAGAGAGCAGCCGTATGGAAGCAGTGCTGTACCGAGCAGCTGTTGGAAGCCTCATGTATGCAGCCAGCCGCACGCACCTTGACATTAGCCAAGCAGTGGGAGTGTTAAGCAAGTTTTGCACGAATCCCGGCGTTCCGCATTGGGAGGCGGTCAAGCGTGTGCTGCGCTACCTTGACAGTAGCAGCAGCCTTTGCCTCACCTTCAACGGCAACAACGTCCCATCCTCATCGGCTACAGTGACGGAGATTGGGGAGGTGACCTTGACAGAAGGAGGTCAACCAGTGGGTTTGTGTTTGTGCTCCGGGGAGGTGCAATCAGTTGGAGGAGCAAGAAGCAAGAGTGTGTTGCCCTCTCCTCCACCGAAGCAGAGTACAACGCCCTGAGTGAAGCAACCAAGGAAGCTGTGTGGCTGCGTGAGCTGCTAGCAAGCCTTGGACAGCAGCAGACCACAGCCACCACCATCTATTATGACAACATGAGCGACATTGTTTTGACGAAGAACGCCGAGTTTCACGCCCACACCAAGCACATCAACTTGCGGCACCACTTCGTACGCGAGCTCGTGGCAAAGCAGGTGGTACAAATCAAGTTTTGCCCTTCAAGCATGATGCTGGTAGACTTCCTAACCAAGCCGCTGGCAGCGCACCGCTTTCAGGATCTGAGGGGATAGTGCGGACTTGTGTGATTTTTATTGTCGCAAACTGGGAGAATGATGGAAATGAGAATGCCAGAAAGTGACAAAAATAGGTTGCTCGATAAAAATCATCTGTCATGACAGTTACATAGAGGATGTTCCATAGGTTCCAACGCACTTTACGGAACTCGATACGGAGTCCGTTTGAGTGAGATATGGATTTCCAAAGTTTGGAGATTAAGGGTCGGGTTCAAGTGACGACATGAGCACTAAAAGCTCAAAATGCGGCAAGATTATTGGCCAGGACGGCTGAGAGCGTCCTTCAAGGAGAAAAGGCTGCTGGAGGACCTCCAAGAAACTTCAAGGAAGGTGCAGACCACGATTGTTGGTCATCCAAGTGATGTGAGACATAATTCTCTTGTGTGACAAGGTGACTGCCGCTCATCCCGCTAGGCTAGGAGAGTGTGATAGAGGGTAGACTTTGATAGAGTATATCTCGGTGCTCCCTAGGCCAAATAAGGCATATAAGGGCTTGTTAGAAAGCTGTGACAATGTACATTCTCACTCAAGAGTTGATTCAAAAATTCGCGTTCTCTGCAGACCTACATTTGCTTCCGTAATTTCTGTCTGTGCAACATGCAACTCCCTCTCACAAACAGTTGGTCCTGCCTAGGCGGCTCTTGGTGAGCCTGATCACCTCCCTGAGGGCTGCCAAGTTTCCATCAAGCAGGTGAAACGTCGTGTGAAGGGGGTGCTCTATGTTCCGGGGCTGGCAGCTAACCTCCTCTCTGTCTCATCTCTCATCTCCGAAGGCATGCAAGTTTGCTTTGAGAATGGTGGCTTCACCATCTCTACACGTGCAGGCCGAATGCTTGCAAAAGCAAGCAAGGAGGACGGTCTTTACCGCCTCTATGTGCCGTCCGAGAGGGAAGCCGACTCAGCGTTGGTGGCAAGAGAGGGAAAACACGACATCGGCATGTGGCACCGCTGGCTCGGACACCTCAGCTTTGGCGCCGTCATCTCCATGCAGCAAATAGTCCGTGGCCTGAAGCTCAAGGGGGTGAAGCAACCTGGTACATTGGCTTGTGAGAGCTGCATTGAAAAAAAACAAGCCCGCGCTCCTTTCATGGGGGAAGGGAAGGGAGTGGCCAAGCTTCTCTCACTCGTTCACTCTGTTTTATGCGATCCTATGCCATCATAGTCCCTGTCCGGCAAGTTGAACTTTGTCACGTTCATTGGTGACAAGTCGAGGAAGACGTGGGTGTCTTTCTTGGCTAGCAAGGATGAGTGCGTTAATGCTTTCAAGGTGTGGATTGCTGTTGCACAGAATGAGATTGGCAGGCGGTTGAAGGTGCTTCGTACCGATGGTGGATGAGAGTACCTCTCTAACGATTTTTGCACCTTCTTCAAGCGTCGCGAGAGCACGAGGTCACCCCAGCTGGAACACCGTAGCTGAACGGTGTGGCTGAACGCGCAAACCACACACTCATGGAGCGTGTTTGCACCATGCTCCAAGACTCGAAACTTCCACCAACCTTCTGGGCGGAAGCGGTCAACACTGTCGTGTACCTGAAAAACTTGAGTCCCACACGCGCCATGCTGCTGATGACAGTGGAGGAGGCGTGGATGGGACGCAAGCAAACAATGACGTACTTGAAAGTCTTCGGGTGTGGCGCATTTGTGCACGTGTCTACCAGCAACCGAAACAAGTTAGATGCAAAGTCAGTGAAGGCCGTCTTCCTTGGATACAATACCATGGGATACCGCCTCTACAACCTTGCTACACGCAAGATCATCCGGAGCCGTGATGTGATCTTTCAAGAGGACGTGAAGGGCTGGACTTTGAGCCCTATGTCTGCAGTTCCACTTGCTCCCACACTTGTACCTGAATTGGGAGAAGTTTCGGTAGCATAAGAGGACAGTGCGAAAGATGGCGCTGACAACAGTAATGACAAGGACGTGGAGGGAGCTGAGAAGGAGAAGGAGCCTACAGCCGAATCAGATGAAGAAGAGCAAAAAAGCAACATACAGCAGTTGCCACGACGATCCGTATGCATCAACAAAGGTGCAATGGACACTAGGAGCCACAGAGACGATCCGAGCGCCTCGCAAGGAAACACAGGCCGTTGGAGGAGCTGGTTAACCTGTGCACCGTTCCACCACCAACGGAGTGGTCTGACCTCAAGCTCCAATTCCTCACAATCACCAATGACCCAGCCACATTCACCAAAGCCATGCGCAATGCGGAGGCAGCAGATTAACTTGCCGCAGCAGACGAGGAGTATGGTGCACTCATGAAGATTGCCACCTGGACGCTTGAGGAAGCTCCACGTGGCAGCCTGGTGATCGGGTGCCGGTGGATCTTCAGGCGCAAGCGTGGTGTGGATGGTAAGGTGCTCAGGTACAAAGCACGGTTGATTGCAAAGGGGTATGAACAAATTGAGGATGTGGATTGTAATGAGACGTTTGCACCTGTCGCAAAGTTCTCATCCATTCGAGCGATCCTCGTATTTGCAGCTGCTATGGACTATGAGGTGCACCAAATGGATGTAACTTGTGAATTTCTGAATGGTGACCTCCAGGAGGATGTGTACATGGAGCAGCCGGAGTGCTATGTGTTGGAGGAAAAGGAGGATTTGGTGTGCAAGCTTGTGAAGGCCCACTACAGCCTAAAGCAAGCCCCACGAGCATGGTACCACAAGATTGATGAGCAGCTAGCTGGCCTTGGCTTTGTGCACAGTGAAGCTAACCATGCCGTCTATGGGCGCACGCAAGAGGCAAGCCAGGTCATCATCTTGCTCTATGATTTGCTCATTGCATCTTACTCCAAGTCTCTTTTGGACGATGTGAAGCAGTCCCCTGTTGCGAGGTTCGACATAAAAGACATGGGAGAGCTCAGTTACTACCTTGGCCTTCAGGTCAAGCGCGACCGATAGCAGCTGACTTTGGAGTTGTCGCAGAGCACGTACGTGTGCAACATTGTCAAGCGCTTCAACATGGCATGAGCGCGCAAGGCCACAACACCACTAGAAGTGGAAGCGAAGCTGAGCATGATGCTGACTCCCCGTGGCATGCAAGAGAGCAGCCGCATAGAAGCAATGCCGTACCAAGCAATAGTTGAGAGCCTCATATACGCAGTAATGGGCACGCGCCTTGACATCAGCCAAGCAGTGGGAGTGCTCATCATGATTTCTGCGAATCCGGGCATGTCGCATTGGGATGCGGTCAAGAGCGTGCGGCACTACCTTGACAGCAGCAACAGCGTTTGCCTCACCTTCAATGGCAATAACAGCCCCATCCTCATCGGCTACAGCGATGATGATTGGGGAGGTGACCTGGACACAAGGAGGTCGACCACTGGGTTCGTGTTTTTACTCTGGGGAGGTGCAATCAATTGGAGGAGCAAGAAGCAAGAGTGTGTCGCCCTCTCCTCCACTGAAGTTGAGTACGTCGCCTTGAGTAAAATAGCAAAGGAAGCCATGTGGCTGCATGAGCTGCTAGCAAGCCTTGGACAGCAGTAGACCACAGCGACTACAATCTACTAAGACAACATGAGCGCTTTTGCTCTGACCAAGAACGCAGAATTTCACGCTCACACCAAGCACATTGACCTGCGATATCACTTCATTCGCAAATTTGTGGCGAAGCAGGTGGTGCAGATCAAGTTGTGTCGTTCAAGCATGATGCTGGTAGACTTCACCACCAAGCCGTTGGCAATGCACCCCTTTCAGCAGCTGAGGGGACAATGTGCACTTGTGTGATATTTTTCCTTGCAAAGTGGGAGAATGTTGGATATGGGGTGCCAAAAAAGTGACCAAAGTGGGTTGCTCGATAAAAATCATCAAGTCACAAATGAAAATAGAAGATGTTTTGCTGGTTCTGTAGCACTTTACGAAACTGAATTCGGAGTCCGTTTGAGGGAGATATGGATCTTCAAGGTTTGGTGGTAATGGGTCCAGTTCAAGTGACGACTCCTACACTACCAGCACCAATGACGGCCACAATCATAGGCCAGGGAGGTTTGGAGTGGCCTTCAAGGTAGAAAGGCGGCAGGAGGACATTCAAGAAGCTTCAAGGAAGGTCCCCACAAAGATTATTGGTTTTGCACATGGCAGGGATGGTCATTCTCTTGTGTGAGGGTGTGACTGCCGCTCATCCCACTAGGCTACGAGTGTGCGAGGAGGTGAACTTTGACAGAGTGGTTCTTCCAGCTCCATGTGCCGAATGAGGCGTACTTAGGCTTGTTAGAAAGCTGTGCTAATGTATTTTTTTGCTCAATAGTCGATTGAGACATTTGTGTTTTTTGCAAACCTACATTCTCTTCCGTAATTTATGTCTGTGCAACCTGCAACTCCTTCTCACAAACAGTTGTACCTGTCTAGGCGGCTCTTGGTGAGCCTGATTACCTCCCTGAGGGCTGCCCCAATTTTCATCAAACGTGCGGGTGAGTGCTGCCTGGGAGAAGGTATGGGCGGATGCACGCCTTGTGGTTGCCAAGATCCGTGCAACGGCAGAGGGCACGTTCAACGTGACCGCCATGCTTTTGTCCGACGTGTGGATTGGCTGTGACAAACGAGTGCCTCTCAAACTCAAGGTGGGCAAGCGCACGAGAGCAGGAACAAGAGTGGGTCTTGGAGACTACTCCACAGCTGCCCGTGTAGAGGAAGACAAGGAAGAGGACTACGAGGACAGAATCCATGGAAAGGAAGAAGATTCTGAGCCAGAACTGGAGATGGATGAAGATGATTATCTCAATGAATACAGCGAAGACTAAGTAGAGTATGAGGAGGATGGCAAAGGTGAGGACGAGGGTGAGGTGTCAAGGGAAACCAACCATGCGACCGAGAATGGAGGCGAGGACTCCAAACGTAAGGGCAACTGGCCAGGTGTTGTGGCCATATGCCGCCTCTCTGCTCACTTTAGTAGCTCCTTATCCAATGGATCANAGATGATTATCTCAATGAATACAGCGAAGACTAAGTAGAGTATGAGGAGGATGGCAAAGGTGAGGACGAGGGTGAGGTGTCAAGGGAAACCAACCATGCGACCGAGAATGGAGGCGAGGACTCCAAACGTAAGGGCAACTGGCCAGGTGTTGTGGCCATATGCCGCCTCTCTGCTCACTTTAGTAGCTCCTTATCCAATGGATCAGACAATGATTCCGTGCTGCTCCACAAGCCTGATAGATTGGCTGAAGGTGCATTCTCAAAGTCTCCTCTCACCAATGCCCGTTGCTGACATCAATGCCTCGGTTCGGGACGTGCATTCCAAGAATTGCGTACCTTGTTAAAACCAGAGGAGGCCTTTTTTGGGAAATTATGCTCTTGATGTGAAAACAAACATACACAAGAAAAGCTCCTGAAAAAATACGTGGAGCCAACTTTTGCAGCACTTGCAGCACTTGCGGCACTTGCAGCACTTGTCGCACTTGCAGCACCACTCGCACTTGCAGCACTTTCGCACTTGCGGCACTTGTCGCACTTGCAGCACCTCTCGCCCTTGCAGCACTGTCGCAGTTGTATGAATGGTCGAGCTTGGGATCACTTGGGAGCACTTGCCACTATGAAGTCAAAACGACGTACAAGAGACGGATGTACTTGGCTCTGGCTCGGGTTTGCGGTGCGCATCCCAGCGCATGTCTTATGGTGGCGCGTACAACGCACTGCCAAACGAGGCGCTGCTTTGCATTTTCATCCTACTTGCTAGCGGCGCGACAAAGAGGTGTGATTGCATGCACATATGCAGTCGTCACCGTTCATTGGTCTGATCGGCGGTCCATGTTGTTTTCGAGGATGTACGAAGCATGGTGGTGACGGGCTCGTGCACAGCGGTTGGGAACCGTTACAAGGTTCAGCCGTTAGCCAAGACTCTCTACTGACAGGTCAAATTTGGAGGAACTAAAGGGCGGTTTGCATGGGGTTGACATGTCCAATGCCAATTTTCCTGGGCGAATGTTGAAGCCGACGGTCCGATGAACGCGTCCTCTAAGGGGAATTCTGTCCGCATCAGCTGATGCGGACAGAATTCCGCTTAGATGACGCGTTCATCGGACGAGGGCAAACGCTTACGCCACCATCGGCTTCAACATTCGCCTAGGAAGATTGGCATTGGACGTGCCGTCTACCGGTCGGTGATGTCCTGATGACCGGTCGTTCCGTGCGCACCGTCGCAGGCTTGATTGACGCTGTCCATCTTGAATGGACAACCAATAATCAGCTACTGTTTCAAAAAAAAGTAAAGAAGAATAAGTCATGTGTATCGACGTTCGAGAACATTATGTGTGAAGGTTAGCCCACAGGGTGTTGGTCGACCATGCAAACATGAATGTCGCGTTTTTTTTGGTTTTTTGGAGGAACAAAACTGCAGACAAGTACGGTGCGCACTTTGTGCTCAAGAAAAAAAGACGTGGTAGCGCGTCATTCATTGGTTCATGATTGACGCACAAGGGCAGCATAACGTTTAAGGGTAAGTTTGGCATGACACGATTGACTGGTACTTTCCTCAAAGTTGCGAGACCTCGACGGCTGTTGTGTGCCTCACGAACTGCACGACCATGTTCGGAAGTCCACCAGTGTTAGACAATCGGAAGTCTGAAAGTTGCGGATTATTCACCGTGGTCGTGTTGGTTTTGAGAAAAGCCACCCAAGTCGATGTCGTGCAACCTCGAGGACAGTGCCAGACACTCGTGGCATGCCAAACTTACCCTAAGCGCGACTGACGTCATATTTTTCCAGCCGGTGCTTTCCGGTTATATCCTGTTTTAAACTGTTTGGCACAGGCTGGAAATACAGGTCGAAGTGGACCAAAACCCTTCAATCTCACTTCGTTTTCACAAACATTGCATTTGCCAAGGAAACGCACAGTTTTCCATTCAGTTCTCCGCAGCCGGTTTGGCCCGTCGAGAACCGTCAGAACTGTACCAAATAGAACCAAACCAAAATCCAAGTGGGGGCAAGGAACCGAACCGCAAACAGTCGGTTCTGGTTCATCCGGTTCAGGCAATCGGTTCGGCCGGTACCGGAACCATCCGGTTCTCGATTAGTTCCGGTTCTTCGCACCGTGTCCTGGCTGAGAATCTGAACCGTTTAACACCTCTAGCGCACAACCCTTTGTCTGATACTCTGGTGTTCCAACGTGGCCCGAGTTCACGGCTGTGTTTTGTGCCAGTTCTGAGTCTAAGCGTGAGCTTTCTGGTCGCCTCACGCTTTGTCTATGAGGATTGGACAGAATTGCAAGGCAGTCATTTTCGCAAAGACAACGGTGTTTGCGTTAGTTTTTCTACATTCACATGATTTGACGAGTTACAGTGCTACTGTCACGCTTTCCAATCCACTAAACCACGTGAAAATCAGGTTTTGTAGCTCCCGCTACGTCAGTCAAGGCGCGGCACACCAATGCAGCCGCTCAGTTTGCGGCGCCCGTGAAAACGTTTCTGTTAATGGACACTTAAGGAGGCAGGGATCATTCTGACTTTCTTCAGGAAAGGGTGTTCCTGGTCCTGTCTCGTGCAGGTGTACATTCCTCTGTGCATTCTTTGCAGGCTTTAACCAACTGAGGAAAGAGCACGTCTTTTCAATGCGCTCAGCATTCACTCACAGGTCTGTTAGTTTTGTCAAAGCACTGATTGATGATGGAATGGTTCCAGTCAGCTCACAATTGTTGATGCTCCTGCAGTAAGAAAAAATGATGTGGAATTGACAGAGGGTGACATCATTTTGCCAAACACCCATACCAGAGCAGAAATTCACCTTCTAATGCATTCTTTCATCCTGCCTCTGTTTGTTGAATCCGCGACATGTTCTCTTGAAGCCTCATAAACACTCAGACCCAAGGAACAGGCATGCTGGGGCAAATGCTTCCATAACTGTGGCCCCAAATAATGTGGCCTCGTACAGACAATCTTCATTCTCAACTCTTTTGTGGTATCTTTCATATTTGTATGATGCTACAATCTGGGTTTTCTCCCGGCTCTTTGGACCAGGGGATGATGCTGCATGAGGCTGCCTCTGTTCTCCATAGAGACACACACAACTTGATCTTTTCATCCAGAAAAGGAAGGCAGCCAGTGCTAGCCACAAGTGCTGACACTCAGGATCAGCAACGAGTGCGGAAAGCCAACACTAGCTGCAAGGGCTGACAGCTCACATGCACGGGCCAACTGCCCTCAGTCACACTAAGGACAGACGTCAACGGCCACATAACAGCTACACAAGCAAGAAATAACACCAGTGAAAGCTGGGCAGCCGACACTCACGCCATGGGCAGCTGCATAAGTGACAGCCACGCCAGTGACAACAGTGCAAGGGATGGCATTGGGGCAGACAGCCAGCCATCAGCTGCGCGCTAGCCACAATCCAGGCAACATTCAGCCGCGCAACAGCTGTCACCTGCCGGACTCTCGTGAGCCAGCTGGCCATTAGTTGCCACCCTGCTGCTGGCCAGAAACAAGCAAGTGCTCTGCCAGTCAATCTATTGCCGTCAGCCAGCAGGCTTCTAACTTTCGGCCAGCCAACAGCTAGCCATGCTTCCCCCTTTCCATTCCTCTCCTTCCCCGCCGCCTCCTCTTCCACTCCCTCCTCCTCCTCCTCCTCCTCCTCCTCCTCCTCCTCCTCCTTCTCCTCCTC
>SZWC01000735.1:99480-124800 GCA_023375785.1 Penium margaritaceum
GTACAAGCAGCCTTCTTGACCGTGCTGGGCCATTTTTTCTCGGCAAGGCCACTAACGTCAGGACACACCTTGGACGCTGCTCGGGGCTTGCTGCAGAGCGCACTCGCACGAAGCAAGTGGTGGAGGTTGAGGGCACACCGGAAGCTTAAGCCAGACACTGATGGATTTTTCAGAGATGGCTAAACCCCCCAACGGCACCTTGGACACCCCAACGGTAGTGCTGGTGCTGGGAGCTTTGAGCCAGTGACGCATAGAGCATGCCTCAAGCGCGGCTTTGCACACACCACCCTAACGCGTGAGCTTTTCTTGTTTATTGAGGTCGTGATCACCAACCCCACCTTGCATACGCCACCCTAAACTATGTGTAGGCGAGAACTTGGGGACTGTTCTTCTACCTCCGGAATTTGGAATCCACGTGAAAAGGAATCTAGATAAAAACGCATGTCTACGAGCTAATCGGCAGATAGATCGTAGTTTCGGAATCAGAGAACCACGGTCATCATTTCTACTGAACACAGCAGCTCTCATCAGAATTCCACATACACGTCAAGCGACATTCACGTAGGCTTGGCACAGATGGTCAATGTGTTTGTAAACGAACCCAACTTTCAAAACCTTACAAAGTTGGCTGGTAGCCACAAATAATTTCAAATCTGTTGGGGTGAACAGCAATCCAGAGGATCATGGCAGCTACGGTGAATGTTTGAGAGTAGAACTAAATGTTCCTTGAGTGCAGTTCCCAAATGAACCTTTTGGGGTATGCGGTAGATATCTATAAGTTGGCGTTTAACTAAAAAGTCTGAAGGTGGCACTAAATCACCTTACCACTAAACATCAAGCGCTTCCTCCAAGTGAAATGGCGCTTTATGCGCGCATTTCTATTTTGAGCAAGCATCCTTGAATTTTAGGGGGGTTTCTTTTTTTTTAAGATTCAAGCAGTAGACCTGGAACTAGCACATGCGACACGTGTACAAGGCATCCGTTATGCCCCAACAAGGCCCAACAAATGCAAACACAACTATTGCAACACCCCTGCGTGACACACCCATTCTAGGTGTGTCGCAAAGAGCCATGTTACATAACCATGCACGGAATTAACACAAAAACTACAAGGTTCCTTGTTCAAGAACTGTTCTTCTCACCGTTACTAACGATGATAGTCCCAGAGCCGCCAAACATTGTGACCTTCTCCACCATGTTAGGGAGATTCATGCATGAATATTAGTCTTCATACAAGAGCTCCACTCATCCCTCGTCCTTTACATTATTCTTTTTTGTCTAACTAGATGGTCAATCCATGATGGAGACCTATAAGGGCTGCATTGGCAAATGAAGTTGCGCCACGGATATCTTCTTCAGTTGTCAACATGTCTCGCATGAATTTTCCGATGTGTTGTGGCGTCCTCCATGCCTTCATATCTTGTCAGAAGCTTTGTGACACACAACTGCGGGTAGTTTGGCCGCCTCTTTGTCATTCTGTACACCATGCCTAGTAATCTTCCTACAGCTGGTCCCCACACTCCCCCCATACCGCTCGCCTTATGCTCGCTTATCGCTCGACATGGAAAGCCGCCAAATTCAATTCTCATGTGGGCCCTTCTACCCACAGAGTCATCCTCTTTACCAGCAACGCACCTGCATTTTGGCGCTCATTCTCTAATAGGCGCTCACAAGCAGCCTTTATCCCACCTACACAATGAGGATCCTATTCAACAGAAGTGCTTGGACGGCCAGCCCTCCCACCAATGATTTACCTCTCTCCTTATGCACACCCACCATTACCTGATGCAAACTTCACCCTACGGCCAGTTTTGAGGCAAACCGAAGAAGAGACACTAGACCAAATGCGTAGGCCTACAGCCCTAGACACCATGGCTTCAGGCTTGAGGACCTCCTCCTACCCGAGCTTGCCCCCTTCCTTAGCACGCGTGTAAAGAATACCTCTCAATTAACTCCCTTACACTACACTACAATGAAATTCTCATCTACCCCATGCATAAGCGTTGGGACCACAAAAACCTTAACAATTATCACCTTTTTACTATGCATCCAAACTTCACCAATCGTTATTCCACTTACCGCACTGTTGCTTTCATGCGCACCCCCTAGTTAATGCGTTCATCTTGCTAGAAACGCTTTTCTCCTAAGAAAACTCTCCAGTCCATGCCTTCAACTTGTACCCCCTTGTTCTCTCGGCCCGCCGTAGGAAGCGTCCTCTGTATGCTGCTTTCCTAGACCTTTGCAAGGCCTACAAATCCTCCGGGAATAAAATACTTTTTGCCCAACTTGACGCTCTTAGCCTCACCACAAACAAAGTCCTCGCTATGGAAAAACCTTTATTCGTGTGCCAGCGCCTGCATCCACACCAATTTTTTCCACTCGGATCCTTTTCAAATTTTCCAATTGAAGGGCGACCCGTGCAGTCTTACACTCTTCAACTACCACATTGAACCCCATAGCTCACGCCATCTCTCACATCAACATAGATGCTCTCACTCTTCTTCACACACCCATTCCACTCCTCCTACAGGCCGACAATGTTGTCCTCATATTTGAGTCAGATAGCGGCCTTCAACATCCCATGGACGAGATATTCTACTCTTCGAGTGCCCTTGGCCATACAATCTAGCCAATAAAATATGATGTCTTGGTCTTTTGCTCATCTCGCAACAAGTGTAGCCTTAACATTTTCCTTCCCACATTACCCTCGGCATCCTCTCTTCCCCTCTATAACAAATACACCTACCTTGGCCTACATTTCTCTGCTACCTCTCTACACATAATTGACACAAAGTCACTAATCACAAAATCAAAAGAGGTGTTAGGGGCAGTCCGAAGAAAATATACTTCAACCTCTACACACACTGTGTCCCTCAACCTCACTCTCGTTTGCACCCTCTGCCTCTCCCGCCTAATGTTTGGTATTGCAATGTGAAATCCACCTACCCTTGGAGTAGGATGCTGCTCCTATCACATGGCCATTGAAAGGCCCATAAACTATATCTTGATGGAATCTTATTGTGTGCCACAATAGTTGGAAGATTAACACCATGCTACCTCATACATGTTGATTCAAACATTCTCCCATTCTAGTTCTTGCCCTTTGTCTACAATTCTAGGTATGAAACATATGTGGAAACGCTACAGGTGCAGCATCTTGCCAATGTGGCCTAGTTTTGGCATGTCAAGAAATAAGAACCATGGCATACCACATTTTAATGTGCAACCCATGTCCTATGCACCTCACTTGCCTCAGACTCTTGGTCTGAATTGTCCCATGCTTTCACAAGCACGATACACCACATGTGCTGAGATGGGAGTTAACTTGAAACAATGAATGCTCTGACAATCCTATCTGCCGCACAAACAACTTTTGGAGAATAAATTCCAGTAGAGGGGGTTGGGACAGTTTGTGTACAGGGACAAAAAGGTGATGTGTGCCTGACTGGGGTTTTGTATGTCCCACGAATGACGATAAACTTACTTTCTAGATCTTGGTTGGATTCTGTGGGAGGGTTCATTACCATACAGAGAAAGAGCCTGTGAAGCATACGTCTAGGTTGTACGGAAGTTTTAGGGGGCCCACTTGTTGGTGACTTGCACAGTCTACCGCTTTGATCAATCATAGCTCATCCACACGCCCATACTTACCTTTCTGTAAGGCTTTGTGCCAGCACCTTGAGGTCATGCATCAGCGCTCAGCCTACATTAGACGATCTTCCCTCCAAGACCTCACTTAAGCACGTCCAGCCTATGGCCTAGATCTTGAGATGATAAAAAATCAGCAAAGATCACATCCGTGTTTTGCATTTGGATGCCGACAAATGACACAGTAATCATTTCCCCATCGTGAACACAGATCCATGACCCCCTTGCGGTTGGTTCATACGGACGTTTGGAATCCAAGAAACCAGTACCCAACATCAACAGCAGAAGGTGCAGAATACATGTTGAGTCCGATTGATGACTACACAGAGATGACATGGTTTTTCTTGTTAAAATAGAAGGGGCATGATGTAGCTACAATATGAAATAGGCTACCTCAAGCACAACATGAATGCGGACGACCACTGTGCATTCTTCATAGCAATCAAGGGGGGGAGTTGATAAGTCAAGAGTTTGAGGATTTCTTGGTCAGTCAAGGTATTCAATACCAGATGTGAGCTCCACGCACACCTCAGTAGAATGGAGTTGTAGAACATTGGCACCATACTCTAAATGAAGCAATTCAAACCATCATGATCACAGCATGGGTTTTACAAAGTTCTTGGGGTGAGGTAGTAAGTTATGTTGTTTGGGAACAAAATCGCATTCCTCACACACACTCATCGTTGACTGTTACTCTATGGCAGTTGTGGTACAACGAGAGAGCTGATCTAGCACTGGCCCAAGTATGGGGTAGTGTCGTATGCTACTGGTGGTCTCCAGATGATAGGACTAGAAAGCTAGATAGACCAAGATGGTAAGGTGTCTTCATGGGGCCAAGTACAATATCAAAGGCATGGCGATGTTCTGAGCTTGAGACTCAACAAATAGTTGAATCACGTCTTATGGAGTTTCATGAGAAGTTTTTTGCAATGCACTACTACACTAAAAAGAAAAAAAATTATCTTCTAGCACACACACCAATCAAATGTACTTGACCCTTTTCTACTCCACTGACTCCACTACTAGGCATCCGCAACACAATAGTTGTGCCTGTTTATTCTATCATTTTCAACCCAGGACATTGCACCATTGCACATTCTTATCAGCCTGCATCTGCAAACATCATGCCTGGGACGGGAAAACATACGAGTACCTTGGTATCTATATCCGTACCATGAACACCATCAACACCATCAGCACCATCAGCACCATTGGCACCTTGAGCACCATCAACACCATCTTTGCAACAAGCACCATCTGTACCATCACCATCATCACCATCCTTAGGTGCTCCTCAACCCCCAACCTCTGTCCAATCAACCCCATCAAGAGCAGGAATCTCTCCTTCTTCCTTCACACGAGTATGGAGTGCTCTAGGACCAATGGGACCATTTATGGAATCGACGTTAGAACAGGAATAAAAGGCAAGGGAACGTGAGGTAGGTAAGAAAATTGGCACTAAGGGGAAACAAACTCATAACAGTAGACAAGAAGTTGTACAATGCCATGTGTAATGTGGTCAAGAATGCACACAGCCTTCTACCACAATCAAGGGTTACAATGATTTGGAGAGAGGGGAATGAGGATTCACTCATAGGTTTGGGTCATACAACATCACAATTTGTTCTACAGACATATATGGAGGCAATGACATGTCCAGATGCGTACTTATGGTAGCAGGCCATTGAGGATGAGTTGAATGCGATTCATGCATTTGATATGTGGGAGAAGGTAGACTTTCCATGTATAAGGAAAGAAATCGAGGCAAAGTGGGTGCTTGTGGTAACGTATCACGTTAATGGTATCATTAAGAGATACAAGGCATGACTACAAAGAAAGGATATTCTCAAGTTCCAAGCATTGACTTTGAAGACATTATGGCGTAAGTGGGCAAGTACTCTAGTGGCCGCGGTTTGTTTGCGGCAGCAGCACAGTTTGATTGGGAGATACATCACATGGTTGTGAAGAATGCTTTTCTTCATGGAAAGTTATATGAAGAGATCAACATGGTCCAGCCAGAAGGAGTGGACGATGGAAGTGGCATGGGTTACCGCCTCAAGCAAGCATTATATGGTCTCAAAAGGTCTCCACGGTGTTGTGATGAGGATTTAGAAGCTGACTTAGTGGATGGAGNCATTATGGCGTAAGTGGGCAAGTACTCTAGTGGCCGCGGTTTTTTTGCGGCAGCAGCACAGTTTGATTGGGAGATACATCACATGGTTGTGAAGAATGCTTTTCTTCATGGAAAGTTATATGAAGAGATCAACATGGTCCAGCCAGAAGGAGTGGACGATGGAAGTGGCATGGGTTACCGCCTCAAGCAAGCATTATATGGTCTCAAAAGGTCTCCACGGTGTTGTGATGAGGATTTAGAAGCTGACTTAGTGGATGGAGGTTTTGTAAGAAGCAATGCAGACCACAAACTCTTTATTCCAAGAGATGGGAGATCATTGGTAGTAGTTCTTGTGTTTTTTTATGATCTCCTCATCTTCTTGTTGTCCACCAAAGAAGTTGCTTGGACAAAGGAGCTGCTAAAGAAGGGATGCAAAATGAAGCAAGTAGGACAAGTCGGCATATTTTTAGGGATGGAGGTCCTATGGAACAAACAAGAAGGGTGGATGGAGATTGGTCAGCAATGCTACGTCAAGACTTTGGCCACAAAATATGCTACAATCCTGGAGGTTGTGCGATGAGTGTTAGCTCTCATCACAGTAGAGGGAAGGAGATTAGTGATGCAACCGCCTTCACTCTTGCCAGTGATGTTGACACCCACCTATACCAGTTGATGCTTGCATCTGTCATCACTTGTTTAGACATCACATACGTAGTTAACCTTTTCTCTTGGTTCAACAGCTCCCCACAAAGTCTTTACATGAGGGCTTTGGTTTGTGTCCTTCTATAGACGATGGACACAACAATCATCGTTCTTCGATATCACCACACACCCAATGGTCTTTAGGTGGCTGGATTTAGTGAAAGCGACTATGCAGCGGATGTGGCAGGATCTCACAGCAAGACGGGGTATGTTTTCAAAATTTGAGGTGGAGTAGTCTCATGGCACAGCGGCAAGCAAGACTACATCACCACAAGTTTAGAAGAAGCAAAGTATGAGGCACTTAGTGAAGTTGAAAGTGAGGCGACATTGTGGCGCATCTTCTTGCATGACCTGCATATTCACATTTTACATTTACCCCTCATGAGTGACAACCAAAGCACTCCCAAGTTTGTTCAAAACCTAGTACATCATCTTTGCATCAAACACAATTGTGTTGCAAATCACGATGTGCAGGATGCCATACACATCACAAGTGTCTCCATTCATGGTTTTCGCTCTCTTCATCAGCATGTAGACTAGTTGACAAAGGGCTTACCTGCACCCTCATTGTATTTTCATGCACAGGATGAAAGACTTGTATGGCTTGGACTCTAAAGAGTAGGGTGCAAAGGGGAGTGTTGGACTGGATCAGATTTTCCACTTGTTTTTCCTCTTCTTCATATTCACGATATGCTTTGTGCTCTTGGGCTACTTTTTGGTCATGTTTGAGAAATTGCATGCTGTTTCTAGGTTCCCCATAAGTGCCTCGCTCATGGGGTTGACGAAGTGTTGCCCTTTAGAGGCACTCCTGCTTAGGTGACTCAGACTCCATCTGCTATTTTTCTTCTGCTATAGCAAAGGTACGCATGCAGTCTATCCTTGCTTCTCTAGCATTTTGGTTTTGAAAGAACCTTTGTGGGTGGTTGTGTGTGTGTGTGTGGGGGAGTCAGAATCTGCAAATCATGACTGAAATTGTCGCCCACTGATGAATGGGATAGTCAAGGGGTTGAATGATAGCATCTACAGACTTGAGAATGTGGTCGTTGTAGTTTTCACAAAAGATGTAGACGTGGGCTACAAGATTTCAAACTAGATATTTGAGGCATTTATCACTAAATTGGTTTCTAAAATTGTTTCTAGTTTAATATATGGTATTGAATACATGTGGAAATGAATTCCTTTTGAAGAAAAGCTTCTCGTAACAACATCAGTGTACAAAACGTTTCACGTTTTCACAAAACAAACATTTTTAGTCAAAATTTATTCTTTGATTATTTTGCATATAGAATAATATAAAAATTAATTGCTCATGTTGTTTTGTTCCCATACTTATCCTCAAGTTGTTTAATTTCAAACTTTTAACTAATGAACGCTTCCTAAATCAATTAATTGATTGATGATTATGTCAAAATTAGGAAGAATCCTAGATTTCCTACTATAGATTTACAAAAGACAAGAGATTTTCATCAAAGTTATCATTCAATGACACTTAAAAATATGTTTCATTTCCGATATCTGTGAATTGAACATGAGATTTTGTTTTTTTTCAACATAATTTGAAATGGAAAAAAATTGTGTTCAAATGAGTTTTATGGTTTGTCTTCAACCATTAGGCAATTTTTTTATGATCCCTCTACCAAGTCCCAGGTTGCAGGGAAGATTTCTCATAGTTGATCATGAAAAATAAAAGTGAATGGATGAAAAACTATGTTGAGATGGATCTGATATAAAGAAATGTATTAAAAAAATCACTAAAAGCTCCATTGAATTCCTTACTTTATGTTTACATTCTGTTGTATGTCGTAGATGTATAATAGGTGATTTTCATACATAGATTAAAAAATCATCATACCAGACTCAAAACACGTTTTTAATACCAAATATGTAATTTTTCAACATACATGATGATTAATTTTATGAACAGCTAGTTTCAACCCCTTTTACTTTGATTTGCATCTTTATCTTGAGAAAAAGCCTTGCCTAGGTCATGAAAGAAAAGAATTCACACAATTCCTTTTTCGGCCAGTTCAGAAACATGTCTTTTTTTAAACGATTCATCTTGGCGTGCGTCCATTCTCGGCCCCTTGCTGTCGAGAGTCGCGAAGTAGGAAGTGAGTTTCACAAAGATTACTTTTCGTTAGGGCCCCGCAGCTGTAAATGCTCGAGGCAAATGAGGAACGCGGCTCAAGGGCTACTGAAGTATCGGATGCATTCGAAACTATGGCCGCAAATGAGAAGTGGGATTGAATTGTTTTCCTTTCAAGAATGGCGTCGCCATACGTTTTCCACTTACATGGCGCAACTGTCGCATCTCTGGACTCACCTAAGTCGGAAGATGCGAGATGTTTGCGGAGAACGAGTGGTTGGTGAGTTGCACTACTTCAAACAGTACCGCAGAATGACTAAGTTGAATAGCAGGCGAGGAGGCCCACCAGTTCAGGAGACATCGGTGACGCAAGCGAGCCAACCGTGCCTGGCCATCGAGACCTGGCCCCATCGCCAGCGGGACAGGGCGGTAGCGGGGCCCCGCAGGTCCCCAGCTCGGCGCGGGGGCCCCGCTGCCGCGGGGCACTAGCTCTGCGCTGGGGCCCCGCGGTACCGGGTCCCCAGTGCATTCACTGCAACGTGCCAAGCAGGTCACGGACGCAAGTTACCCAGAGCAGGAAAATACTCAGAAATCCCATTACTGAAGATATCAGTTTTACCACTCCCTGCTTGGTGAAAACAGATATCCAAGAACCACGGCATTCATTCTTCAATAAACAAATACTCTGTGGGTCATGTCAAAATCCTTGAAACCCATATACTACGTTTTATCACAATAAACACCTATGGGTTCCTTGGTTCATTACAATATACCCCGTTGACACATGATATGCTTCACTATTGCCATACACCCCATGGTGCAAGGTGTGAATGTTACTTTCAATGTTCTAGAAAGAAGATTCAACGCCAGAAAAAACAACATTGAGACGAGGTTCCTATTCTATCCAATACAAAAAACCGCCAAATTAACAAGAGTTCATGAAAGAAAAATGAAAAAGAGTTTTTAGAAAAAAAGAAAAAGAAAAATTAAAAAGCCGAAATGCACAATGCAACCAATATGGCACACCCTCAAGGTCACTTGGAATAACGGCACCAAAATGGCTTTTGATGACCTATGACTCAAAATCAAACTCTCCAAATATAATAAAGTGTAAAGTGGGTTACATCAAAACTATATCTTTCCCCGAAGGATGAACCGTGAGAAGACCAAAGGCTGTATCGTAACTTAAATGTACCCAGAAATCCATGAAGAGATAGGAAAACTTTAAAAAACGCAATTTGTTGGGGGATAAGGTAGCCCACTAACTATAACGACTAAAAACCAAAACGACACTACCCAGACGTAACCTTATGAATGTGCTTGATTTTCAACAACAAAGTCTAACGTTCGAACAAGATGAGTGAAGTTTGAAAGCGACCAATCAAGATATCAACATCTCAAAGGAGCATACGTGCATGTCAACAGAAGAAATTCCATCCATGACTATTCAAAGATTGGAAAAACAAAGCATCTTGAAATGACATCGACGTAGACTATGGCCTCAATGCAAGACGTGGGACTAAAGCATGGGGAGCATGTTAAAATGAATATTCCTTTTTGAGACCTTCGATCATCAAAGTTTTTTATCAAAGACTGCAAATTCTATAATTGAACAAGGGTCACATAAGAAAAAATATACAGCAAAAAAGAACTTTGAGTAAAGAAGGAAGTCAGATGCATCATCTTACTCCCAACAGTGTTCAAATATTTAAAAGAATAGAAAAAGGGTTGAATATGATATATGTTTGAATAAAATAACATTTTTAGATCATCTATAGTTAAAACAACAACGTTCAAAGTGAAAAACGAACCTATTCTTTGGCATACAGTTTATAGTTATTCACCCCTACATCATATGTCTTGATGTGTGTAATTAAGTGAAATTCATGGCAAGGGTCCTTCAATGAAATCATTTTCTGAAAAATACATAATTTCCAATTATTAACTCAAAAGAGTCCAATACACAATTGGTCATATGTACTTGACAACGGATGTTTTCTTGGATATACGTGAGGCCGTTATAGCCTTTTGACATACTTATGAATCGAATCAAACTAAATTGAAGGCACCATCAGGAGTACCAGCAAGTGGAAGAGCAGTGAGCAGCACAAAAAAATCGAAGAAAAGTGCCAAAATTGAACCTAAAGTTTTCAAATTTTCAAAATGGTCAGAATTCAAACTTATTAAAAAAAATACACAAATCCAAACTTAAGTGATCAAATCAAAACATGTCCAAAGTTTGCTTTTTGGCTCGAATTGGTTTCATTTTTTCTAAGGAAATGATGAGTTCGGATCTAGTGTAAATCCAAACAGAAAGTCTCGATTCGGTTTGGATTCGGATTTTTATGTTCGGATTCCGATAAATCCAATCTTAACCCAATCCAACATCCCTCATCATCGTTATCGCCATCGTCGTCAATGTTGTCCTTATTGTGTCATTATTGCATCATCGTCATGTTGTGTCATTATTATCTCATTGACGTTGCTGTCGTCGTCGTGGTCATCATGGTTCTTGTGGGACATCGTCATGGCCAATGTCATTAACGCCATTGTTTATGTCATCGTTGTGGTCGTAGAAGTCATTTTCATCTCCTTCATTGTCATTGTCATTGTCAATGTTGTCCTCGTCGTCGTCATAGTCATTGATGTCGTCGTTGCATTGTCGTCCTCGTAGTGGTTGTCTTCGTGGTCATTGTGGTTGTCCCCGTAGTCGTTACTGTTGTCGCACAAGGGTGGAGGACTATGGACCAAACGATAATACCTCCACTAAGTTTCATGGTCACACGAAATGTTTTAATACATGTATGCGCATTTTACGGTCTGTCCATTGACAAGCATCTGTGCATGTCCATTTCTTTTAGGAGAATCATGGTCACAACCCTCATTGATCCCACCTCAGATACGATTATCACACCGATCAAAGATATTGACAAGAAGAAGCATTATGATAGTGCTCTTCACGAAGTGCCGGACAGCGGTTTTTTTTGGGTCTTGTTTTTTTGGGTTGAGTTTACGGTGAAGTCGAAAGTTGAACACAGGTTTAGAGAACAAGCTGTGCCTCCCAACGGTGAAGCTGTGGGAGGCAAGGGAGGGGCTAAACTACAAAAAACATCATGCAACATCGAAACGCTTGTAAACAAGCTCCACTCTCACTCCACGGATGCACGAAGAGCTGCATTAGGAGGTGAACAAGATGATGACTCCCGTAACACCCGAACCCTATGTCACGCAAAGCACGCTCTTCATACATTGGTGCAAAAACTACAACTTACGTCGAATTCCTCACACTAAGCAAATTACACTGTACTTCCGGGATCCTACCCATGATGGTAGTGTCATTGGAACAAAAGCGCAACTAGTCATCACAACCAGCACATTTAGGGTAATGAGAGGGGCGCTACAGAATGCGAGGTTTTGTTTCTAGCTATATTACAACTGGTACTTGAGTGAGAAGCTCGTGAAAGGAAAGAGAATCGAGGCCTACGCAAATGCAGTAACAAGGAAGGAGCCAAAAGTGACAAGAGACCGGGGTAAGTGTCCATAGGTGAACATACTTGCGGACTACCTCACTCGAGAAGAGTACGAGAAAGTGAGCAGTGAAGTTCTTAAGAAAGGCTACAACGAGCCGGCCTTGAGGATTCCCTCCGTGTTCTAGGTTGTACGACAAGCATTGAGTAGAAAGTTTGTTATACACAGAGGTCAACGTTGGCGGACCTGTTCTTGGTCAACATCCCACAGACTGCTATATGGCGCATCTGTTCTTGTGAGTGTACTCCATTGTGCATCCTATTACGACAAGGGAAAGCCAACTCGCTGGGGAGGAACGCGTACTACTTCCTCTTCCGTGGTCTCAACCCACAATTTTGTGCTATTGGAGCCCTTACATAGTGGATGTTCTTCAGGTTCCATCCACGAAATGAACCTACCCCATATTTCACAAGAGATGGATATGTAAGTCTCTCAATCCCTCCATCACACTTTGATGCAGCACCTCTACTTTGTTGTCTGAAAAGTTGTTACACATGTCGTCACGCCTTAGTTCTATGTCTTTGTTATTTCTTTTCATGCAACACATCCTGCTATGGCCTAAGTCTACGCTCACTCCAAAGCATGAAGTCTCATGAGATGCTCAGGGGCAATACGTAGATGTGGTCTTTTTCAAGTCGAAGGTCCGCAGAAGAAGAACTGCATGCATTTTGACCTTCAGGAGCCATTCAAGCAGCGTTACATGGCTGTTCACAAAGCGATGTTACGACTGCTGGAAGGTGGAAGGGCTCAAAAACGACACTCTAGATTTCTACTACATGGAACTTGTCTTTGCCCCTGTGGCGGGATTCGCTCCCGATTTGAAGGCTTACTTCACAACCAGGAGTTCACTGTTGGTTGACCATGGACTGTTTGAAGAAATATTCCCTTGGGTTGAGCAATAGTGGGAGTAGGTTGAGAAGATAGGTTTCCTTTGAAGATTGCACTTGACTATGTGCCTCCGTTTGGTTTTGTCTTCTGTCAACATTGAGCTTATGTTTTTCAACTTCTAATGGTGCAGGCAACATCGTTGGAACACACACTGTGAACTTCCGCTTTGAATGTGCTCAACTTCTTCGAGTTTCTGCAAGAAGTTCTAATGCAAGACTTTTTTGCAGTACCAACTAGTCTGTTTGCCATTGTTGGTGCTTTGGCAGCCATGTTTAGCAGGTTAAAAGTGAAACCATTTTAGGTTATCTTAACTCTTCTAACCCTCGTGTTGTAGCCTTATACATTTCTACTTGGTGTTCACGCCAATATTCAACCGGCTACATAATGTGATTAAGCAACACATCGCTTGTGAAGAACGTCAATGGGGGCGTCACGGTGAGCGGATGACAATGGATGATCCCAGTGGATGGCGCCACGACTGAAAGGGTGAATGCCCCCATAGGTCGGAGGATCAATCGTGTGAGTGTGCAAAGGGGGGATGTTGCTACCAATCACAAGTTAGAGGAAGAAACTGTGCTGCTTTCGCAGCAAAATAGACCGGAGTCCAATCTTCGTCTGACCAGACGATCACGCGACAACCTACAAGGTGGCATTGAAAGCGGTGGTGTTGGAGTGCAAGGTGACCCGAGCATCACTTGGTGGCCCACGTGGTCGTTTTTTTTTTCCTCGGCTTTGGCCTTTGGGGGGGGAGCAGGATGAGGATAAGCCATTAAAAAGCGATGGCCTCTATGAGGAAAAAATTGTGATTTTTTCCTTCCTTTTATAGCCCTATTTTTAATCCAAACAATAATTTTTTGTTTTTGAACGAGCAAATGACCATTGGGTGAGTGTGATTTAGTGAGGGTGGTGGGTAGGGGTGGGTGAGTGAGTGAGTGAGTGAGTGAGTGAGTGAGTGAGTGAGTGAGTGAGTGAGTGAGTGAGTGAGTGAGTGAGAGTGCGTGAGTGAGTGAGTGAGTGAGTGAAAGAGTGAGTGATTGAGTGAGTGAGTGGGGGGCCGAAGGGCCGTTTCCATTCGGCGCCCACCATCCCCTCCCCCCCCCCCCCCCCCCCCCCCCCCCCCCCCCCCCCCCCCCCCCCCCCCCCCTCTCTTCACTCGATTCGGGCCGAAGGGCCGGGTCGGCCCTTCGTCGGCCTCGCGATGGATTCCCATAGCGAGGCCCAGTCGTCCGGGGCAGCTGGGGCTGCCCCTGCGGTTCGGACGGCCGGCTCATCGCCGGCCGTTTCCCCTCCTTCCGCCGGCCGTCCGCCTCCCCACGCCCGCTGGGGCTGGTCATCGCCGCCAGGGGTTCGGCGCGGGGATGGTCCTCCCCCGCGCCGAACCCCACCCCTCGGATGGTCTGTCCGCCCCCGGCCGGGGGGTGTTCGGACCGTCCCAGACTTGGGATAACGTCGGCCGCCGTCTTCAACCGAAGTTCCTAATTCCCGTCGCCTCGCTGGCGCTTCAAACACCAACGGCACTAGTCATGACTGGACGTGGCTGAGAGTCGGAAAATCCGACCGCTTGAGTCCGACCGAAGTGATGCGGCGGAGCCCGCGTATTGTTTTGTCGCGACCCTCAGGCGCACAAAAAACCGCGTACTTAATTCGTTCAGCTCAGGTGTGACCGTTTGTCGCTAGCGACTCGCTTCATTCCCTGCCTGCTTTTCCGGGGTTAATTACTCTGGAAAATAGACTGTGCGAACAAATACCTCTAACAGGACCGTGTCGAATAATATCTCTCGGTCCAGGAGACCAGAGCAAACTTGTTTCCGATGCGATGAACTAGGTTCCGCGCACCTAATGAGGCAATAAAGTATACCACATTAAAAACCAACACAAGAGCCAAACGCAAAGAATGAGGACCACAAGAGGCGTTCTTAAAACAACTGGAAAAGCAGTGATGAACACGAATACAAGTATATTGGAACGAAACTAAAGTTAAAAAAGAAATACAAACGATACATGATTTCATTTAGAGAAGAAGGAATTTCTGCAAGGTCTGAAAATTATATCTACATAAGTCTTATACTTCCTTTAATAAGGGGAGGAAAAAATTGTACTATATGAAAAAACAACTATAGATTTTTTCATCATTGATTAATAATAACATCATGAGAATAAATGAAAATACATATTCTAAGAATAGAAATCATGAAAAAAAATATTAAGTTCAGTTTAATAAACAATTGAATGATATGTTGAACATTTCACTAATCGTTTCTAATATATCAATCATGAATATTTCATGATAAAATATTTAAAGAATTAAAAACATTATTGACTCAATTCTTCTCATCTGAAGAAATTTCCTACGTGAAGAAATGAATAGAAGTAAGCATTTTAAGAATTAACAATATAAAAAAACGAAGTTTTAATTTACATCATTATTTTTCCGGCATATCTGAAAGATGGGGCATAATATGAAAAGGATAAAAACTTGTATGGAAACTTTATGCGAAGTGATTAATCTCAGATTCATGAAAACCTAATACACCAATGCAAATGATGATGTTTGAAAATAGGAAGTCAATAATGTAAAAAATGTACAGATGTTCTTCTAGTTGAACTCAGGTGATAAAAAATAATGATCTAGGGACTTGCAAGAAAACGATATCCATTAATTCTTCACCAGTACATAAACTATTTCATTTTTTTCACATTTTTCTATAAACTATCATGTCAAATGAAGAATTCTTTCTCGTAAGAAAGCATGAAACGTTTGTAATGAATTTTATTTAAACTTTTCACGTTATTTTATTGTGAAAATCAGAATGCTCTTTTCATATTTAAGTTTATTTTGAAAAAAGCACAATTTGTCTTGGGTAAAAATGTTTCTTTAATTAAAATAGCCACATATGATACGATGTTTTGTGAAAACGAAATACAAAATCACCACTTTGAACATAATATGAATTGAAAGAGTGGGCAAAATCATACAAATGATAAATAAAAACTTCATCATAACCTTTTCATTATTCATGTTTACAACTAAATTTCAGTTAAGAAATATGTTTTTTGTCTCTGTTTTTATGATTTATTCGAAACTTTTATGTTAATTTATCCCATAAAATTTGTACATGAATTCATTACTAAGCAAATTCAGATTACTAATCCAGTGAGATATCATTTTGAAGCATATCTTCCCTATTATTTTCATATACAATCGGTAGTTTTGTAATGTAGTTTTACATAGTATTCTTTTCATCATTTTAATTCATTTATTTTTTTTAAACTCACTTTTTTAGGGGAAATATATTTTTCTCGACATTAGGAATTGATAACACGTTCGATTTTTCCATCAATAGCTATATGATAGTTAACTCGATGTTATCGTAGAAAACTTGATCTTCATTTCAGTTTTTCCATCATTCAAATACTGATCCAACTTCAGGCGAACCATCTTAATTGTGCAATATTTTGGGAAAATTTTTAAGTTACCACATTTATTACACACGAAGTGATGAATGATTCATTTGAATTTGTCAAATAATGTTTACATCAGTGAAAACTTCAAAATAATTCTCTGATGAAGATACTAAGAATACTGAGACTAGACTTGTATTGAGACCTTGCATGCTTTTAATGAAAAGAACATATTATTTATTCCATAAATGACTCATTATGTCTTTTGTATCGGTTTTGAATTTTATTCCTGTATTGCTTATGTTTATGCATGTTCATGATTTTTGTCTCATTTTTGTTTTTAGCAATGTTGCTGTGAACCACATTGTTTGGGTTTGGCTCAGAATGTGAGTTCTTNTACTGAGACTAGACTTGTATTGAGACCTTGCATGCTTTTAATGAAAAGAACATATTCTTTATTCCATAAATGACTCATTATGTCTTTTGTATCGGTTTTGAATTTTATTCCTGTATTGCTTATGTTTATGCATGTTCATGATTTTTGTCTCATTTTTGTTTTTAGCAATGTTGCTGTGAACCACATTGTTTGGGTTTGGCTCAGAATGTGAGTTCTTATATAACTTACACATTCTCGCTTTAGTCGTAGTGCAAAAAGTAGTTTCATAGATTGTGAAAGCGTTTGCGTAGGTCTAGGCCTCAAAATATTATTTGACATGTTCCTCAAGATGTTATCCGTTTGCAAATTCTTACTAACCAAGTTAATTGACCCTTTCTTTCCCTTTCATTCTGAAGTCAAAGATGTGGCTATGAGGATGTTGTTTTTTTATTGCGAAATTGATGCAATGGGTTCTTTCTTTTGGTGTAAGTTTTTGGTGGCCTAATTGCAACAACTTTGGAATTTGCCTACTAAATCTTTACAAAACCATTACATAAAAGATATTCAACATCCATTCCTTTTCCACAAAATCCAAGAGAGCTGTCTCCTTCTCATACAGCTTAAACGCCCTTGATTGACTATGATGTCCTATCAAATGATGAAGAGATGGCAGCCACAGTCAGAATTCTCACTTGGGCCTACCTTCTCTAGTGTGTCGCCAAGGAGTTGTTTAAAATGAGCGTCATAGTTGGCCGCGCACGATGCCACCACATTTCTGGCAAACGTTGTCATCGATCTCTTTTGGACTTGCCTCGTTTGGCTTAACATGACCCAAGTTCGCTTACCACCCAACGCGCGAAGCGATGATATCCATTAGCCATGTCTGTCCTCAATTGTTTGAACACATCATCACACACCTCCGTCCCTTAAGGTGGTTTATCAAAACCTTGTGTGATTCATGAGGCATTGAATGAGTAATAAGATGAAAAATGAAAAATTGTGAATAGCAAACTTGTGAACACCACAAATGTAGTTTGATTTGAGTTAAGTGTAGTTTATGGAAAATCATATGCAATTGTGAAAAAGAGAAGATATTTCAACCAACACATTACCAGGTTGAATGTTTTATGGTATGTTTACACATTTAGGATGAGACACGTCGATCCGTTCAAAATACTCAACCAAACGTTAACTGAAAAAATGTTCATCATTAGATAAACATGAAGCTGGATTTGTGTCTTTAGTACCCACTCACTTTGATGAACATCAAGGAAACACGATTTTTTTTTGAAAGATAAGACCCAAGTGATTACTTTCATTCATTGCACAAAACATCTCGACAGGTTTAACTTCCAAATATCAAAGAATGCACGTTTTGTCTATTCACATTGTTTTCCAGATCACTTTATGTCAATCATATGAACACCCCATTGAGGAAATCCTCCGGAAATATGTATCTCCAACACTACCTTATAAAGAAAAAAAGGCACATGGTTCAAAGTTAAAACAACCTCAAATACTAGTAAAAACGTAAGGTTCTAAGGACGTTTGCTAAGAGTCATTGTAAAACAGTTTTAAATAACTTATGTTGCCTTCCATGGTGTTCAAGGCATGAATCATGGGATATGCAGTTTGGTCTGGCCACCAACCTAGAGCTAGTAAAGTGCTTGGATGGTGAGATCAAAAAGGGTGACATGACTACTTCCTAAATCAGCATGAGTATTGAAGATAGTGAAAATGATTTTGAAATTTAATAGCGATTTTTTGAATTCACAAAATGGTAGATTTCCACGAAGATGCTTTGTGTTAAACCTGAAAACCAAAACCATCAAGCATGATTTCTCAAAGCATCCACTTGCGGCATGGCATCACACACACTCCTTGTAGTAAAGAAAGACTCAAATTATACCTTGTTCCCATTTTATCTACGTGCTTGGTAATTCTACCACATCTCTCTTGTTTTAGGTAAATGTTTCCAACCGCCATCATTTACCCACGTGTTTTTGGCATGGTTGCAACAACTTTGCACATTCTATTTTTCATCCATATGTGTTGTGAGGCAATTTTAACAAAAATAAAGAGAAATAAAAATTTTATTAATTTTCACATACTCATTTAAATTCATTTTTAACTGCCTCGTCTCCACACTCTTCCCCTAGTCAAGTGGTGAATGATATTGTTGAGATGATTTCACCAATTTTGAATTTTTGGGCCACATCTTTCCCTCTAAGAGAGGAATGTTTCAGTAAAAGATAACATGAATATTCAAACCTTCTCCCATTTAAGGAGACACTAGAAAGCGTGCTCACCACAAAATCATAAGAGAAGGTTTCATTCATCAAATACATTGCAAATGTTTGGACTTTGGGCCGTCAAATTGACACTTTGACAATTTTGGATGCAACTCATGTAGTTCCCAATAAGAGAACAGGTGGAATGAAGTTTTCAAATTTGTGATGAAAACATACAAGTTCAAGTTTATCGCATAGCATATAATTATTTAAATTGCAAGTTTTACTTCAAGTAATCCAAGATTCCGTCTTGCAAATGGATATCTATCACAACCAATTTGATGAGAATCTTAAAAAATATATTAATGCATTACTCTGAATGGATTTGAATACCAGAGTTGACAATAACATAATCTTTAAGGTTCTTTTCCTTTTGCTCGGGTGTCCATGTGTACCTTATCAATGAATTTCATTTAGCAAAGCTGACATCAGAAAACAAGATATTGCCAAATTTAAATGGAAACAAGGCTAGAACAACATTAAGCTTTGAAGCCTCTCCTATTTCCATACCCTTATATGACTTTGACGATTGATAATGACCAACATAGAGTTTTCAATGCTAACATTTTATAAATCCAAAAATTAGACCGCAAGAAAGATTCAACGCTGAGGAATTTCTCGAGTGCATCCTTTTCCTCTTTGATATGTAATCTCATGAAGCAAGCATGCCAAAGACCCCTATGTATTTAAGGAAATCATTAAGAAGTAATGTTATTAAATATAAAGCACACCTTCCTCAACCAGAGTGGGCTGTGGTATTTTTTCCCTCTCTTGCCATAAATATAAAAAAATACAATTTCATCACAACATTCCAGCTTCCCTCTCATTCTATGCTCATGCTCCCATCCTCAATACATCGTTAATTTCTCAATCTGTCTCCTTCTTGCACCCTCCCCTTCTTTTTGAGAAGGGGCCAAGTATGTATAAGAGGGTTTGGTTTCATTCACCCCTCTTTCATCACATATTGCAAATCCCCCTCTCATTTAATTTGCAAGGAGTAGTAATTTGCCTTGAGTAAACATGCTACTCATTGATGCGTGTCCATGCCAGCAAAACATTAGTAATGATGCCATGTGTTTCCAAGGGGTTTAATTTCCACAATACCAAAGATGGTGCCAACACTAGCTCGCTTGAGAGGACAACAGAATCTTGCCTAAGTCATAGTCTATGCATGCGTTCAATGTGTGTGCCAAAGAAGAAGTAATGGTACTATTCCATGTATTTTTCCAACCAAAAAGAAACCCATGGCCCTCCATACGGATACAAGCCTTTTCAAAAGAAAGCTTTTAGGCTAAAAGTGGTGGACCTGTCATCTCATGGCTAGGTGTATGGTCTTTTGCATTGTAAATTGGAATCCATGTAGGAATCATATAAATAGATTACCTTGGAGCATGTAACTCAAACACTACATTGATTGTCATATTTTGGCTACGGAATGTGGGCGGAAAGGCAATGCACCACATCATCATATGTATGTACTCTCTACATGTTATAACATTTTACCCATGGTAGATTGCATAAGACATTTAGCTGAATATCTTTAACAATGTTTGGTAGGTTCTATACCAGGGAGTGGTTCAAAATGAACTAATTTAGAAATGAGTCTGGGCTCATTCTTGCCCCAACGTCTTACGCACCAAACCTTCTAGCTCGAGCATCGTCATTCAAGTGCTTTAGGTCCTTATGATGGTGGGATTTGAATTCTTCAGGTACGAGCCTAGCTTTGTAGTGATGGTTGAAGCAGCTCGGGTTTCTACCCGTCTAGTTCAAAATAGTTGACTAAATGAACTGTTGTGCTCCTTTGAGTAAACAAAAAGTTAGCTTTTAAGCAGTTTTTTGTATGAGTTTTGGTTGTGTGAACACAAAGTTGGTGATCTTACTATCTTCATTTCCCGTGTTTCTCGAACTTTGGATTCTTAACTGTTAAAACTTTGAAAAAACAAGTGTCATTTTGATATGCAATGTGGAATTTGCTTGCTTTTTTGAAGCTCACTAGTGTTTGCATGTGTCCTCATCTGAGTACGAACCTGCCATTTTAGTGACAATTGTCACTTGTCAGGCCCCTAACATGTAAGAATAATGGAATATCCTTGTTGCAATGAGTCATCCACCTTTTTTTTTGGCATTCCTCCAAGACTTATGCGAGTTGCCACGTCGTCTCCAATGGTAGCATGGACTGGTTTGGTGCACACTTAAGCATGCATTAGCAACCTTTGCTAGCATGCCGTTAAGAAGAAGGAAGTTGCGTGCCATTGTCACCTTCTTCGAAAAGTCAGCATTGCCATAAAAACATGAACAGTTGCAAAAATTTCAACAAGAAACTTTCTGATATTGTCCATCACTCATTTGAATGCTTTGAGCATCTACCATTGACGCCACTTGAGGCGGATGCTGCCATATTACGTGTTGTGAAACTGGCCATCATCAATTACCCTGTACTTTCCGTGGCGCAATAAGGCAATGTCAATGCAAAAAGCCAAGCATGCATCAAGATCCAGTTGGTGCTCTCAACTTTACTGTGATATACGTCCACTAAGCTACTTGCCGCTTTCACCAGGAATGGCTGGATAAAAAAACAAGACGTGCATCTAATGAAATCGGGTATATAGTATGTTGCAATTTGATATGAAACTTTTGGTTAGAGGACACATATGCGTGCAATCCTCGTGTCCTAATTCAATCAACATCTGGTGGATGAAAAAAAGATTTCAACGTAGCAAATTTGTCATTGTTGCAATGACCTTGCAAAAACATGGCAACTCAAGTAAGACATTTTTGGAAAGATCAAAAGCCAGATCATTTGGACTGGTTGGAGTTTTGAATTGGTTAATATGACTTGGGAAGATTTGAAGTAGATGGATTAACAAGCTAGAAAGTTTTGGACAAACAATCTGCCATGGTTTGATCTTGCCACTCAACTTTGGGTGTGAGATAAAGCTATTGTAGTTATTTAGCCCATGACAACGTGAAGAGACTAAGGCAGATGCTGATGGCCACAATATACAGCGTTAAGTGTTTGACAAGAAGGTCGCCAAGGTCCCAAAAACATAGTGAAGAATGTAACGCGTGTGGAGAGTGTTCTTTATGACGACGTCCAAAAGACTCCATTAGCCATGGTAGTGCAAGAAATCTGTGAGGAAAGTTTCATGACTGACAATAGGAAGTAAGAGATTTAAAACAAAAATCAATGAGAGAGGATTTGTGCGATATGTGTCATGTATGAGAGCTTTGCGTGCATGTGTGCTCAATATGTGCTAGGTTGTGAGGTTCATGCATTGAGAAATGATGAGGAGGAGACAAGGCGGAAGAAATGAACAAGTTTTATTGTGACATAGAGGATGTTTGAAGTGGGGGGGAGTTCAAGAGAATTCCATCGCTCGAGAATGTGGAGTGGGTGGTGGCAATCTTTCTACTGAAAAAAAAGTTGCAATTGGAACCTACAACGTACTATATCCATGAATATGGGAGTATCATTTGTTCATCCCTCCAAAACTACGGTTAAAAAAGTGAAATGGAGGTCAAGATTGTATGGAACATGATCATTTTGCAAACTCTAACAATGCCGATTAATGTATGGAGGTTATCAGTGGTCCATGGGTTCCATCAAGAACTCATGGGTTCCATCAAGAACCCATGGGTTCCATGAAGAAACCTGATGAATTCTTCAATAGATGGTAGATGTTTGCACTGTCCCTCTCGTATGACGAATGGTAGATCATTGCTTTGCAGTTGAAATATCACAATGGGTGCCAAAATCAACAATGCATCTACAACCTTGCGTAGGATGCAATGTGGATTTGCCCCACCTTCCACAAATATCTCCATCAACAGACACAGATATGGTGTAGTGTATATATGAAGCCATAGGAAAATCTTTTCATCTTCCCATAGTTAATAGATAGATAGTGAAATAGATTATGTTTATCGTTGCTTCCCTTCCAAAGAGAATTGACGGTGGCACTGAGCTACATGTGATAGGTTGAAACAAGAAGGACATGCAAGCAAGAAAACCATCGAGGGGGCATACATTTGCCCAAAGTCACATGCAAAGGTACAAGTAAAGACCAAGGTAAGTGATGATGTCCTGAAAAGTTCTTCAGGGGGAGGGAATTCACACGAGGTGAATAAGGGATGAAAAACCAATGGTGGCCAAGGAGGTCTTATAACGGCATGTCACGGTTGCAGAGCTCAATTCTGCATTAGCTAGAGACACTCCTGCATGCTACGAGCTTGCTCCACACGATTCCATCATGTTGATTGAGTGATGGCCATCAAGCTGGGCTTATGATTGTGAAGATGTTACGTTAGTTCGTGGAAGGAGCAAGTTGTGGCTACTGGTAATCCTATGTTTGCTACAAGCAGGAAACACTTTGGTACATGAAGTAGACTTAGAGCATGTCTACCACTCAAGACGCGAAGAAAGCCTGGTCGTTGAAATAGATGAATTCCTTTAGCGTGAAGCATCGTATAGAAGCAAAACAAATACTAGGAAACGTACCCCACACTTCAAAAGACACTAGAGAGTCTCGCACAAAGTGCAACACTAGGTAAGGAAAATAGGTTGGCATACATAGAGATCAACGGCACAATGCTAGAGTGAGTCGGAGTTCATATGGGAGGCTGGATGTGCTAAGCTACAAAAGAGCATGGGGGTTAAAGGTGGGGATGGGAAGACATAGTGAAGGAGGTAAGGTAGGGGAACGAGGCACCATAACCTCGTAGAATAGGAGAACCTTCAGGATATTGGTAGAAGGGGTATTTGGCGATTGGTTGCACGAAAGGGTTGGCGGAGAGCGATATGCAAGCTAGTCTCTAGTTCTTAAGGGAACAAGGGTTGCAAGGCAGGAATCAAGGGTGAAGGAGTGAGGGGAGTGGAAGTGAGCGGAGGATCCAAACAGACGAGGGGAGAGGAGGATCGAGCGTGGTGTTAACCGTAGTGTTTCCTATGTGGGTTCGTCTTCCAATGTGTACAAGATGTGACCATGCTGAGATCAGTGATGATATCTACGCAGAGTCTTCAACACTAATCACAGAATGGATGCAATACCCATTGCCTACCACAGTAAGGCTCTAAATGAAATCTCTCCCATTGATCTTGGCCCAGTTTATCTCTCAATTTTACTTCACTATTTGGCCAAAACAACATTATTATCTTTTTCTTCACTCTTTCACTTTGGTATCGCTCACTCTTTGAACTAGTTACATAAAGTCTGTTCTCTATAAAACATGTCACACAGTGTGGTGTGGGTTCAACTCCCTGCCATAACAAAAAAACACTTATGGGTTGCTTGGCCCTTCCCCCCTTTCTGGCAAGCTCCTCCTTTTCGTTTTTCTTCCCCTTGATGAGCTTGCGCGATGTGGTTCCCCTTCTTCTAGTTTTTTTTTTGTCACGCTCTTTGCTTGCTTGCTCGCTTGCTCTCTCCCTCACTCTGCTCCTATCTTGGTGGTTTTCATTTTCTTCTCCTCTTGTTGTTTTCTCGTTTTCTGTCATGTTCTCTTGCTATCTCGATCTTTTGCTCTGTTGCTCTGTCGCTCTCTTGATCTTCCCCTACTACGGTTTTTTCTTTCCTCTCCTGTTCTGGTTCTCTGGTCCAGGGGACATTTTCCTGTCTGCTTTAACACATATCCGGCACACTTTTCAAGTGTCCGGCTCAACATACTCACTTAGGCCGCAAATTCTACAAACATTCCTGTTCGCGATTATGTGTTTTCCTGTCTTCTTTAGCCCGAGAGCGATCGAAACTTAGATGGAAAATGTCAAAAACAGTTGGTGGACAAACAAGAAGCAACCTAAAAGACTCAAAACACAACGCAACTGATCTATTGTAGCATGAAACTACTCAGTTTCATCTCTATAACTCCATTTTGTCAAAAAGAGGAGGAAACTCTGAGCGCACCTCAGCGAGATCACCCTTAAAAAATGTGACTAGTAAACCTGAAACCTCTGAACCTCTCAGAATTTTTCCCTGGCCTTCACACTTGACAAAACTGAGTGTCGTTTCGTGCAATGGAGTTGTATTAACGCCTTCTATCATCTGACTATAAAACGTCTGACTCGTATCTGAGGGAAAATGGAGTTCTATCCAAAAATATGTAACAGTCCACTTCATGTTTCCCTCTAGACCACACCAAGACCTCACCACTATCCTTTAGACGTTTAACCTTCCTCTGATACCATGTGAAATCTATGAAAACTACCTTTTCAAGTCTAGAGATCCTGACATTCAAACCCTTGACTATCTCATTCATCTGTGCTTGATAGTCTTTCATAAAGTGTAGATGCTTA